>JAMLFY010000003.1:18502417-18824112 GCA_030441495.1 Dalbergia oliveri
AAATTCAAAATACTAATATATATCATTGAATTTTAGTAAAAATTAACTTTATCCTTTTATTAATTAAGATTCTTCTAATTTTTTATTCTTTGCATAAATGTATATATCCATTATAACTATTTTATATCATAAAGCAATTTTATAATATATTTACCAAATATACTTCAAAAATTTCTACTTATTAAGAATAACTTTTATATTATTTTGCAAACGGTATTACTATAACTTTTTTAGAATAATTTTAAGACCTACAAGCTTTCAAAGCTACATCAATATCAAACCAAACTTTACTTTATTCAATAACTCTTCATCACGTTGTATTTAATCAATCAGTTGTTGATTTATGTGTTATTATATTGAAAATCAAGCATGCCAAATTTTAGAAAAGTTGAACAACAATAAACATGTAATCTAATAATTGATATTTACTTAGATTTTCAAAAATATATTATCTATCAAAATAAATGAAATGATAAACTATCAAATTATTTTTCAAATTGTATATATATATATATATATATGGATTTGTTTATTTTGATAGTAAGTTTTGTGCACTTACTTCATTGATTATCTTCTTATAAACAATAAACTTTATCAATCCAACAATTGAATCATATGATATTATCTTGATAACAAAACATATCAAATTAAAACAAATGACCATTGATAAATATATAAAATAACACTCAACATTTACATATATTTTCAAAATTAACTTAGATCCAAATAAAAAAGGATAATAAAATATCAAATTGTTTTGGAATTTTATGAAAGGTTACATATTTGATCTATATAGTGAAAACTTATAATTTAATGGTTTGATTGATAAATTTCAATGTTTATAAAAATGTTATTCAATGAAGTAAGTATACGAAAACTTACTTTATATAGAGTAAATGGATCATTACTCATAAATGCCCCAATTTTTTCTTTGGCAAAAATGAGAAAAATACCTCTAAGGTCATTTTTGTGCATGAGAATCAAGGACAGTAGTTTTAGCCATCCTCAAAGAGTTTAGTGTAATGTTTGAAGGGGACTATATGTGTTTTAAATAACAATCATTGTGAAAATTACAATTCCTAAATTTTCTGTGTGAAATTATCAAAATGCCCTGAGGTAATTTAACGCGGGATTAAGTGACAACCAAACCCGTCATTAGTCGGGAATTTGATATGTTAAATTGAGGGAATATTTGATATTTGAGTGAGTCGGAGAATTTTTATATAAAATTACCATTTTGTCCCAAACAATGCTAATTAAGCCTAATCAAAATAATTAAGCAAATAACGTGCATTCAATTGTTCAAGAATATCTAGAGTTACTAATTATCTAATTACCACTAGTTATAAGTGTAGTGGCATAATTACAAAGAGATTTGATAATATCACAAAGTACACTTGTACACTTATATTATATATATATATATACATTTTCTACCTAATCTACCTAACTCTTTACCTAATTCCTCAAATATCTAATCCAACCACCCCATAAATAATTGAAAAAATAACTCAACCACCTACCCTCCATCATTAGGCCGCAGCTGCCACCTACCTTATTCACACACAATCACATTTTATTTTTCCAAAAAAAAAAACTCCACCAAAGTCTCTCATTTTCATCCTCCATCATCACCACCTTCCCCTATCATTTCCGCCCCATAACTCCTTCAATTCTCACCAAATCCAACAAATAAATCATTTCCCATAGCTCTTCCACCTAACAAACACAAATCCACCATTAGTTTTTCAAGAAAAAGCATCATCCTACCTATTGAAGCAGACCAAATTCATGGTCAAAGGAAAGAAAGAGTTTTTGCTTTCTTATTTGGGAGATCAAACTTCAAGGAGCTTGTGGCTGCCTTGATCTCTAGTAAAAACCATCTTTTGGCATGGGTTTATGTTTAAACGTATTTATCTTATCTTATTCTTTGATTTTGTTTAAGAAGCTTGAGTTTTGATGAATGATTATGCTTGAAAGATCAAAAGAAATTGTATGTTGTGTTGCTGGAATCTGGATTTATGCAAATAGATCAGTTTGTATGATTTTATTCATATAGATGGAGACAATATTATGAGCTAAAATTTTTATATGATGAAGGTAACATATGGAGGTATCTTCAGTATTTTTCTTGAGGTGTCTTGATAACTTTTTCTATTTTTAAAAATTCAGAAACCAAGAAGAGTTTTTAAATGAATAGTAATTTCTGAAGCACTTAATTTGTATATTTTTGTTGCTATATCAAATGATTGATTTTTATCTTGAAATTTTTATAGGATGTTGTGAACATCTTGAAGTTCAACCATAAATTTTATAGATGTTTTTTTAGTTAATTTGATAGGGTAATAAAATTGGAATTTCTGACTGTTGGTTAAAAATAGATAGTTAACCTTCGAAATTGTATATATGTTATTAATATATAGAGACCTTATTAAGTTTTGAAATTTTTACAGGGCCTTCGACACATATTGAATTATCTCTAAAAATTATTTTGCTTTGTTTTGATGATGTTTAGTAACTTAATCATATTTTTCTTTGAGACTGAAATTTTTGAATAACATGATTTTATGTTTCAAAGTTTTACAAAAGTTTGGATTTTGGAATATATAGGTTCAGCTGAAGGCAGTTTCTCCTATAAGAAAAATGTTATTTTTAAAACTAACCACATATTTGGAATCTACATGAAAAATGGAGTGGGTACATGTGATTTGAGCATTTTTATAATTATATATAAAAATTTGGGGTCAAAATGTAATTTTAGAAAGTTTAGGAGTTTTTCTGCAAAACCAAATATTTAGGGAGTAAAACTATAAGAATGGATTTTGGGACAACAAGGTATGTGTTTAGAAGGAAAAAAAAATAAGTTTTTGGGTCATTTTATAATTTTAGTAAAGTTGAGGGTCAAATTGTAATTTTTCAAAAGTTTGGGGTTTTGTGTAAATTCTAAAAATTTCAATGGCAGAGCTTGTTTCAGTGGAATTAGGATAAAAACTTATTTTAAATGAAAAATTTAGTTGGGTTGTTTTGTAAAATTTTATGAAGTTTGGCTGCCTAGCAAAAATTAGAAGTCTTAAGATTTTTAAAAATAAATTATTAAAACATATGCTCCAAGGGAAGGTGGTCTTGGTTTTTCAAAAACATTTGGAAAATAGAAAAGAAAAAGAATGTTTGTCAAGTTACTCATGTCATCAAACTCAAGTCAATTTATTTAAAAAGACTTATTACTTGTGATGCTATATAAATGAATGACCCTTGGTTATCTATTGATGAATGGTGACAATTTATTGTACTTAAATGCCATATTTGACTGAATTGTGATTATTGACTATTGATTTTGGATACTTTGGTTGGACCAGTTGCATGAGCATTCATTCTTACATTGATCATGGTTGATTATATGAATGAGTCTTATCAACTGAAGGTGTTAAGTTAAGTATGCATTAAAGATTCTCATAAGAAAAATTATGAGACTTTTACATGATGTTGGAATATGAGATTCTAAAAAGTTAAACTTAATGTTAAGAGGAATTGTTCCCTTATCCCCATAAATTAGCGACGACTAGTTAGGTTGAGCTCAATACTAGGCGTCGCGCGGATTGCGATGGGGACGGCAAAAAATAATTGTAAAATTAGGCGTCGCCAAGTTTGTTAAATTGGAAAAAACATAAAACCTTTTTATTTTAAAAGAAATGATCTTTGAAATCAGATTTGAGTTCGGAGTCGGTTATGCATAGAGAATGATAAGGATTTATCCTACGCACCTAATACGGGTCCTTAGACGATAGCTTAATTGATTGGTGCAAATTATTAATAACCTTTTAAAATATTTATTTTATTATTTTTTTATTTACAAGAAATTTTAAAAAAAAAAGAAATTTAGGAGCACCAAATTGTCGCAACTAGTGTCCAAAATACTATGTTACAAACCCTCATTGTTAAATTAACATTTTTATTCGAAATGAAATATTTGATAAATAAGTAACAAATTTAGATACATGAAGATAAAAATCTCTCATAAATTATAAATATTTACAAATAAATAAAAAACTTATTTTGATATTTTTTAAAGGAAAGAAAATAAATAAATTTTCAAGGAAATTTTCGAATATTAAACTTTCGTAGCTAAATGCTAAATATTAAGTTAACAAGCCGTCGCGGATAAATTAACTTTTTTATCTAAATTAAATATTCCCTAAATAAATGAACATTTAAATTAAATAAAATATCTCATAAAAATTATTTATAAATAAAACAAAAATTATGAAAATTTAATTTTGACTTGACAGGGCAAACGTCTCCTACGTATCTAAGATCCAATGGAGAACTCAAATTTTAATAATTCTGTAAAATATTTATGAGTTTGATTAATTTTACTTTTAAAAAGGAATTTTGAATATTAAGCTGCAAGCTAAAATATTCCAAAATATAGAATTAACAAACCATCAAGGATAATTTAATCCTATTTTTTAAAATTACAATTTTATCTATTAATTAACTCAAATACCATTTTTTTAACCAAAACAAAATATTCAAGTATTTATTTTAAACCCAAGATGAATAATTTTTTTTAGACAAAACTCTAGTTTTAACCTGAATTGATAAAGTTAATTCTCAAATACACAATTAATTTGAACAAAATATATAAACATAAAAATTTAATTCATAAACACAATTACACTATTAACTTAAGCAAAACACATGAATGTACAAAATAAATAAACTAAAAAAGGTCCTAATTATTATTTTACATAAAAATTTAATTTATAATTACACCTAACTTAAGCAAAACACATGAACGTATAAAATAAATAAACTAAAAAAGGGTCCTAATTATTATTTTCTTTTTATCAATTCTTTATTTTTTTTTTGAATTCTTTTTAAGAAAAATCCATTAAATATTAAACTAAGATACTTAAATCACTCTCTAAACCAAACTTGAGGGAAAAACCCCAAATAAAATAAAAAATATATTACATTTTTATTTATTGTTTAACAAAATAAATGATAAAAACCAATTGGTCTAAGCACACAATTCTAAGAACACAACCCAAACTAACCTCAGTCAAATTATTATCATTTTTAAACCACACCTAGATATAACTTAAGACAATTGTAAATAAATAAAATAAAATAAAATTTAGAGGTGGGACTGAGCGATGGTTTGCGATGCGGAGGAGATGGGCGGGAAAGGGTCGCGAAGGAGCGGGGAAAGACCTATGGCATGGAGGAAAGGAAGGACGCGTGGTCCTCGGATTGGCGGCGGTCCATCGAGTCCAAGGGCGGGTGCTAAGCTCGCTTTCGGGCAGAGGAAGGTGAGATTGCGGTTTTGTGGGTGGCCATGGAATGGAAGAAGGTGGCGGTGATGAGGGGAGGTGGATCCCCCTGGCTAGCTTTATGGAAGGAAAGGGAGGTTGCGGTGATGGAGGGCGGTGACTGGGCCACCACGCGCGGTGGGCGGGCGGCAAGGTGCGAGGAAGATGGAAGTGATGGGGAGGAAGGAGGAGGTAGAGGGTGCTAAGGAAGATGATGATGATATGAGTGAAGGGAAAGGATGATGATGATGGTCAAGGATGATGGTGGAGCAAGGTAGTGGGAGAGGAGGCTGCGGTGGTGGTGAGGATCGGCGCCTGCCTTCACCTTCTCTGTTATATTTTTTAATTTTTGTAATCCTGCTAAAAACGTATACCTATGCTCCTGCTATTGCTCTGATTGCTTGGGTTGTCTTGATTTCCTTGTATGGGTTTACTTTGAATGCTTTAATTTGAAGTATCAGTGTATATTTTTTGTTTGAAATTTTTGTTGTTTGGAAAATTTCTTGTTGATAGTCTTCCTCAGTTCTTATTAAAGGGTGTTTGGAAAGTTTTTAAGTGATGGAATTGAATTGAATTCCATTAAATTGAATTCCTGATGGAATTGAATTCAATTCTCATGTTTGGAATCGTTAGTTAATAACAGAATGGAATTGAATTCCTTGATTTGGAATCTATCTAAAATTGAATTAATTTGTTCATTTTTACCATTTTACCCTTTATGAATAAAACTTAATATTTTACTAACAACTCTAATTATTCATTAGAATACATGATATAATCAAAATCACATAAAAACACACTACAAAATAAATGTTCCTGTGTTACTGGAAGGCGCTTAGCCGGCATGAGGAGGGTTCCTTGTTGGCCGCGCTTCAGAAAAGGGGAGGAAGGAGCAAGTGTTCTCGGTTTTTATTTTGGGAGGAAGCCTAGGATGGTAATTTCATTTTTTCAGATGAATTCTTTCCTCAAATCAGACTTAAACAACTCTTGATTTATTTGGGGGTTGATTGTGGAATTAGAATTCAATTCCCATGCAATTCTTGGATCAACATTGGTTCCAAAGCAAAGAATTAATTGCAATTCTTGAAGGAATTCAATTCCTTCCCCTTCCAAACACCCTCTGATTGTCTTGTGAATTTATACACAATTTTAGCTGCTTGATTTTTTTAGATTTAAAAATTTCCTTGATTCATGCTAATTGTTGGGGATTTGCCTGCTTCACACGCCTTGCCTGAACTTCTCCTAAATTTCTGCTTTTGTGTTTGGGGTCTTTGCTCGAAAGAACGGACGGGAGAAGAGGTGCAAGTCCTCTTTTATTATTATTTATTATTATTTTTGTTAAGACAAAAAGAGAAACGATGGTCCAAAGTGCCCTTTTTTTATTATTTAAAATAAACAAATAGAGGAAATCAAGTGTACACAATCACCCTTTTTCATTCAAGAATTCCATAAGGAAATTTGGGCGGACCACTTTTAATGTATGTGAAAATGGGCTGAGCAATAAATAAAAAAATGCCTTTTTTTTGTTTGAAAATGGGGAACGCTGGGCCTTAAATTGATTGGGCCTCTTTTATTATTATTATTATTTTTTAATGGGCTAAAAAATGTTCAAAAGAAATAAATGAAAAGATCACAAAGGAGATTAATTTAAATTATGAAATGCGCAAATTTTTTTTGGTTTTCTAATTTGCGATTAGGATAAAATCAGGTGTTCACACTAGGCAATAGATGATACGAGTTTATGTGACAGCTAAAATCGTCGGACGGTGATGCGTTTGGTTAGATGACATGAGAGAGGGTAATACATTAAAAGATTTACAATTACTAAATAAAGTGTTAGAGAAAGTGTGATGTCTGATTCTTTTTCTCATACAAGTGTTCTCTATGTGATTTATATGAGAATAGTGGTAAGTATCTATCTTATTATTTTTAATCAAGAATTTTTACAAGACTTAAAATGTGATCACTTTAAAACTTTTATTTGTGAACTAATTAAAATAAATTAAAGTATGTTCACTTATTTTGTAATTAAACTAAAGTGTAGAGACAATAATGATGACACTTATACTGTTTCATTAATTCCTGAGATTCCTTTGGATTCTCACCACTTTTCTTTTCTTTTTTTTTTTTGTGTCGTCTTCAGACGGCGTGGACGAGAATGCTGGAGTCCCTTGAGTTCTTGACTTTAGAGCTAATCTACACTTAAAGATTTTATTATTGTCCCTATTTATGTTTCTCCTTATTTTGAAATTTCTATGACCTATAGATAATTTATTTGACTGACCTTGTATTAGCTCTTACATTTATTTATGGTTTGTTCTATTGTATTATTATGGAAATGTTGTTTTGCTCACACATTGCATTAGTTTTAATTAAGCATTAACGGATAAGGATCTTATCATTTAAGCTTGTTTTGCTCATTTTTGAATGACTAAACATATGTTTTAATTAACCATTCTAATAATTAAGGAACTCTGCATATTTAAGCTTAAGGTGTTACAAATCTACTATTTTTCCCTAAGAGTATTTTTGAATGACTAAACATATGAAATCAAAATGTAAGAAATCTAATAATTAGCCAACTATGACGTATGCATAAGAGGTTAATAATTAGGGTGTTACAACTCATATATAAATTATGAGAGAATAACTGAGATGACAAATTAGAATTGCATAACTATATATAAATGATCTTGATTAAAAGTTAATTGATGGTAATGAATGATTACATAGTTATTTAAAAAGTCACATGATTATGTTTTAATCTAGATCATTCATAAAAGATTTAAGGGATAATATTTATTTCTCTTAGTCTCACAATTAATCAGCTCTTATATTAAAGTTGGCATAATGGGCCCCAACTCAACCTACCAAAATGGTGGGTTAGATTGCTAAAAATTGACCTTACAAAATGAGTTAATTTGACCCAGCTTGCATAACCTATTGGTTAATTGAGTTTGGGTTGGATTTGGGTTGATTGGCGCAATTTATTAACACATTTTTAATTTTTTTAAATCTCAACCATGAGAAATGCGAAATATGACATATATATTGTGTTTGAATTGAATTTAAATTTATTTTTTATGTTTTATTTATTTTTTTGCATTTCATAAGCACATATAATTTTTATTATATTTTTGGTCGTTTTATGATTTTCAAGTTTAATTTTAAATTTCTTATATATATATATATATATATATATATATATATATATATATATATAACTTTTTAGTAAGCTAACCCTTCTAACCCACTAGCTTGAATGGGTTAAGCTAAGTTGGCAATTTCTTTTTTTATTTTTTGTGCTCAGCTTGAAAGCTAGTTTGTTTGTTTTTTAATTTCTAACTTCAACCTATGGTGAGTTAACACAAAGGGTTGAGATGGCCCACTTTAATAGCTCTGTGATCAAATCCCCTCCTTCCATAACATTAAAGCGTTAAGAAATAAAGAGAAATTAAGAAAAAAAGAAAGGAAGTTAAAAAAAAGTAAAATATAAAAATTATATTTTTAAATATAATGAATGAATAAAGATAAAAATAAATGTAAAACAATAAAAGTGGATTGATA
The DNA here is from genome assembly GCA_030441495.1 of Dalbergia oliveri. NCBI lineage: Eukaryota > Viridiplantae > Streptophyta > Magnoliopsida > Fabales > Fabaceae > Dalbergia > Dalbergia oliveri. The sequence goes on from JAMLFY010000003.1 coordinate 18,511,297, forward strand.
ATTTTGTAAGTGTCTGAAACTTCATTAATTATATCTATATTTATTCATTCATTAATATTTAAGAACTATTAACAGAAAATCGATGCCACTTGGCAACTTCTAAAACATGTTGCAATTTAAAAATTCAAAAAGTTTACTGAAAAAGGAAACTATTCAAATAAGTGAAACTAATTATTGATGGATTTTCTTAACAATCATACTAATTTTTTAAATTTCAAATTTGATATGTAAAATATCAAATTTTAAATATTTTTTATTAATCAAATTTTAGATATTAATTGCAATAAAATCATATATTAAATAGATAATACTTATTTGATAATTAAAAGACTTTTGATAATAGTGAAAAATCAATATGTAGATAGAATGAAATCAAATTTGAAATACATTGTTTGATAGCCAATCAATTCTTTTAAAATTACTTTTGATCTAAATTAATTTCAATTTAAAATTATCTACCAAAAAAAGTTTGAAATCAATTTAAAAGTGAAATTTCCTAGAAATGCTTAGAATCAAATCAAAATAAAAAAATTCTAGCAAATAAATCAATTTAAAGAATCAAAAACCAAGTACACAAAAAAAAAGCTTTCAAACTTAAAATTATAGTGAACCATTCAAGTAACAATTAAAATTGAATATGAAGAGTCAAATTTAAGGCCCTAATAAAAATCACCTTTATTTAAATACATTGTTTGATAACTAATCAATTCTTTAAAATATTTTTAATCTAAATTAATTTCAGTTTATTATTTAAAAAAAAGTTTGAAATAAGTTTAAAAGTAAAATTTTCTATGAGTGTTTAGAATCGAATAAACAAATAAATAAAAATTGCGCAGATAAATTGATCTAAAGAATCGAAAACCAATTACAAATAAAATGATTTCAAACTTAAAACTACAGTGAACCAATTCAAATAATAATTAAAAATAGAATATGAAGAGTTAAATCAAAGCCTTAGTCAAAAAATCAGATTTATTTAATGATTTGATGGGAAATATTTTATTTTAAAACTTAAATACAAATCAATTTAATTTAATTTCTATTTTAACTAGAGATAATACCCGTCCTTTGCACAGGTTCAATTATAAGTTTTTTAATTATTTTTTATTATAATATTTTTATAAGAAAATTGTGATAATAATTAAAAATTAAATATAATATAACAATAGAGTCTTTTAAATTATTCTATTTAATATCACTTATGGAGTTCATGAAAAACTTCATTATTAACAACATTTTTAACATAATTATGTATTTCTAGAAATAATAATCTAAATTTAAAAAAATTTACATTTAATCATTAACATGTAGTAACATTATATTCTCCATTCTCAAGTGTAATTCAATAGTCAATATATCATGTTGTGTAAAATTTATATGACACAAATAAACACATATAATTAATCATCATAAAAAAACACATATAATTTTTTGTACCTTTGGTTAATAATTTTAACTCAATTTTATAATTTGACAATTATGCTTTCAATATTTTCACTAAACTCACTTAAAAATTATATATACACATAACTCATATGTAAGTCATTTAATCTCAATACATAAAAATTTTGATAATTATAACTTAATAATGTATCTTAAAAAATTTCATGCATTTTATTTACATATGAAACAATTTAACAATCAATATAAAATGATAAAATATTAAAGTAACTTAATTTTTTGAATTTTGCATTATTTTATTTATATAAAAGAACCAATATAATTTTTTACCTTTCATTACTAAGTTTTCTAAATAATATATCTTAATTTTTCCCTCTATTTGATCAATATATTTTTGGATCAATTAATACACATAAAATGTTGAAGTAATGTATTCAATTATTTCAATTTGACTTCTAGTAATTTTATAGTGGATTTAAACACATGTATGAGGTGAGATCACTTATTTATTAATAGGCAATGCATAAAATAATATCTTAGGAGTTTCATATGGCTTAAGCTCAACAAAGGAGGTGGGATAAATAATATTTTTTCAAACAATAATTTCCTTCCAATATTAGTGAAGTAATTTTCACTATGTATTATAGAATTTAAGTTCATAAAAATTCTCTTTTGGATTATGTAAAATAATTCTAATATTGAGTATGTGACTGTTATTAAGCAAAGTTAGAGTCTTTAAATTTGGAAAATAAATTTCATCCAACCTTATTAAGATCAATTTGAAAAAAAATTTCATTCCAAAAAAGACCATTTTGAGACACCATAACTATATAAAAATTAAAGAAATAACATATCATGATCTTCAAGATTGTGAAGAGAAAGATCTTGAGAAAGTACTTAGTTAATTAGAAAAATATGGAGTTTTAAAAATTGTAAGTCCAGCTAAGGTCATTAAACTTATGAATGAAAGAGTTATTGTTGTTTGAAACAATCATCTTCCAGTAAACATTAGTTTAATTAAATATATTCTATTTTAAAGTATTAACCACTTTAGGCATTGATCCTACTTTGGTGTCTATTTGTGTGTCTAGTTTGAGCACCTTTTATTTTTCCCATTATAATTACAATTGAAAGCAAATAAAATTTTACTTTAAAGTTGATCGTTATGAGGTTAATTTATTGCATTTTAGTTTTAAAATTAATAAATTATTGTAAGTCATAAATTATAGACCTCCAAATATGTTATAATAATTGAAGTTATGTGAATGCTTTTAATTTTCAAAAATGACTAAAAAGTCTCATTTAATTTTGACATAAAAGATATTCTGAAGGAAAAGTTTGTAAAAAATAATCATTGGTGTATGTGATTGCTATTTGTGGCTAATTCAAAAATTGTAATGACTAATTATGTTTTGGCTTGAAGAAAAATAATATAAATCAATAGGTTAGGTTTTTGAAATTATTTAATAATTTCATAAAACAAAAGGTTTAGTACAAACATTTGCTTGCTAGCTTTTGTGTACTAATTGCATAATAGAGTCTATTTTATACACACACTTATATTATTTAAATTAAATAAATGAAAGTATTATTAGTTAAGCAATAGAAGGTTAAATTAAATAACATAATTCATATAAGAATATAAATCATTTAAACTTAATATTAATTAAGTGAAAGAATAAATTTTAAATGTTAAAATATGTATATTTGTTATCTACATAAAAAATATCATATGTATTGTGTAAATTAAATAGGATTTATTTCTAAAAAATAATTATTTACTATTGAGTTGTCTCTATATCTTTAAAAAAATAACATTACGAATTATGTAATATAAATATAGTACATTTTTTTTATAAATACACTTTAAAAGATCTTTGGTTTAAAGTTTAAGGTTTATAAAATATGTATAACGTATCTATAAAAAAAAAGTGTTATAACATTGTAAAACATTTTTTTAATAAATTTTAATATAGGTTGTGGTTAATTTTACATATATTTGTGTGTGTGTGTGTATATATATCAATTTATTTTTTTAATTTTAAGTAGATTAAATCTAAAAATTAAAATTAAAAAAATTATATTATCATGAGTTAATATATTAAGAAAAATTATATTAATTAAAGTTTCACTATTTAAATTTAAAAATAAAAATATTCACATATAGAACTAAAATATCACAAATTAGAGTGTTTTAACTATACATTGTATTATTTGAATCACCTAATACTTGAAAATCAAAATATATTTTAATTACAAAATATAGTTATGCATGCACTAATTGTAGTGTAAGCATTAAATGTGGAATGCAGTAAATTTTACTATTTATATAGATAGATCATCCCAAATACTATCTATTGTATTTTGGATACATGGATTGACTTCTAAATCGGTATCTTGGTTTATTTAATTATTTTAAACACATCATTTAACTTATAAATCAAATAAAACATGAATTTAATTCCATATGATTTGGAACTCCTAAAATTTCAAAGAAGATTTTCTGATTACTTGTTGCTTTGCTATGACAATTAACAAGAGTCAATACTAATCATTATCATGTGTCGAATTGTTTTTGCCAATACCAATTTTTACACATAGACAGTTGTAAGTTGCTATTTCTAGAGTGAAGTCTAAAAGTGTTTCGAAGATACTGATTTTGGATGAAAATAAAAATCTATCAAACACAACAAAAGATGTTGTTTATCAAGAAGTGTTTGAAAAGATTTAATATCAAATAAGTTTTGTTACTTATAAATTATTGATTTCCATTTTCAAATCAATTATTATAATTTATTTGTGAAATTTATTATTTTAAGATTGTTAATAATTTCTTTTACTTTAATGAAGCTTCTCAAGGAGGGACCAAGAATTTGATGGTGCTACGTTGTGCGTGATAATTTTTTTTTGTACCATTAATCATATTTTTTTCTTTATAAGGTGAATTACTTTTATTGCTATATTGTGACGTCATTAACATCTTTAATATTTGAATACAATATCTTTACCATATGATCATTTCATAAATTAAAATTAAAATTTATTTAATTTTATCTGTTCCTATTTATTGGCCCGGGCTTCATATACAAATGGAGTTCTCGAGGTTGGTTTTCTTAGGTGTATGATAATGGGAAGTTTGTTTTTAAGTATTTTGACTTTTTACTTAATAAAACGATGTAGATGTTACATACCAAAATAAACAAAAAAAGTGATCTAGATGTTACGGTAACGCCTATTTAATATCGTTTGTGATATTTTCAGTTGTGTTTTTTTTTAACTTCACCGTCGATTAAACCTTAAAACCACCATCGCATTGCAAAGGTTTCGTGATTTCTAGCTTCGTTTCGATAATTATTGTGTTTATGTATTTGGAATTTTTCACTTTAAGAAATCTATTTAAAAGTAATATATGAATGATATATATGTCAGTTAGCAATATTTTAAAAACTTGTGGATTGAAACTGATTTTCTGAGCTGATGATAACATATGCTTTGCATGATTGTGCTGTTTGAAGGAGTCTTGCCAAAGAAGGTTTTAGAAACATGTCTGATTCCTTTAAAATGAGTAAATATGTTAAGGTTATTATAACTCAAATTTTAGAGTTTTTCTTTCAATTCAAGTTCAAGATATTTCTCCCATTGTTGGAAATAAATGTTTTAATCTGATATAGGTGTTCTCCGGTATATAAATAACAATTGATTGTTTAGTGTATGTATTTAGATATGACAATTTTTTGCTTTTCACTTTTAACAACTAATGAAACCTGAAGTTACGCCTGAAAACATGTGAATCACATGTGCTAACAAAAAATCAGTACATGGATTTATATTGAATCAGTACATGTGCTAATTTAGGAACCTCAATAAAGGTTGAGAGGTTTGTAGCTACTACTATCTTTTTATGAATGATAATATCAATATGTAAGTCTATATCCAATTTTATAATTTTAAAATCTTAAGTGCAAAGTTAAAAAATAATATCGTATTGCTCAATGAAAGTTTATCTAAAAGTTTAAGGTTACTCCTTTGAAATATTTGATGAATTAATTTAATTTAAAGAAATTATAAATTAATTAATTAGGATTGAAAGGTTTTAAAAAAGGTGCAAAATAGTAAACCTTTTTTATGTACATATGATATCATATATCTCAAAATATAAGAAAAATTATTCATGTTAACTTTAAATATTTCATATAAATTTGAACTCTTATTACATAACTAAAAGTTCTTGATGATGAAGATGATGAAGGATTCAACTAAATTATTTTTACATTAAAGAGATTTTTAAATTGTGTAAATTAATATTGTGGTAATTTATATACAAATAAATTCTATTCTACCAAAAATCTAAATTTTTATTTTAATTATGGTTAAAACTTTAATGATTGCAAACAAATATTCATAAAATCTACTAGTTGCTATGTTGTTTCTTTTTGCCAGTACACTTTGTATGTCTAAATTATCTAAGAATGAATTCTAATTTTGATACATATATTATTCTATAAAATAGATGTTGAATCTCATTTGTTGAGTGTAACTGGCACAAAACAGAAATTAGTTCTACCAATAAATGATTGTTTATCTGAAGTTTTTTATCTTAAGATTGCAAATTCTTTGCACAAGTAGCAGCAAGAGCTAGATTGTACAGACAAAATGTACCATAATAGAGTTTTCAACAATGTAAGACAAGAATTTTAAATAGAAATCAAAATATTTAAAAACTGATACAATTCATTCCTTTATTAAAATAAATAAGTTTATCTATTTGATGGGTGAATGTGGTGTGCTGCTAGTTTTTTTGTGTCATAATGCTATGTTTCTAAAGGCATTATTTTTAAGAGCAACGAAAAAAATTTAAAAGTGAAATCCAACAAATTGAACCACTTTATAACCATGTATACATGTATCATAGTGCATTAGAAGTAATTGAAAAAAAATTTTATTTAACAATGTAACTTTTAAATAATTTTTTTTTAAACCAATTTAGTATTTAGGTTGATTTAATACTTATTCTATTTGAATTTCAATTAATGGAAAATTGTTATGAATTTGTTGGACCAATAGTAAACTTTTTCAAATTTGTATCTAATTTAAGTTATATTTATTAGATGTAAATACAAATTATGGTATTAATTTTTAATAAATATAAATTTAAATTTAGATTTTTCAAAAATATTGTGAGAAAAGTCATAAGGTAAAAAATCAATAGATATTTTTAAATGATTCATTGTGTAAGTAGAAAATTTGAGGGAGAAGTAGTTTTTCAATTTTTTCAAAATAATTAATTATTTAAAAATAAAATAATTAAATATATTATTAAAGGATAAAACAAAAAAAATTATAAATTTTCTATTTTTTTGATAGAAATATGTATTTTTAACTAAAATAATTAATTCTATAAAAAGTAAAATAATTAAATATTATAAAAAAAGGGTAAAATTGTAAAATAAATCAAAAATCCTCAAATTCGTTCATATCTAAATTCAACAATAGGATAAAATTAAACTCTTTCCTTCCTTCCTTTCCTTCCAACAATGTCTTCCCTTTTTTCAAACTCCCAACAAAGCCTAATTAAAGGCTGGTGCTGATAATGCAAGTTTCGTAAAGGCCTTACTTTCACTTAATAAAACGATGTAGATGTTCGTACCAAAAAAACGAAAAGTGATCTAGATGTTCGGTAACGCTATTTAATAGTTTGTGATATTTTAGTTGTAAATTCAAATATATAAACCTTAAATAATTACATTGATATTTTAACTCACGATAATATCGTTTTTGTAATTTTAATTTTTAGAATTAATCCATTTAAAAATTTTAAAAGTAATTTGATTTTATTTGAAAAAAAAAGTGTTTACCTATAATAGGATGCCTATGTTGCGTTTTGAGGAGCAAAGAAATGTACCTAAAGTTTAAGTACTCATCCAATCAACTAAATTAAGGAGTTTTAATGTAAGATGCTCATATATTATGTTTGGTGAAAGTATCTAGATAATTACATTTCTTTATATTAAATTGTTCATTTTTATATGTAATTAAATATCTAGTGGAATTTTTTTATTACTAAATATTATTCATTTTTATATCTTAGCTATAATGCCAGAGCTCGAGGGGAGTAAATAATTGCCAGGAGGCATAGACAAGGAGTGGCTCCTAGAACTTCTAAGTGGAGTACATGAATGAACCAATTACACACCAGAATGAGAAGAATTTTGAGACTGTGTAGTATGAGACTATACAGTTGAGGATGACTTATATGAATTGATTGGTACTACCTATACTAACAAGATACATCTTCTTTCGGTAGCTCATCACTAAAGACTTCCAGTTAAGCGTTCTTGACTTGGAGCAATTTTGGGGTGGGTGACCTCCTGGAAAGTTTTCCCAAGGAGCGTGTGAGTGAGGGCAAAGTACACTGAAAAGACTTATTGATTTATGGAGACAATCATCAATCCATAACGTAGCATGGGATTTTACATTAGCTAGGCCTAATTGGCTAACAAATCCCAATAAGTTAGCTCATAGAGGGAGAGTTGCTAAGGATTTCCATTTTTCTAATTGATGTAGGACTTTAATACACCTCCTTCTCCAAAAATGAATACGTAGGACGTCAAGTTTGCAGGACCTGACGTTTACTAAATATTATTTATTTTGATTCTTGTGATTTATTGTGGTGTGCATCCCAAATGAAAACATTAGTGCAAGCCTACTTTGCTAAGGCCAAATGGTCTAATAATGATTATACACCAACTATATAGGAGTACATGGGAGGTTGCAACGGTGTCTTGTGCATATCATGTGCTCAGAGGCTTATCCTTCATTGGGATGGGATGCTTTGCTCAGGAAAAGCCTTCCAATGGTTAATTGAAGACCCAAAAATTGTAATAGCTACCCTTATTATTTGCAGACTCATTGATGACATTGCTTCCAATGAGGTATTTGTTATTTGTTTTCCTAGTAAGTTGATTCACCACAAGAATCAATTTCCTACTTTATTAGGTATTTTAGAGTAAACTTTATCATATTAATTATTTTACATAAATATATATTTAGGGAGAGAGGAAGTTGTCTCAATCCAAGGTAAAGAAAATTTCTTGAATAAGAGAAATCTATCATATTAATTTAGTTGTTAAACGATTGCAATTCAACATCAAAATATTGCAAAGCATTTATTAAGACAGAAGGCAGCTAGCCTATAATCAAAAGCCATATGAGGATCAATTCGGTGTCATCAATCTTTCCATGTACAAATTGATCACGGTTTACTTTATGAAAAATGTCAAATAGCCTGAAATTTAAGTGTAGTTGTGAGAATGAGCTATCATAATTTTAACTTTTGAATGAATAAGTGGGTTATATCTTTTATTTAATCCAATTACCATCATGATTTCTATAAAAACTTGTAACAATACTTAATTATTTTGACTATGTAGCATTGCACAATGATAAATTACTTCATTGATTATTTCATCCCTTGCATTGTTTCGTTTAAGTAGGAGAAAGGCATGTTGCCTCTCCGTCGTGCTACATAAAGCAACATGGCGTCACAAAACAATATACCATTGATGAACTTCACAAACAAATAACCAGTGCTTGGAAGTATATTAACAAGGCATGCATTAATCCTACCGATCTACCAAAGCCTCTGCTTATGCAATTCCTCAACTTGTCACGAGTTATGGATGTTTTTTACAAAGATGGAGATTGCTACGCTCACTCCCAATGATCAACGAAGAAGAATATTGAAGCTCTCCTATTGAATCCATGTCGAATATGAAAATAAGGGCTTCATGACCTGAATTATAGTGTATTAATACTATGAATAAGCCATTATTAGTGAATTGTATCATTTTAGATTTTTTTAAATTGCAATATATTTTGATGGAAGGTTCTTCTATGGTACCCTTGCTAAATCTTAGGTTTAAAACCCTTGCCTACATGGACCAATAAAAATTCTCAATACAGATTTATAATGAATACATATAAATATTATTTTTGCAAAATTTAATTTGTAAAGTAATAGTTAAAGAAATAAGATTTATAATTTGAATCTTTATTTATTGAAAATATAACTCTTTCCTTGAAAGATGATATTATTATACTTTTATCCCTTCCATTTCCAAAACATATATTTCAGTCCCTAAATAATTAAGATAAGTTAGTTTATTTTTAAATTATTTATTAATTCTCTACTTTCTCATATTTATGATTTTATTTTTTTCAGAATAACTTTTATTAAACTTCTAAATTTTATTTTTCTACAAAATAAATATATGTAAGTTATAATAATATAAAATATTAATTAATACATCTATACATATAAGTAAAATTCACTGCACTATTTCATTGATACTCACTATATTCTTTTATTCATTGCATAACTCATTATATTTAAGTATTATGTTAATATTCACTCACCCAAATTTTTAACTATTATATGACTCATTATATTTTATAATTAAAATTTACTCTAAAAAATATTTACATAATAATACTATTTAATATTATTGCGTATGTCGATATTATTTTTTAACCTTTAAATTTAATTAGTTTAAAATTTAAAATTATGTTAATCTACTAGCTCATGATAACATATTTTTTTAACTTTTATTTCAAGAAATAATCCACTTACAATTTTAAAAATACAAAGCTAAATTTATTTTTAAAGTAAAATTTGAATGAAGAAGTTACCTACACATTTTTAAGAAAAATTAGTTCACTCTTAACTCATGATAATATAATTTTTGCAATTTTAGTTTTGAGAATTATCTACTTGATATTTTAAAAAATGTTAAATTATATTTGTTTTTGAAACAAACAAAAATGACTTTTGAATTATTTTACAATCGAGTTTAAAGAAAGAAAAGACCTTAATAATATATAGAAAAATAGTTTCACATGACATTTTATTTTGGGCGCACATAATAATATATTAATCTTTTATATGTAAATTATATAATATTAAAACTTAAATAATTACTTTAATTTATTATTTTATGATAATATAATTTTTGCAATTTAAATGTTGTTAATTAATTTTCTTAAATTTTAAAATACAAAGTTAAATTTATTTTAAGTTGAAGTTAAATTTTTTAAATTATTTAAAGGTCAAGATTATATGAATTTTATTGATAAATAATGTAAAAAATAATGTGATCAAGTAACAATTAATTCAAACACAAACTTCTCACCTATTTTATCTTTGGTTTTCTTTGCATTTTACTTATTTTCTCCTTATGTATAAATATTACAAATAATCAACTTTTTTTTTTTACATTTTGTGTATTTTATTTGTGTTTCAACCTTCTCTTTTTGAGTGAGATCATACTCATGACAACTTTGAAGAGTTACATAAACAAGTATACACTCAATTTCCTTTCAATTAGCATACTTTATTATTTATAAATTTTAGTTGTCAGCACCTAATTTTGGTTTAGACAAAAAAAATCAAGATAAAAAATCAAATCTTCCCTTTTAGGCTGATTACTTTGCATTTATTAATTATTTATGACTTGATTTATTTTGTTAATTAGTTTGATTTGTTTTCTTTAATTAATATCAATTAGCATCAGGTTAAATAATTTTGTCATTAATTATATTAGGGTAAAAGAGGTGTATATATAGTCATTGTTAGTTGATCAAAGGGGGATAAAAATTCTAGAAACATTGGTAGTGGCACAACCCATATCTAATCTCCACCACCAACGCCAACCTCAACTTACCTTCACTACCTTCTGCCTCCATAATCACTACCACATCACAACCCAAACCCACTATCACTACCCATATCAAACAGTCACACAATTATCTTTGCCATTGATCCAAACACATTCACAACCCATACTATCATCGTAGCCATCATGAACTTCCGCATTACCCTCTTATGATCACCGCCAAGTTTGATCAAACCCAGTCCTTCAATTTCACCGCATTGCATCATTGCCTTCATAACTATCACCCCATGGAGTAGCCACATCTAGGTCCCCTTGAATGTCCTGCAAGCTTGTTCTTACCCTTTTAGATTGTTAAGTCTTTCTTTTCAGTTATTGTTTTCATTTTATTAATTTATTATTTTACGCTTTTGTTTCGATGGTTTGGCCGTAGTTGCTATTATTTTTTTAAGTATCGTTTCCAAGATCATTTTGGCTTTCAAGTTTATTCTCATCACGTAGTCATTATTGGGGTCAAGTTTTCTTTTAGTTTTTTTTTTTTTAGCAAATCGTTAAGTCTTTTTCTTTCTTTTAAATGAGCTTTAATTTTTGTAAATAAAACTAACCCAACACACAATTATTTTTTAGAAGAACTACATGACTTTGAGTTCCTTATTACACTAGAGGATACGTAGAGAATATTGTTAGTCAAGCCAAAATTAAATTTTCCTAAATTGGTTTTATTTTCTTTGTAAATATTTTTTCAGACTTTAGTTTTTAGGAAAAAATAAATTTTTAAAGTTATTTTAATTTTGCACAACAAACTTTGGCTAACCTTCATAAGACGGATGTATTAGGAGTGTAATGGGATTAAGTTTCCACCCTTTCTTAATCATAATTGGACTCCAAAATCCAATTTTATCTTAAATGACCAGTCTTATCAAATTGAAAGAGTTTTTCAATTTTTACCATAAATAAAAATTGATGGCAACTCCATTGACCTATTAAAAATTAAAATCTTTTTCTCGTCACGGTGCCCTCTAGGGACGTTGTAACATTAGTGAATAATATTTCTTTGCTATGGGCAAGTAAATACACTACATAGTTCAAAAATATCTATAAGTCAAATGTACTTATAGCAATTAAAAATTACAATAAGTGTCATCTATTGCAATTAAAATATAATACATTTAGATTTTACTTAAATGATTGTAATTTTAACTACTATCAAAGATAGACAATACAAAAAGTACAACTATCATCAATAATGTTATTTTTTTTTCTACGTATGCTTGTTTGATTTTGTGTTAAAAAATGTTTGACTAATCAAGTTCCCAAATGAAAAAATATTTAATTATAAAACACAACATAAATTATTTGATACAAATAATATTACCTTTAATTGATATAATACTAGTGAAAAATATTTTATTAGCATATTTGATTCTATTTTATGTTGAATTATATTATAAATTTTATTAATACAATGTTATATTAATAGAAAACTTTTATTATTCTAATTTTAGTTTTGGTATTATAAATTACTATCACATTTTTTTTTCAAAATTGTTTTATTAAAAGAAGTTATAGAAAATACAAATTTGTGAAATGCATAGAGATTACGTAATACCCAAGTTTTCTTTTAATCGCAATTATATGTTAATTAGAACTAATTAAGTTAATTTAGGGATTAGTTTCCTTAATTAATTTGATAATGGATAATTAAACATTCTTCTCTTAGTACTTTGAGTACATGTTTATGTTAGCTGTTGTTTTTTATTTATTTAAAAGTTAAGGATTTGAATGTTTTGAAAATTTAGAACTTCAAATTTAAATTTCAAAACACAACATTAAAATAAAATTTACTTGGATGAGTGGCGTATGAAAAAGTTATTTAATTATGGTCTTGGGTTGATTTAATTATTATTTAGTGCCTTTGTGTATGAAATTACCTAGTTACCCTCACCTACTCCTATCACATTACACCAACACACCCTCTCTACCAAAAAAAGAAAAAAAGAGAATCCTTACTCCCTAATTGTGCACTAGCGCCACCCTCCTCCCCACCACTTTACATTTCTTTCTTTTCCCCTTTCAAACACACCTCCATCTTCACCACTCCTCTATTCTCTCTTTCTTCCTCAAAGCGTCAAGACCCATGGCACCCTAACCCCAATCCTACTTCCATTCTTGCCCTAAAACCCAAACACACCCAAAGCTACCACCACACCACATCCAAGGCCACCACATCTCCACCTCTAAGAGCACAAAGCTCTTCGTGGTACCTGTAGCAGCCATGTCCATAGGAGGATGAGGGGAGGAGATTTTTGCTTCCTTCCACATCCACAAGCCTCAAGGAAGCTCTGTCTTCTTGTTCCTCCATATTTTTGGAAGGGGTTGTCTTTGAAACTTCCACTTTCTATGTTCATTTGCCTCCATTGGAGAGCTTGTTTATGTTCTTTTACTTCTTGTGTATGAGTTTTTCCAACATCTAAGCTCTCCTTAAGATATCATTTATGTGTTATTCTTTAGTTTTAATGGTGTCTCTATTTTGTGCATGAATAAATTTGAAAATAATGTATAATTTATGTGTTATTTCTTTGTTTTAATGGTGTTTCTATTTTGTGCATGAATAAATCCAAAAATAATGTATCATTTATATGTTATTCCTTTATTTTAATGGTGTCTTTGTTTTGTGCATGAATAAATCCAAAAATAGGCATTTTGGTTAGTTTGGTTTAATGTTGGGTGAGTTTAATTAGAAGAGAGAAATTAACTTAAGTTTTATGCTTGCTGAAAATCATTAACTTGCTTCCCTCATAGTTATTATAAATTTTGTTCAGCAGGGGGGTTGATTATTGGGCTATGGGTTGTTCTATTTGGGTGGAAATGCAATGCATAATGGTTTAGCTCAAGTTTAATGGCACTTGGGTACAAGTGTAGGTGCTGAAATGTGTTGTAGAGCTCTCTAATTCTTGTAAAATCACATTCTTTTCTTTGTTTCTGCTGCTGTAAAATTTTTGGTTTGGGGGCTGTTTTCTTGTAGAAAAATTGAAGGAATTATGTTGGGTTTAGTTGCTATAAGTGCTAAAAAATTTGCCAGCTCTTTAGCTTTGTAGTATTTGTAAATTTACAGCACTTTGCTAGCTATTTTGGGCTATTGTAAAAATTTCTGTTTTTTGCAGAAAAAATGATGTATGAGGATGGGAATTGGGTATTTCAGTGGAGGAAATTAATTGTGTGTTGTGGTTCTTTGGTTATGTGCTCAAGAGTTGTGTTTTCTTTCATGACATTTGAGGAATAAGTGCCAGAAATTTCCAGCAACCATAGTTTAAAGTTAGATGATGCTTTGTGATTTTAGATAAGGAGTCTTGATTATTTTGAGTGCTCTAGTTATTAGGAGTTTAAATGAGTTTCTTTGGTCATGAAATGTCTAATAAAAATGGTGCTAGTTGCTGGAAAAATTTCAGCATGTGTGTTCCTCCTATAAAGTGGCAATGTGAACTTGATTTCTTGTATCCTTGACCTTGGTTTTGTGTACAAGTGTTATGGTGTAATGAGAATGCATTTGGATTGAGAATTTTGAGTCTTTGAACTACTTTATTTGATTTCCTTTATTTGATTTGAAAGATAAAATTCTAGTTTGGGGTTGAATATGTTAATCTACATTTGATATTATCTTGATGTTGTGAGTTTGAGATATGTGCATGTGAATGGTATTTAGAAATGTCATTATTGTTTCTATTATTGGAATATGTGACTGGATGAATGCTAGCTGAGTCAGTCCTTTTTTCGGCAATTGGCTTAGGCACGTTTATGTTATGTATTGTGTAATTCCAAATTGAAATGCTAAATGATGGAAATGTACATTTTGTCATTAAAATACATAAAGTGGTATGCTTATGTCTCCTAACAACCTATGAGACTTTTACATGATGTTGGAGCATAAGATACAATGAAGTTATGTTTAAAGTATGAATGAAGTTGTTCCCCTCTATCCGCATTTAAATTTAATGACGACTAGTTAGGTTGATTAATGAAGTTGTCATGACAATAATTAAAGTATTTTGGTTAGTGAATGAATTCTAGATGCATTTAAAAAGTTCAAAGATTATGAAGGGAACTTCAACCAAAGACTTACTACCAATGTTGAGGGAATGTTAAGCTTGTTTGAAGCTATACATCTTAGGATTCATGGAAAGGACATATTAGATGAAGCAGTTGCTTTCACTTCCTCACACCTTGAGTTAATAACCACCCAATTGAGTAATTCACTTGTTGGAAAAATTAACAATAGCTTAAAGCGCCCACTCCGCAAGAACTTGCCTAGGCTTGTGGCAAGGCATTACATCTCACATATGAGGAAGAACACTCTATGATGAAAATCTACTATTGTTGGCCAAATTAGATTTTAATATGATTCAAAAATAACATCAAAAGGAACTTGGTAGTATTTCAATGTAAGTTTTTATTAACAACCACCTTAACAAAATAATTAGAAAGCATTAATTTCTTCATGTCTTATGGAAATTGGTTGTATTTAATGAATTAGGTGGTGGAAAGATTTGGATTTTACAGAAAAATTGCCATTTGCTCACAATAAGAAAGTGGAATGTTACTTTTGGATATTGGGAGTGTATTTTATGGCACAATACTCTCTTGGTAGAATGATAACAACAAAGATGATATCCTTGTTATCAACAATCGATGATATATATGATGTTTATGGTACACTTAATGAGCTGTAGCTTTTCACTGAAGCAATTGCAAGGTTTGATGTTTAAATTAACTATGAAATATTTTCATTTTTGTTGTTAATTTCCTAATTGAATTACAAGTAGAGATCAAGAAGGAATCTGTTAGCCATGTATGATAACCTTTTGCATACATAATTAATGTATATTTTAGGTGGGACATTACTGTATGGATTTTTTTCCAAAATATATGATGTAACATTCCCATTTTCATCCTAAATAAAGGTTCACTCTGATAACCCGAGTAAACGTTTTCGTTTGAAACTGTTGAACTTTCACCCAAGCAAGGGCAAGTCAACATAAAAGGTTAAGTGTTGACTAAGGGTCAATAAAAGTCAAGGTCAAAGGTCAAAATCAAAAAGTCAAACTCTTGAGTCAAAAGTTAACCACAAAGTCAAAGTCAACCCTAAAAGTCAAAGATTTGTGAAAGTCAACAAAATCATGAAAAAATCAACTAAAATATACAATAGTCAAACATAAAGATCAAACAATGATCAACGACCTATTAACTCATGATTAAGTGGTAATTGAAGCTAATCAAGGGTTAATATACTAACCATGGATTAGATCAAAGTAAATAACATATGATTCCATAATAATAACAAAATAAGCTTAACTGGTAATTTACCATAAATGGTAATGATCTTAAAAATGAATTATACCTAAAATAATGAAAGTAGACATGATTAATTATTAATAAGCATGCTTACCAACCTGATGTGGGTTTAATATGATTAATGTATGATAGCTTCCTTATTAAGAATAAAATATATTTAAAAGATAGATTAAACTATTTTTGGTAAAAGAGAACATTACCAAAAGAGGTAAAAACACCCGAATAACCACCAGATAATATGTTTCTCTATAGAACAACTCTTATAAATCCAATGGACCCTTTCTAATCCTGACATTTCAGCCAACATGTAACAGAAAATACTCACATAAGTTTCTTCAAAATAACTTACACTAAAACTAATTTAACTACAAGATAACACCAAGTTACACATTAAAATAAAAGCACAAGATTCCTCTCATTATTTTTCTGCATGGCTGAAATTTCAGCCACCTTTAGGGATGATAAGAATATGATTTGAGGCTTGCTTGAAGGTCTAGATGACAAGGATGATAGATGTCATTTGTGACTAGTTGTCTCAGGCATGAAAAACTAGTCTTAGGGTGGTGTTTTTGTAGTATAAAGACCAACTATCGAACCTAACCAAGTTTTAATTTCCCATTACCTCAACTAAGTGGCCAACTAAATGAACTAAATGGAAGAATAAAATCCTCCAAACAGCCCCTTATACATTTCGGCCAAGAGAGCTTATAAAAGGAGGCATGATGCCTTCATTTTATGCTCATGCTATCTCCTAATTACTCCTAAGCTTTGAACCTCAAACCTCTTGCAAATTTCTTTCAAACCTCCTTGTTAAACACTCAAACCTTCAGCCCTAAGACCCCATTCTGCCTTACAAAGAAACCACTCTTAACCTTTGAAAACATACTTCAAGTTACACACTAGCTTCCATTTGCGAACAAGGCATTCAAGCTTGGAGCTGGGAACAAAGATTTCTTTTCTAATCTTTCTTTTTTTCTCTATTTTTTGTGACCCTACAAGGGTTGAAGGACTCACATAATACCTCTTCATTCCTTGGTAGGTGGTTTTTATCTTGAGAATGTGAACGTTTTAAGTCTTTAGCTCTTTCTAGGTTCAAAGACTTAAAGCTTGCACATTTACCCCTTCTAAAAGTTGTGTTATTTCATTCCATGGTATGTATGCTCTAAGATATGTGATAGTATGTTTAAAGTCTCTGTATTGAAGTTTATATATGCTGGCCATGTTGAAAATAATGAGAATCCATGATCTATATTGAAAAGAAGCAAGCACACATACACACACTAGTGCTGAAAAATGTTTCTGCGAGATAGGTGTACAAAAATGTGTCACATTTGAAAACCATGCCATTTAAACCTCTGTAAAAATTACATGAAAGTAAACCCTTCCAGGAACATTCTCCAAAGAAAGCATAGAAAAATTCATCTTCTAGAGAAAGATATAATTTTTCAAAGTTTAGCCTTTTTACTGAAGATGTTGTCTGACCCTGAGCACTAAATTGCAGTTTTCTTTCTCCAAAAAATGAAAAACATGTGAAATTAGTTTTGTTGGAAAGCTAAGATCCTAAGGAACACAGAAATATAAGATACATACACTGAAAAGTTTCACGTTGTTCCAAAATCGTGAAGTAAGTTGCGGATTGAACTTTTGGATACTGCTGGAATAGGGTAACTTTGTAAGGGTATAAAAGACATCTCACTTGGACTTTCTATGCATAATTTAGTTCACATGATAGGTTTTAAGTCAGGAATCTGAGGATATTCTTATTTTCTTGAGAGAGTAGGTGTAGAGAAAGAAATTAATTTTTCATTCAAACATGCTAGAATTGGTAATAAGCTAAAACTCTAACAACCCAAAAGTAGCACTTTTTAAGGGCAAATCTGTAATTACCAATTTCAAGAGGGTTAAAAATTATTTAAATAAAACTTATTAGATTAAATAGAATATAATAAAGATATATAATCCATAATTACACATAACTAAGAATTTTCACTCATAAATGACTAAGAGAATTTAACCCATGATCCATAAGCTTATGTTTCAATTAAATAAGACTTAATAACTTTGAGACACACATAATGCTTGACTATGACCTATGATCTTGAATATGTATGAAATGTTATGAATGATCATGAATGGTTCAATATATGCATGAATGCTTCAAAGTGCTATATCTGCTATGATATGAATGTTATGCCTTATATGACTTGAGTAATGATCATATAGCATATATTGTATTGAATGATAATGCATTACCATGATGATTCATATGAGAAATGTTGAATGTCAAGAATAATTGCATATAAGTATGAATAAAAGTAATGGGAGAAGCTAATTGCTGAACCCTTCACCCCATTTGTTGAGCTTTTCTCATGGAACAAGTTGTGGACGGCCATGGTATGAGCTCATTACCCACGAGGTAATTTAAGACATTGGTGTTGGTGCACTCAGTAAGTGAAAGACCGAATCAAGTTAAAGAATGCATGCATTGTTACATTTCTGCAAGTAATTGCTAAAATTATGCTATCTGCTCAAATTTATTGTCCTTGTTAATAAAAGAATTTAAAAGATATGTCACTTTGGAGTATGAACATTTTCGAAAATAAAGCATAATGAAATTTTAACTGTCCTTGATTCTTTCATTTAATAAAACCAAAGTGGCCTAGAGATGTACGTGATGATACTCATGATAAGATAAAAATTGCCTACTAAGAAATCTATGATTTCTCCTGAACCATGTCATCTTTAGATTTGAATGCGTCCGATGATGGCTCGCCCAGGAGCTCTGACTCGACTTTGATTGGACCCTGGAGGTAGGGCCCCTTTCTTGGAGGAGTTTGTTTTATCAAGGTGGCCCTAGCAGAATGCGAAACTGCAGACCTCACCTAGCAGGCCCTACATCATTTCTTTCTTCTGAACTTCTATGTACAAATCCTCGCAGCCCCTCCATGTCACATACCCATGGTAGAACTATCTTCTGACTTGGAGATG
Source organism: Dalbergia oliveri (assembly GCA_030441495.1). Taxonomy (NCBI): domain Eukaryota; kingdom Viridiplantae; phylum Streptophyta; class Magnoliopsida; order Fabales; family Fabaceae; genus Dalbergia; species Dalbergia oliveri. The sequence continues at coordinate 18,530,703 of JAMLFY010000003.1, forward strand.
AAAATCCTCGAGGAGCCTTTGGACATCGAGCCTTTTCAGATGATCCTTCCGAGCCTAACCTGTATGATGATGAGGAAGATGACCCAGAGGAAGACCCTATGGAAGAAGAAGAAGATTTGATAGGGAAGACTTCGACAACTGCATGATGATTTTGAGGAGGATGGTTGTCATAATTGGGAGATGCCGTTGACGAGTTTGGTCCTGTTCCTGACGTGATATCCATATTAGACTACGACCTATACAGCTACGGCTCTAGTCATCCAGCTGTTGGCGGAGTACCTGTCCAACAAGCAGTGCACCCCTTATACCTCGTGCCCGTTTAGGAGTTTTTTCGCACCCACCATATTGTATAAGGGATGGATCTGTTCGACGTGCTGCTCCTCCATTATTATTTCCTTGTTACCCAGTTTTAGTGAATGTTTAGTTATGTTTCCGTATTAGTAAATGTTCCTTTGGAACCTTGGTGTATTATCTGTTGTACTTGTTTTGTTGTTCTATTGAAAGTTGTATTAAGGCTTGGAATACCCACCCTCTTGAAACACTTATGTATTGTACTTATCATTATTATTAAAATGTGCTAGTTTTATTATGTACTTGTGACTTTGTTTTGCTAAAAGTTATTGACCGATAGAATCTTTTAGAATCACCACACGTAACTTCCAATTCAAGCTATAGGCTTGATTTTGAATATGTGGTTTTAAAAAAAAAATTTCCCAATAACTTCATGTAATAGTAATTTACAAAAAGAACGCAACGTAAGCAGTAATAACTAATAAGAGCGAAACATGACTTAAGCATGGTTCGATTTTATTAGGCTATTACATATGAAGCATTGCCACCAAACATTATTAGATGCTTATGATAAATAGAACAAGAGATGGCAAAGGAAGGAAAAACATTTTGTGTAATCCATGCTAAAAATGAAGTAAAACTATATATACATATTGTCTTTACATTTTGCCGAAAAATAAAGATCTTCTTTTGGACATGAACTAAGAACTAGCTAGGAAGTTTAAGACATGGTGTGACTCAAAATTTATCTGACTATTTTTTATTGCTATGATTTTTGTGAATTATTGTGGTGTGTATTGTAGGTGAAAAGATTGGCCCAAGCCTACTTTACTAAGGCTAAATGGTTCAATTGCAATTATACGCCAATTGTAGAGGAGTACATGAGTATTGCATTGGTGTCTTCTGGAACACAATAATTATTAACCTCTTATGTGTACGTCATAATTGGTTAATTATTAGATTTCTTACATTTGATTTCATTTGTTTAGTTTACTCGAAAATACTTTTAGTGAAAAATACAAAATAAATTTTATTTTTTGAAAACTTAAAATGGCAAGAGCCTTATTCATAAGCGCATAATAAACTAATGCAACCTATGAATAAAACCATATTCCTTGACAATAAACAAATGGAAGAACAAATCCTAGACATAGTAAGCATTTAAAATCACAAATCAACACATCACCATATAATAGGATACTAGTATATTATAAAAGGGCATGAGTCCATGGAGGACAACCATACCCAATACAAGTCGCATAAGGCAGAGCATAGGATCCTAATAAAGAGCATGACATAAATGAATTTAAGTTAAGAGTCGATACTAAGATCCCTCAAATAAGTTATTCATAATATTGGGGAAATACATAAAGGAACCATATAAATTAAATCAATAATTTACATACTCTAGAATGACAAGTAAAAGATATGCAATGATATGGCATCTAATCTCTAAGAATGCACAATCTCCAAAGATCATGGGACTCAAGAGACTCCACCATTTTGATCACTGTGTTGTTCTAAAGACGACATGAAAAATAACATGGAGTGAGAATTCAAAAGGAGATTCAGTAGCTATATAAAAATAGTTCAAGTGTTATCATTGTCGCCTCCAGTCACTTTAGTTTAATTATGAAATAAGTGGGCATATACTTTAGTTCATTTAATTGGTTCACAAACTAGAACTCCGAATTGACACAGGAAAATCTCTTGATTAAAGAACAGTAAAATAGAATACATGACATCACTAGAATAATCATAAACGTACAAAAGGAGGCATGCGTGAAAATGCAATGAAATAAGTCATCTCGCATCTTTAACATTTTACTTTACTTAAAATTTAATTCCTTAAACATGCCACCCTCTCTCATGTCACATGGACCAACCATGTCACCACCTCGGCAATTTAACATGCTATTAGTCACTCCAAATCACCTTAACCTAACTAGGATGAGCTTAACCTAACTAGCTGCCACTAGATTTAAATGGGGATAGAAGAAGAACTTTCTCTCATGTCGCCTATACTAACCACGTCACCATCTTAGCGATTTAACCTTGCCTATACTTCAATTCACCTATCGCCTAGGATGACCTCAACCTAGCTAGTTGTCACTAGATTTAAACGGGAATAAAGGGGGAACTTCACGTAAACTTTAAATTTAAATTCCTCACATCTTATTTTGCAACATAATGGAAAAGTCTCATAAATTATTAGGAGACATAAGCATAACCTTTATGCATTTAAATGACAAGCTTAGAGTTTCTACTCAATATACTTTGGTTTGCATCCCAAGGCCTATAGAACATAATCCTAACTCATGCTAACATTCTGATCTACACTTCACGTTTGAATGAGTTAGGCTATGTCACGTAGTCCATGAGATGCTCCCCATGTGCATACTCTAATCATACAATTTCTAATGATTTAACATTTCAATTTGAAAGTCACTCAATGCATAACATAAATGTGCCTAAACCAATTGCTAGAAAAAAGATCAAACTCAGCTAGCATCCATCCAATCGCATATTCCAATTATTAGAATCAACAATACAATTTCTAAATACCATTCACATACACATATCTCAAACTCATAAGATCAAAATAATACCAAATTTAGATTAACATATTCAACCCCAAACCAAAATTTTATCTTTCAAATCAAATAGAGTAGTTCAAAGACTTCAAAATTTCAATCCAAATGTATTTCATTACACCCTAACACTTGTACACAAAACCAAAGTCAACGATGCAAGAAACCAAGTTCACATTGCCACTTTATGAGAGGAAATATCATGCTGGAAAATTTTCAGCAAACAACACCATTTTATTAAACATTTCATAACCAAAAGAACTCATTTAAACTCCCAATAGCTAGAGCACTCAAGACTACTCATTTAGGACCCCAAATCATCACCAAACACTTGAACTATAGTTCCTGGAAAAATTTATGGGGCTGTTTGGAAGTGTTTTTCTGTTTTTGTTTTCAAAACCTTTTAAAAATAATTTTAAGTTTAGTTTTTAAAAAAAAAAATACAAAAAAACTATTTGATAATTTAATTTCAAGAACAATTTTATAATGGTGAAAAATAGAAAACCTATTTAGATAAGTTCATACTTTAAAAATAGTTATAATACAACTTGGTGCCAATTTTTCATAATAATAATACACGAGAAAAAACAACTTCCATTAATTCCAACTCAAATAGTCCAACAATGTGAAGTGTTAAATCAATTTCAGTCCATAAAAGTCTAGCCTCAAATCAAAACCATACATATAAATCAACTAATTAAAAAAGAAAACAGAAAAAGAAAAGTTGAACAAAAAAAGAAGGCTGAATCAGAGCTTCCCCCGCCTTCAACCCTCCATCTTCTTCCTCTTCTTCTCCATTGTCCTTCAACCCCACTGGCGGCTCCCTTTTGATCTCTGCGACCGTCGCACATCCGTCATTGCATCTCTCGGGATCTGCCTCAGCGTGCCTATAACTTACACGAGCTCAGCTATCGCTATGCACCCCTCTCTCTCTCTCTCTCACGGTGGCTACGGGGTGGGTCTTGGTCGTCCCGAGTGGAGGAGTGGCGGCTCCCTGCTTGGTCGCAGGTTTGTCCGGTTTGTCGAGGCTCCTGGGTTGCCGCTTGAGGTCGCCGTGAGCAAAGAGGAAGGCTTGATGGAGAAGTCCAACAAAGTGAAGGGGCTATGAGCCCATAGCCCCTTGGCCACAAATAGGAATAATAGAGTGGCAAGAACACAAAGTTTGAATATTTACAAGTTTGCCACCACATGTTTTCTCAATTTTAAAGCAAAAGAATAAAAAAACAACTCAAAGTTGTTCTTCATTTTGTTTTTAAAACCTGATTTGTGTTTTTAGTTTTTAAAATCAAATTTTGTAAAACAAATTAAAAAACAAGATTTTTTAGTCTTTTGTTTTCAAAAATACAAAATAGTTTTAAAAACCTCTGCCAGCCCTATAGAACTTAGTTCTTCAAATGACATGAAAAGAAACAACCCCTAAGCACATGCCCATTGAACCACAACTCACAATTAAATTCCTACACTTGAATACCCAATTCCCATCGTCATACATCATTTTTCTGTATAAAAAGCAGCCCTCAAGTCCCATTCTTGCAGTGAATACAGCAACTTGAAATAGCTAGAAAAGTGCTGGAAATTTTTTAAGAAACACAAGGCTAAAGTGATAGAAATTTTCTGTACATGTAGCTATCAAACCCAATCTAATTCCTTCATGTTTTCATCCTTTTTATCCCTCCCCCAAACCAAAAATTTTGCAGCAGCAAAAGCATAAAAATAGAGGCATATAACGTCCCCCAAATAGCTAGAAAAGTGCTAAAAATTTTCAAGAACTACAAAGCTAAAGAGCTGGAAATTTTTTCTACACTTATAGTAACTAAACCCAACATAATTCCTTCAATTTTCCTGCAAGAAAACAGCCCCCAAACCCCACAAAATTTCAGCACTACTACTGTTCTAAAAAAAACTAGAAAAGTGCTGCAAATTGTCCAAGAAATGCAAAGCTAAATAGACCAAATTTTTTCTGCATTTATGTTTATCAAATCCAACATAAAACTTTCATGTCTTCACTCTTTTTGACCCTACATATCAAAATTCCATCAGCAGCAAAAAAACATAAATAAGGGCATGAAATGGCTCTTGACATTTTTTTCTAGCAACCAAACATCAATGTTATGAGTCCCAAACCTTTTCTAAACATTATCACCCACATTAATAAGCAAAACAACTCCCAAATACCCATTAACACCATAAATTCGAGAATTAAAAAAAAAGGAACATAAGCTCAAATCTTCATTAATCATCAACCCAAGTCAAATAACACAAAACCTGATCATCAACATATCATTTTTGGACTTGAATTTAAAGTAGAAACATCACACAAAACAAACAAGCTTTATAGCTCAATAATATGCAAAATGGAAGGTATTTCACCAACAGCCCCTTACCAACACTTAGCCTTCTTTAAGAATTTTGTCAAATACATGGCATGCACTTTAATGAATTTTTGTGTATCAATTTTCACACCCATAAACACACCCCAATAGGACATATTTCCAAGCTTTTATACATAAGAAACAAAGGTATACACACACACACACATACATACATACATACATATATATATATATATATATATATATAGGGTCAAGCATTTAAATTTCATTAGAATCCCACCAAAAACATAACAAAATCATGATACAAAAAGGGTTCTTACATTAAGTCTAAAAATGCACATCAACATAGAGACTCTAAAAATTGATTTCTTTCAACAAGGCAAATAATCCCTATTAAAGACTAAGTTTTGGATTTATTCAAGTGAGAACCAAAAAATCACATAAATCCCAATTTAGAACACATAATAGATAAACCAAATAAGAATATGATAAAAAACCCTAGCAAAATGAAGACCGACAAAGGAAGGAGCCTCTTAAAGCTTTGGTGAGTTTAGGTGAAGCAAAACCTCTTGCTTTATGCCTTCTAATAGCCACAATTGTGATGCCCAAAAAGAGAAGGAGTTTGAACTCTAATTGGATGGAGGCATAGTGTTTAAAGAGAACACGAAGCAAAGATTGTGACTCAAGTTCAAGTGTAGGGATGAGGTGAAGAAGAAGAAGAAAAAGAAGAAAAGTGTTTTGTGTTTGAAAACAAAATGAATGTGTATGGGTAGAGGGGGGGTCCGTGGCTGTGGTTTCAAAGGTCTAGGGTTGCATTTTTGTATTGTTTCATTAAGGGTAGTGCAGGTATTAAGTGGGGGTTAAGGAGTACTAGTGTAATTTGCTCCTAATCTCATGAAATGTTAAAAAAAATGCAAGACAACAAATAAATAGCATTTCTTTGCACCATGAATTCAAATGGTTTACATAATATTGAGTGTCTTGAAATTTTAAACTATTGAGAGGGACTTTGAAATTTTAGATGGGAGAGAGCTCTAAATTTTAAAATACTCTACTTTTCAATTTCTAAATAACTCAACACCATAACTAACATAAACATGCACCTAAACTACTAAGAGACTGAATTAAATTAGAAATATTTAATTGTTCACTATGTAATTAATTAATGAAATTAATCCCTAATTAAACTCAATCAACTGTGATTAACACATAAATACGACTAAAAGAAAAATCTAGGTATTACATCTTTTGCTTATGGTGTGCTTATTGCCATATCCTTCATTGGGAAAAGATGTTTTGTTACGGAAAAGGCCTTCCAATAGATATTTGAAAACCCAAAAATTGTAGTAGCTTCAACAATTATCTCAGACTCATGGATGACATTGTTTCCAATTAGGTATTTTTTTTTATTAAACTCATCATTTAGGATAATAATTTTTTATTACTAAAAATAAATTCACTGGAGTACTTCAAAGATCATTATAGTGTTAACTTAGTTGTTAAATAATAATAGTTCCTTAACATCAAAATGTTAAGATAAGTTGAAGTCAATCTATAATCAAAAAATCGTTTGGGATCAATTTGATGCCTTCAATCTTTCCATATGTAAATTGATGTTTTTTTTTTTAGGAATTGATGTTTTTGTCATGAAACCATATCTTCCAAAAATGCTTAAGCTGATAGATAGAATCACATTATGGTTTGATCGAAGCCTTGACCATTTTAGTTATTGAGGCTTTGATATCATGTTATAAAACCATCTCTCCCCAAAGCTTAAGTTGATGGGCAGAGATACATAAATGATTTTACATCCTAACATGTGTTTACTATACATATATGTGATAAATTAATTTCATCCTTTGTTTTGGTTAGTTTGAATAAGAGAGAGGGCTTGTTGCCTTTCCTGCGAGTGCTACACAACATGGTGTTACAAAACAACATACCATTGATGAATTTCACAAACAAATAACGAATGCTTGGAAGGACATCAATGAGGATTTCCTTGATCCTACTGACATACCAAAGCTTCTCATTATGAGAGTCCTCAACTTGTCACGTTTATTGATGTTCTTTACACCAACAAAGATGGCTACATTCATTCTAAAGGATCAACAGAAAGGACGTTGAAGCTCTGTTGTTAAATCCATGTCCAGTATGACTATGTGAACATAAGGGCTTCATGACATGAATTGTATTGGTTAATTTCCAGAATCACAATTCAGTTAATTAGTTTTTAAGTGTAATAGTATGAATAAGCCAAACATAGCTATCGTGAAGCTCGAAAGTGAATTTTATCATTTTGAATGAACTTATTGCAACATATTTTCATGACTTGAACAAATTGACCACATGACTAAATTATTTTAACAAGAGAAATCAAGACAATCTTAGCGTGTAAAACATTAATGGACCTTTGTTATTGCTTTTAGTTTTGTTTTCTGAATCCATTATATTTGATGTATTTGACAATGAAGTCGTATCTTTAGATTAGCTTTCTACCCCTTGTAATTTATGTGCCCCTGTGACAATAGGCTGTATATGTAGTACAACGATAAAAAAAAACAAATGATTTATTTTCATATATGTTGATACTTAACATTAACAATATCGTCCATATTCAAATATATTAATTGCTAATAATTTATAAATTATGATGCTCTATATTTTAAATATTACAATTGTGTAAATTCCTGTATTTGTTGCTATTACATTTTCATCGTTAAATTTTTCATCTCTATTTTAAATCAAATAAAATAACATATGAAAGGGAAACAAAATATTGTTTGTCAAGCCTTCGTTTCTTGTTGACTTACTATATATCATGACAAAAAAAAATTAAAATATTAAAATGAAATTAAAAAGAATAAAAAGGCCAGCCAAACTTAAATTAGAAAACACCATTGCTTGTTGAGGCTTGCACCCTATACTAATGTAAAAAACATCTTTGCATGAAATTGTTTCTTCATAGGTAAAACACGAAGAGAGTATCTTGTGACAACATATATTTGACTTAATTACTCACATTAATAATAATATATATCCACAACATGGAACTGTGCATGCGTATTTGTGTAAGAATGCATAGTAGATGGAATATTTGGCACATAAATGAGTAGGCCAACCAAGGAGACAACTTAAACACAACGAATGTGCTAGAGGCAATTGGTACCTTTGCGAACAGTGATATTATTTGTCTAGAGGTGCTAAGCTAATCCTATCGTTGATTTGTGGGCCTTTGCATTGGGATCATTGGGTTCCAATGTTAAAATTTTAAGTGCAACTAATGAAGTCTCTTGTTATTAAAAATAGCATAAGTCAATATTATACGAGTAAAACAAGGTGGGGGACTAGTGGATGGCAGGTGACTATCGCGGTGGAGATGAGGTGCTGACATAGAAGAGTAAGTCAGGGTTAATTTGGGATTGACTAGTAAATAATGCTATCAAGTGTGTCTATAGTCATAGGATAAAAATAGTTTGACTATATAATATTATTGATTATAGATATTGAAACTTTATGTTGAAAATAAATAATTGACAATTTCCTTTGAATAGGAGGTCAAAGCCTTTAAACCAGGTGTTTGTCGACAAACTTAAGAGTTTGGACATCAAGTTTTGCTTTTCAAGTTCTTGATTCAGGAGCGAAAGCTACTCCTCTTAGATTCACCACCAAAAAGAATTGAGTGTCAAACATGTGTGAGTGAAATGAGGATGGAATGTATAATGTGATTTATGTGTTGTGTATGGAATATTGACTGATAGCATGTTAAATTGTAGAAGAATTGCATAATGTAAAGTATTTGATTGGAAAATGTAAATAAAGTACAGAAAGTGTGAAAGAAATAAAGGAAATCTAATCTTAGGAAAGCAAGAAATGGGGTTAAGAACAATTACCTATAGGACTTTGGACTTTCTTTAGTCATATGGGTTACACTACCAGAAGTGCGAATATCGACTCTATTACGACGGTAGTATTTATACCGATAGGTATATGGCGGATAAGGATGGTAGAATCCAGTTGTTGACATGTGTAACGGATATTAAAATGCTTATGGTAGAATTAAAACCTATCAGGAGTATTTATACCAACATGTTTTTATTATTGGAATAAATAAATAATTCTTAGTTGGTTGACATTGCTTATTTTTGAAAAATAATTTTATTTTATTAATATTGCATCAAGGATAAACTTGACATATTTATAATTTGTCAATCATTTATTTATTTATTTATATAATAACCTAATTATCAATAAACTAATATAAATAAAAAATAATAAAATCTTTAAATAAAATAGTAAATTATAATAATAAAATATACTTATAAATGTAAAAAATAAAAAAGTAATTTATTTTGAAAAATAATTATTTTATTAATATTGCATTAACCCGTTGGTAATCCATGGGTTTATTTATAATTTGTCTTTAATCATTTATTTATTTATTTATATAATAACCTAATTATCAATCAAACTAATATTAAATAAGAAAAATAATAAAATGAATAAATTAAACTGATTAAATAAAATAGTAAATTATAATAATAAAATATATAAAAATTACAATAAATGTAAAAAATATCCAAAAAGTAAAAATGATAAAGTTAGATAAAAACTAGCTGAAGTCTTGGGTGTCAACAACATCGCGGCATTAGCTGGACCATCATCATCATCATTATGGACCATCATCATCATCCGCGTCCACTGTGCCTAGCCCTAGAGATGGAGGGGAGTGGGATATGGGGGAGCATCTTGCCGAAGCTGGAGGATCCTTAAGCCTGCATATCTCGAAAGAAGGTCGTCACATCTATAGTGATCTTCTGCTGCATCTTCCAAGCTGAGCTTTCACCTTCTTTGCTTTCTCCTACTCCTTCTTTGCATTCTCCTCCTGCCGCTCCCAGGAGAGCTTAAGCTCTTGGATCTATCTTTGCTCCTCCTCCACAGTTGCTCGCCCCGCTTGCTGCTCATGGAGCCTGAAAGCCTGTGCCTGCTACCTCTACTCCTGGATCAATTGGGCCTCCTGGTGCAACTCATGGTTGAGGGCATGGACACGCTCCCTCAGGGCATCATCCCTAGTAGCTGACCCAATGGCGGAGGATGGGGATATACTCTCAAAATAGTACCTTATCCCATATATGCGACCCTTGTAAGGATCGCCAACCACCTGGGCCTACACATCTTCCTCGTTGGGAAGGAGGAATGTCAACATCGGGCCCAGCCTCAGCCATCTAGGTTTGGTACTATGTCTGGGCCTCTCGAGGTCTATAAACTCGCGCTGTAAAGGAAAAAGAAAAAACAAGTTGTAAGTAATGATTATGACATAAATGAAAATAATAATAAAAATTAGGTAAAGATATGTCTAAATTTAAACTTACATAGGTCACCTTGAGCGAGTCTACCTAGACCTCTCCAGACTGCCTTCTGCTCACTTTTCGGGTGTGAGTCTCTCCGAAATAGCTCGCTCTATGTTAGAGGGCGGCTCAACTCCTCGCATGCATAAATAAGCACAATAAAGTCATCAAAATATAGTATTTGTCACAATTCAAGTATAGTAAATGTTATTATAAAATGTAGAAAGGGTAAAGAATTACTAAGCGCTTTAGGGTCCCTCTGGGTGCTCGACCACTCGTGTGCAGCGACCCGCCTTTCTATGAGGCTCGATTTGTCTTCCCTTACCCAACCTATCCTTGAAGGTCGGGTTGTTGGCCCAGTGGTGCTAAACTTAGCCAAGGTGGCGTCGTTCAACCATGAGCTGTTCATGTGTCCTTTACGGACATCATGAAACATATCCCACATTAGCTTGGCGAACCTAATCCTCCAAGCCCTCTTCACTGCGGGCTCATGCTAAAGCTCAATGTAGAATGTTTTCTGCATTAACAAATTCATAATACATTAGTGATTGTATATCAGGAATATAATTAAATAATATAAACATATATTTTAACAAAAGCAAAGCAATCATATAATTACTTTCCATATCTTCCACCATGACTCCTTGACATTAGCAGGGATGTTAGTCCATGTGGGCCACGAATGGTTATACCGACTCTGTATAACCTCCGTGATCCTATGGTGAGCCAATGCAAATGGTAGAAAACTATTACATAAATGAAAAAAATATCAAAACCCAATCAAAATTACTCAAATATCATAAGCAACGTAAAATCAAAATGTAATAAAAAAACATGTTTTAACTTACCTATCTTTACCATTCGGCCTAATCTTGCGCCTACCATCAGGCCCAAGTGGCCTCGGCCAGAGGTTTCCCATCGGCATCCCATGCCTGTGACCTTGTCAAGGAAGGAGGAGTCTAATTAGATGCGAGGCTGGGAGTTGGGGGGTGATAGGGCTAGAGGCAAGGGAGAGGTCAGGATGCGAGTGGGTTGTGAGTGTGAATACGGAGGGGTAGGGCCTGGCATACCCAGGAGTAGGCATCATTTGGAAGCTTGGGTACTGATGGTCGGGACTGAGGTAGAGGTGGGAGGGGCGGTGGATGAGGTGGTGGTGGTGGCTAAGTTAATAAGAATATTAGGATTCTGAGACGTAGTTGTGATGGAAACGACCCAGTGATCGAGAGTGTTTTGTGGGCCTCCAGCAGGCAGGACAGCCGAAATTTGAGATTTGGGAACAGAGGTGCCCAAAGTTAAGAAAATATGAGGATAAGGTTAGAAATGTGTGGGAATGACAAATTTATGCCTAGAATTAATTTTGGGCAATATCGGTTTTATCGGGTAAGGTGTTTACCCATTCGGTGTGTGATTTTTAACACGGAAAGATATTTCCATCACCACAAATGGATGATATCTATCTAATTAGGACATGTGGAAGGCCAAGATTAAATCTTAGCCATTCATTTTGCTTTATGACATAAATAATTACTACTTTACATAATATCTTCAAGGCATTTAATACAAGGAAACAAGTCATCATCTTCTCCTCCAAGCCAAGAAGAAATTCAGCCAACAAGAGAAAGAGAGAGACCAGCCACCATTGTTGTCCTCAAGAGCTTGTTCTTGAGTTCCAAGCCCAAAAACACTAGCCTAGAGTTGTTGAAACCTCAAAGTTCTTTCATTAAACTTGTTCTACACCAAATTCTCTACCAATTTAACCGAACAAAATTTCTATTTCTCATCAAACCTTATCTTGTACCTCACACCTCACTAATATCAGAGGGGTTTGAAGTTGGTTTGGGAGCTTTGGAGGAGAAGGAATCAAGCTTGGATAATCTTGAAGCCAAGGAGCTACTAGGTTACTCAAAGTAGGGTTTTTGTTGCCTTCTTTTGTCAATTTTTCTGATCTATTTTTGGGTTGAGATAGGTATGAAATTTTTTATTATATTGGTTTATATTATGTTGATATTGATGTATTAATTTTGGTGGTGGGTTTGGATGGTGTTAGAAAAGGATTTTTATCAAAGAAAATTGGGAAAGCCTGGATTCCTAGTTGTCCTAAGCAGTAATTATGCATGAATTTTCTGGTATATTTGTGGGTACTTTCATGAGCTATAAAAATTATATGTTGTATTTAACATCTTAAATAACTATTTGAAATTTCTTGGGTGCTGATTTTAAAATTTACTGCCTCAAAAAAATCAAGAACCAAAAGTGATTGATGTTGTCTTGGTTGTTGAAACTGAAGCAATAAATTTGTCCGAATTTATTATCATAGAAATTGATTGAATTAGCCATGAAAGTTTTACAAAATGTTAATAACATATTGAAGTATCACTATAAATTTTCTTGTCCCTTGATTTCATCAATTACTAGGGTTAAAAATTTTGGGAACATTGTTGGACTGTGAAGTGGTGGCCCCTAACCACTAAATTTGTACATTTTACTAAAGTAGGTATAGAGCTCTTTGTCCTAAAAATTTTACAGGTTATTCTAGACACATTGAAGTGTTATGTAGAATTTTTGTGGCTCTTGAAATGGCCGTTTGTTATGGAAATTAAAGGTTGCACCTAGAATAGTAATTTTGCCAAGGTGCTGGAATGTGAGGATGATTGAAAATTTATGATAGTATGATACCTATTCCAAGTCTATGGCATATGAACCCATGCTGATTATTTCAATTACTTGTTCATGAGACACAAAGGAGCCTCTATATAATTGAATACCTATTTGTAATGTAAGCATGCTTTTGAGAAAGGAAAAAGAAGTACATAATGCAGTTATGTGAGAAAATACAGAAATAGTATGTATAAACTCTGTTGTATGTTTGAACATATAGGGAAAATAGAAACAAGGCTTAAATGGGATAGAGAGGGAAGGCAAAAGTAAGGACTTCCCTAGAAAATTTATAAGTCAGTAGATGTATCGGATAGATGGAGGAATTGAACCTATGGTTGCAAATAATAGTACATGATTGATTACAGTGGTGCCATTCTAAGTTCCCTAATCCATATATTTTAGCATTGATGCCTATGATCTTTATATGAATGATTTATATGCATAAATTCCTTATTTGTATTTTGTATAGTGTCTGGGAATGACCCTATGAGAATTTTATAGTATTCTCACCCTCGCAGTATGTATTGTATTATTCAGATTCGCAGATGCCATCACTGGTATTCTTCCTTGACTTGCCACAATGGGTGTGGCAATACGACCTGGCACTTGACTCCTTGTATGCCGTAGGTTACTCCCAGTTTCGTGTATATATGTTTTTCGACCATTCCTTTAGTACCTCGATTTTTGAGCGATTTCGACCCCGCTTTCCCCTACGACGGAGTGCCTCTCCATATGGCACACCCTAACGTATTTGAGGTTCCACTTGCTCCACCAGGACACCCGCCTGAGATGCACTCGTTTCTTCATCCTCCTCTTCAGAACTCGGACCCTGAGGGTCCAGACGCCCCGATGGAGGGAGGTCATCGCGATGGCCAATAGCTTCCTGTAGGAGGAGGCGAGATCTTCGGAGACTGTTGGCATGTACATAGTTGTAGCATAGTGATAGGGCTTTACAGCCTGTAGACCGATGTACTATTAGTTTTCTTTTGCTCTGTTGTATCCATATGATATTTTGTCGGGCTAAATGTTTGAGCAGGTTAGGTATCAGGTAGGGGACTAGCCTCATTCACAGAGCTCTTGACTAGTTAGGGGTTGTTTCGTTGGCTTTTCTTTTATGATGTATATATTGCAACTGAGACATGATGTTCATATATGTGAATATGGTTGTGGAAATATATGTGTCAAAATTTTCCTTATTACTTATATTTTGACTAGGATAGATCAGAAATATCAGTAATACTTTACTAATTACTATGTCAATACTCGAGTAAAATGTAGTAATTAGGGGGTGTTACATTATGGTATAGAGGACTATCCTATCAGCCTGAGGATTAGGCCGACTATGTTTCCATAGTAATTATCATGCATTATGATGCATATATGCTTATATGTATGTATGATTGCTGGTTAGAAATGTTGTGGGTTATTGCCAAACTTAGCTTGGTATTGAGCCTGATCAACTCAATATTTTGTTTTGTGTGATAGGAATCAATGACTTCAAATCGGCAAACTAGGAGTGGAGCAGGAAATGATGCAGAAATGATGAATACCTTTCGTGAGATGGCTGCGGCAATGAGAGAACAAGCTACAATTGCCTATCGAATGATGGAAAGATTGAACCGCAATGAGAGGGAACCCAATTGGCAACCCGGGAGGAAATGAAATGGATGGGGAATGCAGAAATTTGCTGAATTTAGAAAGGCAAACCCCCGCCTTTTTGAGGAGTTTTAACCCCTGTAAGGCATAAGAGTAGATCTAGGCAATGGAAAAGATTTTCTAGTTCTCCTCAGAGATTCAGAAGGTTGCTTATGCCACTTACATGCTAGAAACGATGCAAAATTCTGGTGGGTTGGTACCAGGGGATTATTTGAAGCTTCCAACTGAGGTTACTTGGGATATCTTCAAAAAGGCTTTCTACCATAAGTATTTCCCTGCTTTGGTGAGGAACGCAAAGGAGTTAGAATTTATGGCTCTTAGGTAAGGACCTATGAGTGTGGCAGTATACCGCCAAGTTTGAAGAGCTCTGTAAATTTTCTACGATTTACCAACATGACCCGGACGAAGCTGGAAATGCATGAAATATGAAGGGGTCTGCATGAAGACATTAAAGCGCGGTGAGCCTCTTGGAGATTCAGGACTATCCTACTTTGGTGAATAAGTGTCGATATGTTGAGGAATCTAATAAGAAGCTTGCAAGTTTCAAGTATACACAAAACAATGCCAGGAGAAGACTAGCACCCAGGGGCCCTGATTCAAGCCGGTAAACCAGCCTAGGGAAGATTTCCACCTAACAACAATAACAACAAAGGAAAGCGCTTCAATCCCCAAGACGGAGATAAGACGAGAGTGCCCTAAATGCGGGAAATATCACGGGAAGGGCCATGCCTGGACAACACAAATTGTGTGCTTCGCTGTGGGAAACCAGGACACAAGATATTTGAATGCCCTAACAAGAAAGTCCAGCAACCCATCCCCAGGCCACAACCATAAGGGCGTGTTTTTCCTGAGTGCCAAGGAAGCTTCTCAATCTGCCGATCTGATCCAAGGTAAGTGTGAAATAAATGGAAATACCTTGGATGTACTGTATGATTCGGGTGCCAGTCATTCTTTCATATCCTATGACTGTGTACAAAAGTTAGGATTATCTGTGTTCTGAGTTCTCTTATGACCTTCTTGTATCCACCCTATTGGGTCTTATTAGGACTTGTCAGGCATGCATGAACCTTTCTCTTCTTATAAATACTAGAGAATTTACTGCTAATCTGTTTTGCCTATCTTTATCTGGTTTAGAAGTCATTTTAGGTATAGATTGGTTGGTACCCAATTATGTGCTTTTACATTGCCCAAGCTAGAACTGTTGTATTTCTCCTGTATCTCCTTCTATTCCTATGGTTCCTTTTTCTTTTAACTTAGACCTAATAACACTTAACCCTAGTAAGGTGAACCGTAGGAATATGTTCTCCTCTCGGCTAGTGAAACTGAAAGTAACCATGAAGTGAATATGATTCCAAGTGGTGAGAGAGTATCCAGATGTGTTCCCAGATAATATTCAGAGTTTTCGCCTAAGAGGGAAGTCAAATTCTCCATTGAGTTAGTCCAGAACGGGTCCCATTTCAATTACTCCTTATAGGATGTCCCCTTAGAATTAAAGGAATTAAAGTCATAGATTGAAGAGCTACTAGGGAAACATTTCATTAGGCCAAGTGCCTCGTCGTGGGAGCCCCTCTTTTGGTAAAGAAAAAGGATGGGAGTATGAGGTTTTGTGTGGACTATAGACAATTTAATAAAGTGACGATCAAGAACAAGTACCTTCTGCCAAGAATTAATGACCTAATAGATCAATTACGTGGGGCAACTATTTTTTCAAAGATTGATCTTAGATCGGGTTACATCAGATTCGAGTTCGGAACGAGGATATTCCCAAACTGCTTCAGAACTCGATATGGACATTATGAGTATAGAGTGATGTCTTTTGGGTTGACCAATGCTCTGGCGATATTCATGGACTATATGAACCGAATCTTCCGCCGTACTTGGATAAATTCATAGTTGTCTTTATAGATGACATACTTATCTATTTAAGGACCGAAGAGGAACATGTGGAGCATCTTAGCGTTGTGTTAGATCCTAAGGGAGAGGAGGTTGTATGCTAAATTATCAAAGTGTGAGTTTTGGATGGGAGAGGTTAAGTTCCTTGGCCATGTGGTATCATGAGAAGGAGTCTCCGTAGATCCAAGCAAAATAGAATCCGTACGTAATTGGGGACGACCAACCACGGTGACTGAGATTCAAAGTTTCCTAGCATTAGCGGGATACTATAGGCGATTTATTATGGGTTTCTCCAGCTAGACTTACCTTTAACAAAGTTGACCCAAAAGAACGCTCAATTTAAGTGGACACCAGAGTGTGAAAGTAGCTTCCAGGAGTTGAAGCAAAAGTTGACTATGGCTCCTATCCTGGTGTTACCCGATCCACATGAACCCTTCGAGGTTTATTGTGATGCTTCCAGGTAAAGGCTTAGGGTGTGTATTGATGCAGCATAGAAATGTGGTTACTTATGCCTCTCGGTAATTGAGACCCCATGAGGTGAACTACCCAACTCATGACCTGGAGTTAGTTGTGGTTTTTGCTCTCAAAATCTGGCGACACCATCTTTATGGTGTACAATTCAATGTCTTTTTTGATCATAAAAGTTTGAAATATCTTTTTGATCAGAAAAGTTAAATATGAGGCAAAGACGATGGATGGAATTCCTCAAGGATTACGAGTTCAGCCTGAATTACCATCCAGGCAAAGCAAACATTGTGGCTGACACATTGAGCAGGAAATCCCTGAGTGTAGCATGCCTGATGATCAAGGAAACGAGCTAGTAGAAGGCTTTAAGAAGCTTTGTATGGGCACGTGTGTGAGCCCTGAAGGTGTGATGTTAGGTCAGATAAGAGTAACGAGCGAGTTCCAGGAATGAATTTTGGCTGCACAACCCGAAGATCAAGAGCTTCAAGAGATTTTAAAGTCAGTTCATACCAAGAAGTTGCCAGAATTTACTCAAGACCAGCAAGGTATATGGAGATATAAGGACAGGGTCTGTGTACCTGCAAGTGGTAATCTTAGGAATGAGATTTTAAAGGAGGCACACAAAGGCGAATTCACCATACACCCTGGGACTAGTAAAATGTATGCAGATCTTAAAAGGATGTTTTGGTGGCCCGGATGAAGAAAGATATAGTGGAGTTTGTTCGAAAGTGCCTAACTTGTCAAAGAATCAAAATAGAACACCAAAAGCCAGCTGGAACCTTACACCCGTTAGAAATCCCAGAATGGAAGTGGGAAGTATCTCCATGGACTTTGTAATGGGTTTACCGAGGACATCATTAGGTCATGACGCTATATGGGTTATAGTGGATAGATTGACCAAGTCCGCTCATTTCTTACCCATCAAAGCTAATTATCCTTTGGATAAGTTAGCTTCTTTGTACATCCAAGAGATAGTGAGACTACACGGTGTTCCTTCTTTAATAGTTTCCGATAGGGATCCCGTTTTACTTCAAGATTCTGGGGAGCTTTCCAAAGGGCCTTTGGAACCAAACTTTGTTTAAGTACGGCTTATCACCCCCAAAGGACAGGAACACACCATACAGACTTTGGAGGATATCCTGAGAGCATGTGTGATTAAGCAGAAGGGAGTTAGGATAAATTGCTGTCCTTGGTGGAGTTTGCTTATAATAATAGCCATCATGCCATTATTGGCATGGCCCCCATATGAAGCTTTATGTGGAAGGAAATGTCAGTTTCCTTTGTGTTGGTATGATTCGGGGAAGCAAGATTGTTAGGATTCGATCTAATTAATCAGACGACAGAACAAATCCAGAAAATCAAGGATAAAATCCTCGCCATGCAAAGTCATCAAAAGAGCTATGCGGATAACGAAGGAAGCCTTTAGAGTTTCAAGAAGGAGAACATGTATTCCTGAAGGTCACACCCACTACGGGAGTAGGTAGAGCTTTAAAGGTCAAAAAGTTGTCAACTAGGTTTATAGGCCCTTTTCAAATCCTTCAACGGATTGGTTCAGCTACTTATAAAATAGCCCTACCCTCGCCTTTATCCAATCTTCATGATGTCTTCCATGTATCTCAACTAGAATGTATCACCCAGAGCCAACCCATGTCATTGAACTCGAATCTATACAGCTATAGGATGATTTAACGTTACAAGCACTTCTCGCTAAGATTGTGGATGGAGAAGTCAGACAAGAGGAATAAAGAGGTGCAACTAGTCAAAGTAGCTTGGGATGGGCCAGGGAATGTTGATTTCACATGGGAATTAGAGTCAACCATGAAGAGGGATTATTCGGAATTGTTTCCAGGTATGAAATTTTAAGGACAAAATTTTTATTAAGGTAGGTGGTAATATAACATCCTAGTTTTCTTTGGGAATTGATGGAGGAATAGTTAATAAGAATATTAGGATTCTAACAGACATAATTGTGATGCGAACGACGATCGAGCACAAAAAAAAAAATGAATAGTATTTTGCGGGCCTATAGGCCACAACCAAAATTTGAGATTCGGAACAGAGATACACGAAGTTAGGAAAATATGAGGATAATGTTAGAAATGTGTGGGAATAACAATTTTATTCCTAAAATTAATTTCAGACAATATCGGTTTTATCGGGTAAGGTGTTTACCCATTCGGTGAGATTTTGGTGTGTGATTTTTAACACCAAAAGATATTTCCATCACCACAAATGGATGATATCTATCTAATTAGGACATGTGGAAGGCCAAGATTTAATCTTGGAATCCAAGATTAAATCTTAGCCATCCATTTTGCTTTATGACATAAATAATTACTAATTTACATAATATCTTCAAGGCATTTAATACAAGGAAACAAGTCATCATCTTCTCCTCCAAGCCAAGAAGAAATTCAGCCAACAAGAGAAAGAGAAGAGACCAGCCACCATTGTTGTCCTCAAGAGCTTGTTCTTGAGTTCCAAGCCCAAAAACACTAGCCTAGAGTTGTTAAAACCTCAAAGTTCTTTCATTAAACTTGTTCTTAAACCAATCTAACCAAACAAAATTTCTATTCCTCATCAAACCTTGTCTTGTACCTCACACCTCACTGATATCAGAGGGGTTTGAAGTTGGTTTGGGAGCTTTGGAGGAGAAGAAATCAAGCTTGGATAATCTTGAAGCCAAGGAGCTACTAGGTTACTCAAAGTAGGGTTTTTGTTGCCTTCTTTTGTCAATTTTTATGATCTATTTTTGGGTTGAGATAGGTCCGAAATTTTTAATTATATTGGTTGATATTATGTTGATATTGATATATTAATTTTGGTGGTGGGTTTGGATGGTGTTAGAAAAGGGTTTTTATCAAAGGAAATTGGGACTAGGCTGCTGGATTCCTAGTTGTCCTACAAGCAGTAATTATGCACGAATTTTCTGGTATATTTGTGGGTAATTTCATGAGCTATAAAAATTATATATTGTATTTAACATCTTGATCTAACTACTTGAATTTTCTTGGGTGATGATTTTAAAGTTTACTGCCTCAAAAAAATCAAGAACAAAATGTGACTGATGTTGTCTTGGTTGTTGAAACTGAAGCAATAAATTTGTCCGAATTTATTATCATAGAAATTGATTGAATTATCCCATGAAATTTTTATAAAAAGTTATTAACATATTTAAGTATCACTTTAAATTTTCTTGTGCCTTGATTTCATCAATTACTAGGGTTAAAAATTTTGGGAACACGGGTTTGACTGTGAATGGTGGCCCCTAACCACTAAAGTTGTACATTTTACTAAAGTAGCTATAGAGCTCTGTTTATCCTGAAATTTTTATAGGTTATTCTAGATACATTTAAATGTCATGTAGAATTTTTGTGGCTCTTGAAATGGCTGTTTGATATGGCAATTAAAGGTTGTACCTAGAACAGTAATTCTGAAGGTGCTGGAATGTGAGGATGATTGAAAATTTATGATAGTATGATTCCTATTCCAAGTCTATGGCATATGAACCCATGCTGATTATTTCAATTACTTATTCATGAAACACAAAGGAGCTTCTAATATAATTGAATACCTATTTGTAATGTAAGCATGCTCTTGAGAAAGGACAAAGAAGTACATAATGCAATTATGTGAGAAAGTCCAGAAATAGTATGTATAAACTCTGTTGTTGCATGTTTGAACATATGGGGAAAACAAAAACAAGGCTTAAATGAGATAGAGAGGGAAGCCAAAAGTAAGGACTTCCCTAGAAAATTTATAAGTCGGTAGATGTATCGGCTAGGAATAGAACTGTGTGTGATTCAGAAATGGAAAAAAATGAAGTCGATGATCATGAATTGGAATGAGCTCATGTCCTAGTAGTCTATTATCCTCTGTGAAATTATTAATTGTAGATGCAGCTCTATGTGGAATTAGGCCTTCCCTATGTTGACAAATTGAGGAAAATACGTGGCATTGAACCTATGGTTGCAAATAATAGTACATGATTGATTCCATAGTGCCATTCTAAGTTCCCTAATCCATATATTTTAGCATTGATGCCTATGATCTTTATATGAATGATTTATATGCATAAATTCCTTATCTGTATTTTGTATAGTGTCTAGGGGAATTACCCTATTGAGAATTTTATAGTATTCTCACCCCTGAGCTGTATGTATTGTATTACTCAGATTCGCAGATGCCATCACTGGTATTCTTCCTTGACTCGCCACAATGGGTGTGGCAGGTACGACCGACACTTGACTCCTTGTATGCCGTAGGTTACTCCAAGTTCGCATATATATGTATTTCGATCGTTCCTTTAGTATCTCGGTTTTTGCAGCGGGTTCGACCCCGCTTTCCCCTACGACGAGTGCTTCTCCATATGGCACACCCTAACGTATTTGAGGTTCCACTTGCTCCTCCAGGCACTCGCCAGCATATGCACCCGTTTCTTCATCCTCCTCTTCAGACTCAGACCCTCTGAGGGCCCAGCGCCCCTGGTGGAGGCAAGGTCATCGCGCCAATGGCCAACGCTTCCTGGAGGAGGCGAGTCTTCAGAGACTATTGGCATGTACATAGTTGTAGTATAGTGATAGGGCTTTATCAGCCTATTGACGATGTACTATTAGTTTTCTTTTGCTCCGTTGTATCCATATGATATTTTGTCGGGCTGAATGTTTAAGCAGGTTAGGTATCAGGTAGGGAGACTAGCCTCATTCGCATAGAGCTCTTGATTAGTTAGGGGTTGTTTCATTGGCTTTTCTTTTATGATGTATATATTGCAACTGAGACATGAAGTTCATATATGTGAATATGGTTGTGGAAATATATGTGTCAAAATTTCCTTATTCCTATATTTTGACTAGGATAGATCAAAAACGTCAGGAATACTTTACTAATTACTATGCCAATACTCGAGTAAAATGTAGTAATTAGGGGTGTTACACCAAGCTAAATTGGACAAATGGGGACATGTTACACCATTATTTTTGTTATGAACCTACATACATAAAGTTTGAAATGTCAAATTTACTTGTATCAAACAAAATTAACAGATAATATTTTGGGTTACATAATCTTAAACAAGCGGACTTACATGTAATCTAAACCAATCTGGAAATTGTTGAAGAAAATCTTGACCGTGCAATTACTCAAAGTATCTGTTGTTGAAAATATATTTTATATTATTTTATATATGCATAACATCACACTCACACCTACACAAAAAAAAAGGATTTCGACTTACAATCTGAATGGTTGCACCTTGTCACAATTTAGCAAAATATGTAGTCAGAATTCCACCCTCGAAGTCGCCATCGAGGCACACTCTTTCAGTAGCTCGACAGATTGGTTGAATATAGACAACATAGGTGGAATAGAACACTCCCTCCATCGTCATTACGACCAACCAGAGTTCTCATAGATTGAACATGTGGCTGAAAGTAAAATGAGTATAAATTTGAAGTCTCTTTTGCTAGATAAGCTTGGCATATTGATCCTTCCACTTGAGACCTATTCTTCATGGTTCTTTTAAACCCTCCTATTTCCCTTTCAAATACATCCACCTATATTGAACCGGTCTACACACTCGTGCTTCATATGCCAAATGTATGGGCAAGTGTTCCATTGAGTCAAAGAACCCAAGAGGAAAAATTCTCTCAATTTGGAGAATTTTGGGAATTTTTTTTTTGCATGACAAGCAAATCATCACACCGAAGAGTAGAAGAGCATAAATCCCTGAAATACTGACTTAGCTTGGTTAGGGGCTTCCAGACAATATCACGTAGCTCTCTAATGCAATTGGAAGCAAACATTCCATGAACACGTGACAATCATGGCTTTTCATGCCAACAAGCTTACCCTGTGCAACATTGACGCACCTACTTAAGTTTGAAGCATAACCATTAGGCATTCTTAACTTCTTAAGCCACTGACAAAATGCTTGTTGTTGATTAGAACTAAGGGCATATTTGGCCTTTGGTTTATAGAAATGACCATCTCTCAGTTCTTGTAAATGCAAATCAGGCCGCATGCAATATTCAACAGATCATGCCTTGCCTTATCGTTGTCTTTGGTTTGATCTGTATCCAATACAGTATTCATAATGTTGTCAAACACATTTTTCTCAATACGCATGACATCTAAAGAATGACGCACCAAATTATCCTTCCAATACGGCAACTCCTAGAAAATACTTTGTTTGGTCTAATTATGGTATACTCCATAGCCTGGTTACTATACTACCTTTTGATTTCCGTTATTTTTGGGATATCCCTAACTCGATCCCATATTTCGTGGCCACTTAGTCTAACTGGAGGCTCATCATGTTCAACACAATTTCTTTTAAAACTCTCTGCTTCGCCTATAGGATGATCAGAATCTAAGAACCTTCTATGACAATCAAACCAAGAGTTCTTTCCTCCATGTTTCAAGGCAAATGCTTTAGTATCATCCACACAAATCGGGCATGCTAATTTGCCTTGGGTCATCCATTCAGATAGCATTCCATAAGTTGGGAAATCATTGATGGTCCACATTAATGTAGCTCTCATCATGAAGTTCTACTTAGTTGAAATATTGTAAGTAAGAACACCCTGGCACCACAACTCATTCAATTCATCAATTAGGGGTTGAAGATACACATCAATCTTAGCTTTTGGATTATCAGGACTAGGGATTATACATGTTAAGAATAAGTAAGGATATTTCATGCACATGTCAGGAAGGAGATTATAGAGTGTAACTACTACGGGCCAACGAGAATAGGGTTTGCTAAATTGGTTATTCGGAGTAAATCCATCTCAGAGAGTCCCAATCTAACATTTCATGGGTCACAAGAAAAATCAAGATATCGTTGGTCGAACTTTTTCCACACTTCACCATGTGATGGATACGTCATCACACCATCATCCCTTTGATTTTCACTGTGCCACCTCATATGAGGAGTCAAACTCATTGACGCGTAGAGTCTTGTGAGCCTAGGGATTAAGGGCAGATAGTGCATTCTTTTCTGAGGGATATCCTTATACCTCCCACTTCCACGTCTCTTGGGTTTAAACCTAAGCTCTTGGTAGAACTTACATTCAGTCAATGAACTATCATCTTTATAATAAAGCATACAACCTTTCAAGCAACAATCAATCTTTATTTCCTTCAACCCAAGTTTAGAAACTAATTTTTTAGCTTGATAGAAATCTTTGGAATTGCATTGAGGTTCAAAGTTAGATCAATGATAGGTAGGTCACTGATCAAAAGAACTTTGCCTTTGATTCCCTTCAGACTTAATGCTCAACATTCAACTGCTAATGACAATTCAAAGTGGGCACAATCCTCCCATAAAGGTTGATTGGCAGCTTTTAGTAGACTATAAAATCGAGCGGCATCTTGGTTGGGCTCCTCAACTGAAGGCTACAAATAACGAGCATCAAATTCAGGACCAGCAGCATCAAACACCATCTCATGATGCCTAGCTAGGTTATCCTCCTATAGCACATTACCCACGTTGTGCCTGAGTTATATGGATCCCACCAAAACTACTTCCAGTTTCACACATACCCACTTGGTTCCATGCATTAACTACCTCCCCATGCTCAGTCCAAACCCAATAGTTAGGCATGAATCCTTACTTGTACAAATGAACCCTTATTGTATCATCATCCAGATACTTCCTACATTTGCACCTATTACATGGACACCTAACCTTTGCTTCATTAATGAACTGTTGTGTTTTACATGCCATACTCATAAATTCTTTAACACCATTATAAAAGTCCGATTTAATGCCCCCTCTATTAGGATGCAATCTATCATACATCCATGATTGATTTGAAGGTAACATTGTGCTTGTGATTAACTCTAGACCCTACAATTTTGTAAAGATAGAAAGTTATTACTTTCAAAAACAAATTCAATTGCTATTTAAATTTTAAGTACAACTACTTTTAATCTTATTCTCTCAACAAATATTTTGAAAAAAATTTTGATAGCATTTCCGTTAGATTAGGAGTTTTCGTCATCACATTTTTCTTTTAATTAGATTTTAAGTTTTTTTTAAACGTGGTTACTTTTATTTAATCTATTATTCATACAAAAAAATTTAACAATATTTCAATAGCATCTCCCCTTAAATTATGAGCTTCCATCGTTACATATTTCAGTCAATGCAATAATTATAAATATTATTATAAAGATCAGTAATAGAATAAATATAGTGAAACGTAATTTGAGCCCGTCGTTAAAAAATTATATGGCTATAGTTGTACTGAAATATATGGTTGGAAGAAATTTACAAAGCGTTCTTGTTTGGGACATGAAGATTTGTTATTTTTTAAATGTGAAGGAGGCTTCTATTTTAAAGCCAGAGTGTATAACCATAGTGCTTCAAAATCGATTTAAGATATAACGAAGACATTATCCAAGATTGTGAAGTTGGTAATGATGACGCTGAAAGGCATGTAGCACCTGAGGATTATGTACATTTGTTTAAGGTGCATCGCAACTTTCAAGAAATGAACATGATCCTCAATGCTATAGGCCTTTCAGTGTCATCATTGCCAACTTCACAATCTTGGATAGTTTCTTCGTTATATCTTGAATAAGTCATTTTGAAGCACTATGATTATACACTATGATTTTAAAATAGAAGCCTCTTTCATATTTAAAAAATAACAAATATTCATGTCCTAAACAAGAACGCTTTGTAAATTTCTTCCAGCCATATATTTTAGTCAATACAACCATTGCCATATAATTTTTTAATCAGGCCCAAATTACTACTTTAAACACATTGAATTGGTTTTCTTTGTTTTTTTAATACAGTTATTTTTAATCTTTTAATCTTATTTCCTTGGCACAAATTTTTTCTTTTTTCTTTTATCCCTAAAACAAAATTTAACAAAAATTGTGCATCTCTCCTTAAATTAGGAGCTTCCATGATCAGATATTTCTTTTAATTGGTCTTTAAGTTTTTTTACTACGGTTAATATTAATCTTTTATTCCTAAAAAGATTTTAACAAAATATTGATAATATCTCCCTTAAACTTGGAGCTTCTTCATCGATATTTCAGTCAATTCAACAATTATAGATATTATTATAAAAATCAATAACATAATAGATAACATAACAGTAACATTTTCATAATTACATACAATTCACATAATCCTAAAAACCGTTTTATTGCACATCCCCTTATAACTCCACAACATGCAACCTGCAATCTCCACAAACACAAAGAATCCATAGCAAACAATGCAAACAAGTTGGGAAGGACCTCTATGCTCTTTCCCCTAGTTATGCAATCCCCAGTTCCTATGACTCTATCCTAGAAAACATAAGTCTCTATATATCCTAGGTACATATTACATCATTCAACGATATAAATAACAAAGATTTAGTTACTAACCTCTGAGCGTGTCAAGAAAAATAAAATGTGCGAAAGCTCTTAATTCCTTCCAACCAAATCCAATCTTGAAAATCAAATATGAAAAATTTAAATTAACAATCGCTACAACCCTCAAACAAAACCCCCACATTAACAACACAACAACCATAATTTCTCCCCAACGCAACAAAACACGCACTATGGGCACTCATAAATGAATGGAAAAAGTAAACCAAATAAAAAAACTAAACCGATTAAAATGCTCACCAAGGCCCCTAGATTGTAATGGCGGTCTCAAATCTAACAGAGCTCCAATGGCGGCGCACTGGCAAAATATGGTGGCGTGATGAGGTTAAGAGAGAGAGGCGCTCACGGAATGAGGAAGGAAGACCTTTCAGGGGTTATGAATGCGGGTTACTGAGGTATAATGGGGTACGCGTTTAATGAAATAGCGCGTTTCAATTTTTAATAATGACCAATAGGTTTACCAACGGTAAGCGGAAATACGAAAGGTTGCATGGTAATTTCAAATACCCATCGGTCTACCGTCGTAATAATGAAATAAAAATTAATTTCAAATTCACATACCCATTGGTATACCCGTTGGTAATATTTAATAAATATTAAATGTGAAATCAAATAAAATTTAATTAAAAAAATTAATTTCAGATAAAATACCGATCAGGATACCTCGGTAATATTTAATAAATATTAAATGTTAAATCAAATAAAATTGACTTAAAAAAATTAATTTCATTTTCATATACCCATCGGTATACTCGTCATTATATTTACTAAACAATAATCACAAAATAAATTAAAAAAGGGAGTCGGTAAACCATCGTGATTTAATGACAAAATAAAAAAAACTAAATTAAATGTTCCACTTGTCGGTACAGCCGAAAATAATACATGCCATGTGGCGGTGATTGGCGTCATCATTTACCGATTTTACGACGGGTATTTATGTAAATTTGTGTTAATAAGAAATACTCATTAAACCATCGATAATGCCTGGAACTATTGACCTTACATACCCATCGGTAAAATGCGTCGGTATCCTGATTTTTGGTAGTATTACGTTGTGAAAGTGAATGTGTGAGTAAAAATTTCAAGTCTTAACAAATGTACATAACTATTATTTATAGACATATTAGGACTCTATGATCTTGACACTTATCTTCAGTAGGTCCTTGAATATTGTCCACTTGTGTTTGAGAGTTTCTTTCTTTGTCATACACTTTCGTCATCAAATGGTTCTTACTTTGTTGTGTATTTATAAGTCTTCTATCAATAACTGCTAACAATGACTGTTAACCATCACATGACCAACATATTTCTCTTCCTGATCATTGTGTTGATATTCTCAAGTCCTCCAAAATTTTCTAAGTCCTAGATGATGTACATGGACTTTGGCTTGTAAACTTGAGCATGAAAATCTTGTCATTGCTAACTTGAAACCTTGGATATTCAAACTCTATCCTAAGTGACCACCATCAACTTCGACATGTCGATTGACAAACTTGAAACTTTGTCAATTTTGATTCGTTTCTCTTTGAAAATAAAACTTCATTATCTTGGTTGACTTTGACATGTCAAATATTTGTTATACATCATTACCAAGAACCTTTATGCTTTGACAATCAAACTTATTTCATTATGGCCTTCATCTGACAAAGATTTAATGACATTTTGACACTTAGTAAACTTGGTGACAACATGATGCCTCCCACAACTCTGGTTTCTAAGAGCTTTTGTCGATGAGAAGCTTAACAGTTGTAATTTGAATTTTCAAATATTTTCCACCAAAAGTGAAACAACCCCTTAGAGATCATTAATATGGAATGTTAATTGGAACTACCACATTAATCTCATCATGTCACATAGTTGATCTATTCATCATGGATCACGAGCTCCAACTCATCTAATTTCAGAAAGTATAAATACTTTAAGCCCTCACCTTTTTCAAGCTATTTGTTACAAGTGTGTACTTATTCATCTTCTCTTCTTCCTTGTCTTGGTGCTCCTGAGCCTCTTTATCTTCTTATTCCTCTATTATTTCTTGCAAGATGGTTGATTTTCTTCTCCTTGCATTTTCTCAGTTGCAAGTCATGGCTTCTCAATCGGCAACATCTCTTCCAAGGGTGAAGCTTCTACAAATCTAGCAATGATTGATCTCTAGAATTCACAACTGGTAGTTTTGGTTCAAGAACCTCTTCCGATCACAATGAAGGTTTTGCAATGGGTCCTGATCCAAAGAACTCCCTAAAACTCACTTCCTAGGTACTACTTCCCTTTTCAATAGGTCCTAATATTCATGCTTATATAGGTCTAGTGCTAACCCATAGGCAAGCCAAGAGAGAAACTTTTTACCTTTCTTCTAAGCCACAAGAAATTATGCTCATTCACCCCCAAGTCCATTATAAGTATTTTAGCTCTAGTTCTAGGCTGTTTAGAAACCAGCCCAAGAACTCTAAATTGTTCCTTGAGTGGCTCAAAAGAATGGAAGTAGCAAAAAGTTACCACCTAGAAGCATCTGAGTATCTTTACCCCATTCAGTTAGCCAAATATCCTACTAAGTTCAATAATAGCATGTTAGGATCTATTATTTATTTCTAGAATTTGACTATGAATACTTTCCAACTTCTTTATTGTATGATTAGTTCCACTCTGTTTGAAGTAGCTACGATCACATGCCTTAGACCCATAAGGATCGACATTCTACCTCATATAAATATACCTTAGAATTGTTTGACATGTCTTACACTACTTTTGTCAACATCAATAAGGGAAATGGCTCTATAAGCGAAAATGAACACATCGCCTTCCTCTAGTATTAGCTTAATCCCATTGTCTTCTGCTCTAGGAGTATAAAAATGCAAGCCATGTACCTTCCTTTGGCAATGTTATTACATCAAGGTAATAAACTTTTCCTTGCGAAACTACTCTTGGCATACTTGTATGACAAACTCCATTATTTCATCACTAAAATTTGCAAGAATGAATCTTTTAATCCTGGAGGCCCAATGTGGCTACTCCAACTTTGGCTAAATGCCATTTTCAAACCTCAGTTAAGTTATTCTCTCCCAGACAAAATTCTTTAAGGTTGTGAAGGACCCCAAATTTGTTTCTTATCTTGCCTTGAGCTAAAGGACTCAAAACCTTTCGATGAATTCTAGCATTTCTTTCAACATTTTCATGGAGCCTTTTTTGCTATTACTAACCAAATGAACCTGACCCTTTGTCCAGGGTCATCTTTGCAAAACTAAGAGAACTCATCAGTGACACATCAAATATGGATAAAGATAATGATTTAAAGGCATATTCAAGCATTGAGTTCAGGGAGATTCAATTGCAATTTCATAGCAAAATAATGGTAATTGTACACAAATTGCATGCAAAACCACTTAGTGTAAAGGGAAAATTATTTACAAAATATGTGTTTATCAACTCCCCTTGGCAATTGCACATCCTCATGCAAGGAGCTTAGAAACAAGCAAGGAAAAATGAAAAGCATAAGGAAATAGGGGAATTCTTCTAGTGGAACTAAACGAGAAGAAATAATTAAAAGAAGTTAGGATTGGGAAGTGATGAAGTCAACATGGGCAACACATACAAGCATAGAAAATTTTAATTTGGCACTCTCAATCTTTGAAATAAGAGCTTCATACAAACATGGATCAAATTAGAATATAAGTGATTGGATTGGATCACAAGGATAAGTGTTGCTCAACTCACTCAAGTATATAAGGGCATGAGACACTCAAACACTTCACAATGCATTGCCTTTCATCTCAATCACCACAACTCAAACAGGCAAACCATGCATCAAGAGGTCTTATTAAGGTTGTAATGGGGCTAAGGTTAGGGTAGGATAAAATTTGGGAGATGGGAGCTAAACTTAATTCTAAGAAAGCAAAATTGTGTGCTCAACATTGAGAAATTGTGCATGAGAAGCCAAAATCACACCAATTATAATTCCCAAGATCCCCATTGCAATGCAACCTTGAACACCAAATTGCAACCATTTATTTGCATACAAGTGGTGAATTAGTGATTTTCTTGTTATTCCATTCCGTCTTTTTTATTATTATTTTTTCTTTTTTCTTTTCTTCATATATATATATATATATTGGATATATGCATATTTACAATATCTTTCACCAATTCCCTGCTATTCACATAGATTCTTTTTGCATTTTCTACAATTGGTTCAAGAAGCTTCCCTTACACTCAAATTCTAGCACAAACAAACTCTACCATTGCTTTCCCAGGCCCTAAGTTGGGTATTTATCATTGTTTTTCACTTGAGTGCTTGTAATATGCTATTCCAAATAAAGAAAGGGGTATCAAAGGGTCAAAAAGGGTCATGCAAAGGATTCTATATCAAAGGGTAGGCTTTTAGGCTAAGTGGCTACCGAAGAAAATGAATGCTTCAATCATACACATGCTATGCAAAGTGATCAAAATGCTTTGAAAGAGAATTAGGCTAGTTCTAGAATGACAAGCAAAGTGAGTATACATACCCAAACAAGTGATCATTTAGCAAGCAATCACAATTAAAGCTCAAAAGCTCTAAAAGTTAATCCCAACCAATTAATCATATATACAATCAATCTCAAGTTCAAGTTACTCAAATTTGACAATTAGGCATGCCATGAAAACAATTTCATTTCTCTCTTTCTTTTTGTTGGTTTTTAGAATCAACCATATTGAATTAATTAACTAACCAAAATTGCCAATTTTTCTCTTTTTATTTTTATTTTTTAAAGAAGAAAAATAAAGGATGAAAGTGAAGGCAGATAAAAACCATGCACCCTTGACCCATATACAAATCACCCCCACACTTTAAGATTGCATTGTCCTCAGTGCACAAATATGTACAAAAAGTAAGAAAGAGGAAATGATGGAAATGAAGCTGATGGGTCAATCCTCATCTTAGAACTTCACATCTAGATCTTTCCAAGAGAGGGGCTAGGCACGGCCTTTTCCTATTTCCTTTTGTATCATGTGTCTGAAAATAACAAAATGTGTATGACTCCAAACTCCTAACAATCAGTAGAATAAGTTATTCAAGCATAGGCAAGGTAGTAGCTAAACGCAAAACCAAGGAGTAAATGCATATGCTAAACGTAAAAATACTTGCAATATATACACTACTAGAAATCTATGGATACCGACGGACACTATCGACAAGTATGTACCCATCGATAATTAGACGATGTCTCGACGGGTTGTTGGCCTTTTGTGTAGTCAAACATTGGATTATTAATTTATATGACAGCCCATCAATAAACTCATCAGTAAAATTTTTGATAGGTATACCGAAGGTTATTTATATTTTTATTTGTTTTATTTTTGCTTTTAAATTACCAACGAGTGTACCAATAGGTTATTTTTATTTTATTTATAAGTCCATTAAATTACTGATGGAAAGTAATATTTCATTTTTTTATTTATCTTTTTCGTTAAGTACGACGGGTATTTTTAATTTTTTTACCATTAATTATTGATGGGTGTACTGATGAGTTTTTGAAAATTTTGCATGTTAATGCCTAACTCTTGGTATCATATAGACTTGTCGGTAAACTGTCAATAATTACAAAATTGTGAAATGCACTATTTCACTTAAAGTTACTGATGGTGTACCTTCTATAACCCATCAGTAACCCATGGATACATTCCCCCTACGCTTCTTCTTCCTTATTTCTCTCAATCTCTCTCTTTCTTCCCCTTCTCTTCCTCCATTACCGCCCTATTTCGTCAAAGCTCTATTTGCGAAACGAAAACCACCATTGCGATCCTTATACGTTGGTGAGCATTTTAATTAGTTTAGTTTTTTTATTTAGCTTAGTTTTTCCATTCGTTTATGGGTGCCTATAGTGTTGTTTCTTAATGCATTGGAGAGTAATTATTATTATTATTATTATTGTTAATGTAGGTGTTGTGTTGACCCCTAGTAGTGAGTTATTGATGTTGGCAGTGGAAATTAAGAATAGTTTTTCATATTTTTCATTATTTTATTTTATAATTAGCATATATAAATGTTGATAATTGTGTGAAATTAAATATTTTCTCACATTAGATTTCAGTATTGGATTTGGTTCCACGCAAGGAGCTAGCGAGAGGATTCTTTGTTTTTGTTCACTCAGTAGAGGTTAGTAACAAAGTTCTTGTTATTTATATTGTTTAATATGTATGTAGAATAGAGACTTATGTTTTCTAGGATCAAGTTGTAGGAAATGAGGATTGCATGACTGGGGAAAGGGCATAGAGGTCCTTCCCCGACTTGTTGAAATTGTTTGTTGTGGGATTCTTTATATTTGTGGATATTGAAGAGTGCATGTTATGGAGTTATAAGGGGATGCACAATAGAACAATTTTTAGGATTATGTGAATTGTATATGATTATTAAGAGTATATAACTATTTAACTATGTCTATTCTGTTGTTGATCTTTAAGAATAGCTATTATTGCTGAATTGACTAAATATTTGATGATGGAAGCTCCTAATTTAAAGGAAAATGTTGGAATTTTGTGAAACCTTTGTTAGGAAAATAATATCATAATATTAAAAGTAATTGTATTAAAAAACTTTAAAAAGTAATTGATAGGTTTAAAAATAATAATTTGACATCTTTAAAACATTAGGAGTTCTATGAACTCAACAATACACTGAAATTTCTTATGACAAAAGCTCCTAATTTAACGGGAAATGCTATTGAAATTTTGCTAGAATTTGTGTTAAGGAATTTGGATGAAAAGTAATTGTACTGCAATATTAAATAGCAATTCAATTTGTATTTGAAAGTAATAATTTGATGTCTTTAAAAAATTTGCAAGGTCTAGTGTTATTCACACGCTTAATGTTACCTTCAAACCGGTCATGGTTGTATGATAGATTGCATCCTAATAGAGGATTAAACCAAAATTTTATAGTGGTGTTGAAGAATTTATGAGGGTAGCATGTCAAACACAACAGTTCATTAATGAGGCAAAAGTTAGGTGTTCATGTAATAAGTGCAAATGTAGTAAGTATTTAGATGATGATCCAATAAAGGTTCATTTATATAAGTGGGGATTCATGTCTGACTATTAGGTTTAGACGAGCATGGCGAGGTAGTTAATGCATGGAATCAAGTGGGTATGTTTCAGACTTGGAAGTAGTTCTAGTGGGATCCACTAGCTTAGCATGACATAGGTAATGTTCTATAGGAGGATAATCTGGTTAGATATCAAGAGATGGTTTTTGATGCTACTGGTCTTGAATTTGTAGTTTGTTATTCACAACCTTCAGTCAAGAGAGCACAACCAAGATACTGCTAGGTTTAATAGTCTCTTAGGCTGCCAATCAACCTTTATGCGAGGATTGTTAGCACTTCGAGTTGTCATTAGTATTTTAGATACTGAGCATTAAGTCTGAAGGGAACTAAAGCCAAAGTTCTTTTGATCAATGGGCTACATTGATAAGTGAGGCTAAGTTTGAATCTTGATATAATTCCAAAAGATTTTTGTCAAGCTAAAAAATTAATTTCTAAACTTGGGTTGAAGGAAATAAAGATTGACTATTGGTCAAAAGTTGCATGCTTTATTACAAAGATAATATTGCATTGACTAGTGTAAGTTCTATCAAGAGCCTAGGATGTTCCAAAAAATGAATGTATTATCTCCCCTTAATCCCTAAGCTCAAGAGACTCTATGCATCAATAAGCTCGGCTTCTCATATGAGGTGGCATAGTGAAAATTAGAAAGGTGACAAAGTGAGGACGTATCCATTGCATGGTGAGGCATGGAAGCATTTT
Organism: Dalbergia oliveri; assembly: GCA_030441495.1. Classification (NCBI taxonomy): domain Eukaryota; kingdom Viridiplantae; phylum Streptophyta; class Magnoliopsida; order Fabales; family Fabaceae; genus Dalbergia; species Dalbergia oliveri. The sequence goes on from JAMLFY010000003.1 coordinate 18,565,109, forward strand.
GATCAACAATATTTTGAGTTTTCCTTTGACCTTCAAAATGTTAGATTAAGACTCTCTGTAGATGGATTTACTCTAATAACCAATTTAGCAAACCCTATTCCTGTTGGATAGTTGTTACACTTTACAATCTCCTTCCTAAAATGTTCATGAAAGATCCTTACATGTTCTTAACATGTATAATTCCTGGCCCTAATAATCCAAAAGCTAAGATTGATGTGTATCTTCAACCCCTAATTGAAGAATTGAATGAATTATGATGTCAGGGTATTCTTACTTATGACGTTTCAACAAAGCAAAATTTCATTATAAGAGCTACATTAATATGGACCATCAATGACTTTCTAGCTTATGGAATACTATCTGCATGGATGACTTAAGGCAAATTAGCATGCCCAATTTTCATGGAGAATACTAAGGCATTCACCTTGAAATATGGAGGAAAGAACTCTTGGTTTGATTATCAGGAGGTTCTTAAATGTTGATCATCCATATAGGCAAAGTAGGTATGGCTTTGAAAGTAATTATATTGAACATGATGAGCCTCCAATTAGAGTAAGTGGCTACCAATTGTGCGATCGAGTTAAGGATTTCCCAAAAATAACACAAGTCAAAAAGGTAGTATGAATGCCAGGCTATGGGGTATACCATAATTGGACCAAATAAAGTCTCTAGGAGTTGCCATATTGGAAGGATAATTTATTGTACCATTGTTTAGATGTCATGGATATTGAGAAAAATGTGTTCAATAACATTATGAATACTGCAATAGATACAGATCAAACTAAAGACAATGACAAGGCAAGGCATGATCTGCTGAGTATTGCATGTGGCCTGATTTGCATTTACGGGAATTAAGAGATGGTTGTTTCTATAAACCAAAGGCCAAATATGCTCTGAATTCCATTCAAAATAAGATGTTTGTCAATGGCTTAAGGAGTTGAGAATGCCCGGTTATGCTTCTAACTTAAGTAGGTGTGTCAATGTTGCACAGAGTAAGCTTGTTGGCATGAAAAGCCATGCTTGTCATGTCTTCATGGAGTGTTTTCTTCCAATTGCATTTAGAGAGCTTCCTGATGTTGTTTGGAAGCCCAAACCTAGTTGAGTTAGTATTTTAGGGATTTATGCTCTTCTACTCTTAGGGTTGATGATCTACTTGTCATGGAAAAAAATATTCCTATAATTCTGCAAATTAGAGAATTTTTTCTCCAGGTTTTTTGACTCAATAGAACACTAGCCTATACATTTGACATAAGAAGCACAAGTGTGTGAATAGGTTCAATACAAGTGGATGTATCCATTTGAAAGGGAAATAGGAAGGTTTAAAAGAACTATGAAGAATAGGTCCCAAGTGGAAAGATTCATATATCAAGCTTATCTAGCGAAAGAGACTTCAAATTTTTACTTATTTTACTTTCAGCCACATGTTCAATCCAGGAGAACTGAGTTTGTCGTAATGATGGTGGAAGGGAGTGTTCATTCTATCAACATTGTCTGTATTCAATCAATCTGGTTAAATTCCTGGAAAGAGCGAGCCCTGATGGATGACTTTTGAGGAATGGAATTCTATGTACTTACACATTTTGATAAATTGTGATGATGAGCAACTATTCAGATTGTAAGTCAATAACCCTTTTTTAATAGGTGAAAGTGTGATGTTATGCATCCTTAAAATAACCTAAAATATATTTTCAACAATAGATACTTTGAAAAACTACAAGGTCAATATTCTCTTCAACAATTTTTGGACTGGTTCAAATTACATGTAAGTCCATTTTGTTAAAATTATTTAACCCAATATATTGTTTTCAATAAATTTTGTTTGATGCAAGTTAGTTTGACATTTCAAGCTTCATCTACGTAGGTTCATAACAAAAATAATAGTGTAACATGTCCCTATTTGTTTAACCTAGCTTGAGGCCCAAAAATAAAGCTGTAAGTTGGCCCATGTACTAGTTAATGGGTACAAGTTTCATATAGTTGATTGGGATATGGAAAAAAATTGACAATATTGATGTTTGTGTTAAAAGTGATGCTAGGGACAGAGAATGTGATTGGTATGGTGTCATTAAGGAAATCCTTGGGTTTAAGTACATTAGTGAGCTAATGAAAAAATGTGTGCTATTCAAATATGAATGGTAAAATCCAATGCAACTTACTGATATGACAATACAACAATTGCAAAATCATTGAAATCAATCACACCAGAAGATATTGAAGTTATGATCCGCTTATTATAGCCCAAAATACTAGATAAGTCTATTATATGTCTTATCCTAGGAAAAGTAGGTCACACTGGAGGGTTGTGAACAAGACAAAACCAAGAGGTATGATTGAAATAAAGGAAGATACTATTGAAGATGCTTATCAAGTAAATGATCCATCCCTTCAAGGGTAGTAATCAATGTAGACAATCGTGAATATCCTTTCCATTGACAATGGGGAAGTTAACATAATTGAATGCACAAGTAACCACCCAATGAGAAATCATGAAGATGAAATAAGTGATACTAGTGGTGATGATTTGATAATGATCAACAACAAAGTGATGATGAAAATAGCCCTGAACTTTCAAATTAACTAAGATGTTCAATATTATATGCAATACTATTATAAAATTATATGAAATTTCCCAATGTAATTTTTTTTTTTTTTGTGGAATTTTTCATTGTTTGAGTATGGCTGGTAAAGGCAGAGGCTAACCTTAGAAGGTCAGTTTACCCACCACCCTCTCTCCTCTACCTTTGCCTCTCTGACCACCTCTCCCATCATCCCTTCCACTACCTCCACCTTCATTCCTCCACCCCACCCCTCCCTTTAGGATGATGACTATTCTGGGTATGTTGGCTCTCCACCTCCCCTTATTCCCAGTCATAGCCCATCCATAGTGACCTCTCCCCAGCCCTACCATTGCCCTGACTCCTAGCCCCATATCTACCAGACTCCTACATCCTTGGAGGGTTGTAGACATGAGGCCCGATGGAGGGCCAGATGGTAAGCCACTAGGCCTTACGGGACGTCAGATTAGGCTGGACAAAGATAGGTAAGTTTAAACAAGTTTCTATTACATTCTAATTTTGCATTGCATATGGTATTTAAAATATTTTCATTTTTTTTAAGTTTTGACCTATTTGAGGGTCATCATAGGATCACGAAGGTTATACAAAGTATGTATAACCATCCTGGCCCACCTAGACTAACATCTCGAAAGATGTCAAGGAGCTATGGTGGCGAAAATGGAAGGTAATTCTATGATTTATTAACCGTTGTTAAAATATATATGTTTTTATTATTTAATCATATGGTTATGATTACTTATGTGTGGTGAGTTTTGTGCATGCAGAGGACATTTTATATTCATCCTGAGCATGAGTTTATCATTAAGAGGGCTTGGAAGATTAGGTCCTCCAAGCACTTGCGAGACATGTTCCACGATGTCCGCAGGAGACACACAACAGCTCGTGGCTAAGTGATGCCACCCTCAGTGAGCCCGACATCATTGGACCTCAAACTCAATCGTTAAGGATAGGTTGGACAAGGGAGGACAAATCGAGCCTCTCAAAAAGGCAGGTAGCTGCAAATCCGTGGGTCGATCACCCAAGAGAGCACTCAAAAGTGTCTAGTAAATCTTTAACCTTTCTACATTTAATATATTATTAAATGTTAGTTTTCTACATTTGAATTGTGGCAAATACTATGTTTTTATGATTTTATTGTGTATATCTTTTAGTCGAGGGACTTAAATCGCCTCCATAGGGAAAGCTCTTTGGAGACCCACAATAGAAAGGGTGAGGTACAAGCAGAGTTAGGACAGATTTAGGTAGATCCTTGCTCTGAGGCCACTTATGTAAGTTTCAATTCTAACATCTTTTTACTTAATTTTTATTACTTTTTTCACTTATGTCATAATTATTGCTTACAATGTGTTTTATATTTTTTCCTTTATAGCGCGAGTTCAAGACCTATAAGAGCAGGCATAGACCCAGTACTGAGACCCAGGTGGCTGAGGCTGGGCCCGATGCTGATATCCCTCTTCCTCCAAGTGAGGAGTCTAGGCCTAGGTGGTCGACGACCCATACAAAGGCCGCATATATGGAATGAGATACCACCCTTAGTAGATCCCCATCCTCCACCATTGGGTCTGCTATTGAGGATGATGCCCTGAGACCGTGTGCATTCCCTAAAGAGGAGTTGTAACAGGAGGCACAATTCACCGAGGAGCAAGAGTTGAGGCATAGCCTTTAGTAGCTCCAGGAGCAGGCAGGAGTTAGCAGTGGAGCAAGAGCTCAGGGAGCTAACAACTTAAGTTGTCCATGGAGTAGTAGCAACAAGAGAAGGCCAAGAAAGAAAAAATTAAGTTCAGAAAGATGCGCAGAAGATCATTGCTAATGTTATGAGCTTCTTTAGGGACATACAGGCCTCTGGATCCTCTAGCTAAGGCAAATCCCCAGATGCCTATCCCTCCATTTTTAAGGCTCCCTACCCTTCGATGATGTAGACGACTCTGTTGGGTCCGATAATGATGATGGCACCGAACGCTGACGACCAACAGGACTTTAGCTAGAATTTCATTTTTTATATTTCATTCATTTATCGCACTTTGTATATATTTTATTAATGATATTTTGTTTAGTTATTGCATCGTTGTTTATTTTATTATTATTTCATTATTTTTTTTACTTAACATCACTTTAATTGATAATTGAATTATTATATAAAAAATAATAAATATGATTCGTAGTTTATATATGGGAGCTACAAATCACAATAGCCATAAAAAAATTATTAAAACTTTACCAATAGGTATACCCTCGGTAATATTAATAACCATCGGAAATATTAATTACCTGATACCATCTATGATGCCTTTAATTTATTCATTTTTAATACCCATCGGTACACCTATCAAAAATTACCGAGGTATATAATCGTTGATAATATTCCATCGATGGCCAGAAAATCGATGGCTTGACCTCAGTAATTAGTACCCTTCAATACACCCATTAGTATCCTACCCTTTTCTTGTAGTGATAAAAGGTATGTGAATACAAATGCAAGATGAAGAGCAAGGCATCCATGGGATTTAAGATAACAAGCATGTACGGCTAAATGTTTCAAACCAACAAATTTTTTTGGAACAAGGTTGTTACGTGAGTAAGTCACAGCAACATGCTCTACATAGAAGGTCACAAAAATTGGTCTCAGGCTTGCTATAGCAAGCTTGTTGTTGTAGAAAATTATAGAATTGTAGTAAAATTCAAGTGCCGAACTCCCAAACTTAATCCAATAGCTATTTCACTTGAAACTAAACACAATTTGAAACAAAAATAGTCTAAAATGAAGATGACAATGAAAGGATAGAACAAAGAAAGATAACAAAAGTAAAGGAAAAATAAATTAATGGGTTATCTCCCACCCAACACTTTGATTTAATGTCCCTAAGTTGGACATGTGAAACCCTCATGAAGGGTATATGCTCTCCAATAAAATCTCCCTATCCAAAGAGCATTGAGCTTGTAGTACCTCTACCAACTTTCAACTCCTTAGCCCTTTCAAGAATTTTTTTCTTTATTTCTCCTGGAATCCCCAAGAGCAAAGATATTACGCACTTTGGGCGACATATGCAACATTGGAGTGATAACAACATTCATCGCTTCCAATTCAACACCTAAAACAAAATCAATGGAAGAGAACTCTATTAGCAACATCAATGAGTTAGCAACCAAAATGCCTAGAGGTATCAAATGAGTGTCCATCTTACATACAATCATATAGCTTGAATTATCATGCATGGTGCTAATGATCTCAGTGTTAAAGAGATCAAAAGGGGTATCATGCATTGAGGTACCGAGACCTAAGCTACATGAGATTCATAAGACTAGAACTACTCAAATATGCATTTACCTCAACACATATAAGGCAAACATAACTATCATGGTAATCAATGCATGCAAACTTAGAGATATCATCAATATGCACATATTCAGTAAAATGGGTATAGAGATCGTAAAAAATGCCTTGACTTAGAAGGAAGAATGTAACACCTAGTGATGAGCACAGGAGTGATCACTGGTGCAAAAAGGCATGGACAAGGAGTGACTCCTGGCAAGACATTTAAAGGTACATGAATGAACCGATTACACACCTGAATGAGAGGATCCTGAGGTTGTATAAGTATGGGACTATATAGTTGAGGATGACTTATAAGAATTGATTGTTACTACCTATGCCAACAAAGATACATCTTTCATGCCCATCGCTAAAGAACTCCATGGTTAAGCATACTTGATTTGGAGCAATTTTGGGATGGGTGATGTCCTAGGAAGTTTTCCCATGGAGCGTGTGAATGAGGACAAAGCATGCTGAAAAGACTCATGTTAGTTTGTGGGGACAATCATCAATCCATAAAGTCCAGGGGATGTTACAAAGAGAGTCTCAATCTTCATTACTAAGTTAACCTCACCAGATTCAGCACATCTAGATAAAAAATGTTGAACTTTATCACTTGTTCTCCAAAGGACATGATCAATGTTTCATCTAGAACATTGATCACGGTATGGGCTATGATGAAGAAAGGGCTCCCTAATATGATTTAAGTTTATCCTCCAGAATGGTCACCTCCTATGTCAAGCACATAAAAGTCCCACTAACCAACTCCTTGTCCCTAACTAGAATATCCTCCACCTTACGCAAGGGTTGTTCGATGCTCTTATTAGCAAATTGAATCTCTATTTTGGTAGTCTTCAAAGGTCCAAGGCCAAGGTATTTGAATAGGGCCAATGCATGACATTGATATCAGCTTCGGGATTTATGAAAATGCTCTATCACTAATTACACAAGGAATGGTAATGGCTTCGAGATCTTCACATTTTTTTCTGGAAAGGGAAGGAAAAGAGCGGACATTTTCTCACTCAACACCACTCTCTTAGTATCCTTCAGATTTCTTTTTAGAGCATATAACTCCTTCAAGAAATTTTGGTACTTGGGAATTTGTTTGACAGCCCCAACAGTGGAATGTTGATCTCCACCTTGCTAAAAAGCTCTAAAAGCTCGCTATCTAACTTCTCGTCAACTATCTTCCTTGGTTATACCACTCCTTGAGGAAAAGGCAATGTAATATGAGTGGTAGGCTCATCGTTAACCCATTTCTCACTTCTTTCAATTGCCTTTTTTTCCCATCCTCTATGCTGACTTTTCTTCCATAGCCGCTTGGGTCTTAGGGAATAAAATTAGTAAGGAGAACTGATTATGTAGAATTGGATGATGATAGGTATGTTGCAGCACCATTTCCTAGCTGCAATGAGTCTGTGCTCTTGGAGCTTCTTGCTGGAGCGAGATATACTAGCTGATGAACCTTTCTGCATTAGACTCTGCAAAATGCCCAATTATTGTGTGGAGTGTGTTGGGGATGTGTGTCATAGTTTGAGATTTCAGGGTAATAGCATTCACATTGGATTTAGGATTTGGCAAAGTTTGAGAAGGAAACTGAGGATGAGCCCTTCTATTGGTTTAGCTCTATACGCATCTCCTGCATAGCCTAAAAAGTAGCATCAATCTTCTTTTACCAGTTAATTAACAATTTCATCATCTCTTGGAGAGTTATATCTGGAGTAGTGGGTGGAGTAGGTAACGCAAGAATAAGGAGGTTGTGGAATTGCTAAAGCTGCAAGTTAAGGCATATGTAAAGGTTGATACCTATATGTGGAGTTTGAAACTGTTGCTTATGTGAATTATTGATCCACTTCAGATTGAAGTGATTCTTCCAATTGGGATTGTATGTTTCCCCAAGACATAATTGCCCCTACTATTGGGACTAAAGTGGTGCATAAGGAAACACATTGGCAGTAGAAACATTTATGGGATCCTAGCTGAGGACAAGTGTCTGTGGTATGGGTGTGACATGAGCAAATATCACACGCCATAGTTAGAGTAGGAGGGCAGGCGGCTTCACTTAGTTCAAGGCTATCTACTTCTTGAACACAAAAATCTCCTCAAGTGTCTGCTATAAGTCTTGGTATCTGCTTGGGAAACTCCATACAAACCCTTGTGCCTGTGATAACTTTAGACCCAAACTGTTGTTAATCTCTGCCATGTTTTCAATCAAAGCCCTTGCTACAGCTGGAGTTTTATCAACTAAAGCATCTCCACTAGCTATATCAACCATACTTCTCTTTATAAGCATCACGCCTTCATAAAAGTACTGGATAAGAAGTTGCTCAGGGATTTGGTGGTGAGAATAATAATCTCCTAACTACTATGCATTACTCGAGTGTTAACACAATAACCAGAAAGTGTCACTTGCCTTATATAACTTACACTAGTTGAGAAAATGAAAAGAAAGTGAAATTAAATGTTAAATCAACAAGCTAAAGTACTAAAGTAGACCTCAATAGTTCACAAATATATATATATATATATATATATATATATATATATATATATATATATATGTAATGATCATATAAATATACAAGTCATAAACATATACAACATACTCAAAGTTAAGTCAATATGCTAGTAAAACTACTCAGGACCCCCTCCAAAATACATCACGTGTTTTAATATAACCTGCTCTATCCTAAGACCCAAAAGAACATATACACATAAAGGGTCTTAACAATAATAAGCAAAATTGTCTATAGGTTCACAAGATCATAAACTAGACTACAACTATATACAAGTAGTAGGGATCTTTAGTGTTTCCTAAACCTCTAATGGAAGCCATTTTCCATCGAAATGATGACACCATCTCTAGCTAGGGCATCGAAGCTAGTAGAGGAATGAAGTTAGATGAGGAAGACTATGACTAGGCATTCCCCATAGGGGTCCTGGCGGTGTAGGCAAGAGTACAATCAAAACTAGGTGTGCCATATGTAGGGGCATACCATTATAAGGGAACTCTAGATCAAAGGAGGCACTAAAAATAGACGGGGTAAAGGAAAGACTGAACAACACATATGCTCTAATCTGGAGTGACCCATAACCAAAAATGAGTCTAGATTTAGGTCATGGTGCCACTCCCATTGTGGCAAATAAATGAAAACTACCAACAACGGCACCTCAGGATCTAAATACAATACAAAATGCATACAAATATAGGGATGAGAATAGTATAAAATTCTTAGTAGGGCATTCCCTCAACATAAGATATCATAACTAGTAACTGCATTCATAAAAGTAATTCTATGTAAAATCATATGCAAGAACAATAAATAGTCATGGATTTTCTCTTGTGACCATAGAACTGAATTTTGTGCATTATCTTTTTTCATCAACATAGGGAAGATTTAGTTCATACCAACTAGTATTAGTGGATAACACCACACATGGGCAATAGCCTGTTAGGACTAAGCTCATTCCTATACATGATCATCGGATTTTTTTTCCTTTTCCGAATCTCACAGAGACTATTCCTAGCCAGTACTTCTACCGACTCATAATAACTCTAAGGAAGTTTCTCTTTTTGCCTTCTGCTTCATTCAACATAAGTCTTGTTTGTTTGCACAATTGAAGTTCATACATTCTCTTTTGTCATATATATGCTCATATACTTTCTTTTTCCAAAATGAATGAAGTGATCACATTTAGACATTTATTCACAAGTAAAGTTTCAAAAATTCCTCATAAACCAATCTTTAAAGTCTATAGCATGCCTCATTACACTTCACACTTGGATCAAATGCCATTATATCATCAGTTTAAGGCATTTGTACACTTTCAGCACATTAGGCAAATTTCATACCTCTAAATTAGTTTACATATCAAACAATCAAAATCAAAGCTACAAAAATTCTCCATGACACTTCAATATGTCCATGAGGGCCTATAAAAATTTCAAGGCAAAACAAGCTCTTTAACTATATGAACAAAATTGTACAAATTTAGTCGTCATTGATCACCTAATCTCAACCAATATTCAGGATTCCTAATTTTATTACTATAGCAAATGAACTCAATAAATTTAGTACAACATCCTAAAAATTTCAAAGGAAAATTTGATCATTTGATATAGTAACAAAATTAGACAAATTCATAGCTTAAAAATTAGTTGTTTATACAGGAACCCTAACAATCTCAATTTTTTATTTTTCAAAAATAGTAAAAGTCTTCAAATGGACTTAAGAAAAATCATGGAACTACCTTTACATGTTAGTTTCATTGTATAAAAAAATAGGTCAAAAAGATCATGAACCATCTTCCGCCCTCAAAATTAGATTCCAGCATAGTTTAAAACTTCTTTTGACAAAAATGGTTTTCTAACATCAAACTACTCCACCTATGCAAACATAGCAATATCTATGTGTAACCATACAATAAAACCAAAAACATCAAGCTCAAACATTGAATCACTTTCAGAAATAGAATTGAAAAATGAAAAAGATACAAAAATCGTACTTGTGAAGCTTTAGGGCTTCTAGTTCTAGATGATCTTCTAAAATGGTTTTCTTTACTACTAACTCTTTCAATCAACTCTAAATCCATCCTTCGGCAGTAGGATGTGATATCTCAAGTTGGAAAATGGTGATGGATTAAAATTATAATTGGTTTGTTTTGTAGGTTATAGAGAGTAGAGTAAGTTTAGTGAAGAAGTCTTTGGGTTTTAGTATTGGGCTAGGGTTTTGAAGGTTTGAAACAACGTTAAGGTTTTTTTAGAGAAAGAAAAAATGGAGGCCTTATTTTTTGCTTCTTAGCCAAGTTTGATGATGATGGAATAATAAGGTTGGTGTTTTATTCTTATCTTAATATAGGTTTAAGTATTATCTAGTTTAATTTTGGGTTTCTTTCTTTTAAATAAAATAAATGAGGTGAATAGCTAAGATTTAATCTTGTTATTCAAGATTGAATCATAGCCATCGACTTGGCCTAAAAAGATAAACATTATCTAAACTTAAAGGTTAAGCTATCTTTCATTACACACCAAAATTTTACCAAATGGGAGAAACATTGTACCCAGGAAATTAGAATATTATCTGAAATTAATCTAGGGCCTAATACTCTATCCTAACCCTTATCCTATCTTCCCTTGGCCCTAGGGATCTCCTCCTATTTCAAGGTTACTTTTACACATACAAGCCCATAAAATTACTATTCACACCTGGGCCCAAATTTGTTTTCCTATTTGTCTGTTGGTTCCTTATTATTACTACATCTATCAGAATATTAAAATTCTTATCAATAAAGCTTAAATTAATTACTAAATAACTCCAGGGTGTTACATGAGGACATCTAGTACATAACCTTTTAAATTGCTCCCAATACTCTCTGCAGTTGCCTTATCCCAGATGTCCTTTCTTATGACAGTTATTCAAGATGCTGGGAGTACTTCTCTAAGTTTAAAAGGAAAATGAATTCCCAAAGTGAGCTACACTAAAGAACTAATATAGTAGTGTGCAAGACGGGTCGTCACAAGGAAGTAGTGCTAATTAATTGGAGTTTAGGGGTGATTTGTTGCATATGAGAATTAAATTTGAATTGAATAAAGAGAACAATGATAAAAGAGCTAGCCTAGGGGATTCTCAAACTAGGGAATGTTTATCGCTAACATATGCAAAAAGAAAAATGCTTAGTGGGAAGCTATGTTGTCAATTATGTAATCACACAATCAACAAGTAATTCTCCTAATAATAGTTGAGCAACTATAAGGGAAAAACTGACACATACACTTAGTTAATTACTATCATAATACCTAATTGTATGAGCTAGCTTAAGCACTAATTACCATAGCTTAATCCTAAATAAAGGATCAACTTTACCCTCTTAGTCAATTAAATATTTTCCAATCAATTAATTAGATTGTATTCAATCAACTAGTTTAATGATGCATGCATTGCAAATCATGAACCATATGCACAACATAAGCACTTTATTCAACATACATATCACTTCAATAGGCATGATAAGGGAAGAAGAAAATAAGAGGAGAAAGAGAACCACACCAAGCATTTCATTAAAAACCCAAATGTTTCAAAGCATAAACCCTAGCACTTGAATCCCTTGAGCTAGCAAGAAAACTACTCTCCATGAAGGAGGTTACAAGACAAAAAAATCTAAAAAGAAGGCAAAGAAAGGTAAAGTGAGTATTGTTCAAGAAGCAAGAAGGAAGAGAAAGAAAGAGCTTCCTTTAGCTAAACCTAAGTTGAAGGAAGAGAAAGAATGAGCTTCCTCTAGCTAAACCTAAGGTTTTTTTTTCCACAAATGGCAAAGAATGCTTCGAAATTAGAGCCTACAAGTATTACATCTTCTTTAAAATTGCTAAAAAAAGGCCCAAGTAGGTAAAATTTGCAATATTTAAACTTCTATCTTGCAGAGCTCGCCTCTAACACCTTGAAAATTATTTAAAAATTAATTTGAGCTTTATTAGTCGTAATTTCAAAAATTTTACAGTTTAGCAATGATGAGGGTGGCCCAACGAACATATTAAAAAAAAATTTCAGGCTGGGGTGAATAGTAACCTTACGGGCCTACAAGCCCGTTAAGATAGCCAAAACCCTAGATTCAAGACCAAGAAATGCCCGGACTGAGAAAAAAGAGGTTAAGGTTAGAAATGATAAGGAATGAGAAGTTATACCTAGAATTAATTTTCGGGCAATGTTTGATTACCGGTACGTTTTTACCCGTTCTGTAGAGTTTTTATGTACGATTTTTAACACCGTACAAGTTACTTAGTGGCCAAGTAACCTTTGCCAACCACTTTATGCCATGTGGATGGCAAGGATTGAAACTTGAAAATTAAGTTTCAATCATGGCCTTTCATTTATTATATTTTACTTGGGAACCAATATCTCATATGTTCGGTGGAATTTTGGTATGCGATTTTAACAGAAAAAGCTACTTGCTCCCCAAGTTAAAGTGAGCCACTTATCTTGAGCCAAGTGGATGGAAAAAATTCATTCTTTTACTATCCAATCAAATCCTAGCTATTCATATAATTTGTTTTCCCAAAAAGAAAGAAAATTACACTTTACCTACATAAATATTACATTTATATCAAGATAAACATAAAACCACCAACCTTATCACTCCATCATCATCAATTTCGGCCAAACCTCTTCAAGAACACTTCCTCCATTATTCTTACTTCCAAACCCTCATTCTTGCTTTCAAATCCCAAAAACACTAGCCTAGAGTTGTTAAAGCTTCAAAGTTTCTTCACTAAACTTGTTCTACACCTCAGTACCTATAAATCTAACCGATTAAAATCTCAAATCTCCATCAATCCTCACCTTTATACCTCACTTCCTCACTGATTTAGGAAGGGTTTGAGTTTGATTTGGGAGCTTTGAAGTGAAGGGAATCCATCTTGGAGCACCTTGGAGCCAAGGATCGACTAGTTTCCAAGAGTAGAGTTCTTATTACCTTGTTGTTCATTTTTTGTTTGTCTTGGTTTTGGCTTGTTGGAAATTGATATTTTCTAGTTCCATGGTGTAATTACACATATATATAGATTATTTGCTTTGGTGGAGTAGTTTGGTGTTGTGGAAAAATCATTTTTGCTAAAGAGAAGTTGAAACATGCTTGCTGAAATTTTGATTTTTGTACAGGCAGGTATTTGTTCACGAATTTTCTGAGGGAATTGTAGGTGTTTTATGAGCTATAAAAAATATATGTTGAAGCTAAATCCTATATAGTTCCAAGAATTTTATTGAGCCTTGTTTTGGAATCCTATTGCCTGAAAAAAAATCATGAACCAAGACTATATAGATGTTGTCGAATTTCTAGTCTTGAAACTATAAATTTTGCCAATTGTTTTAACATAGTAAGTGATTGATTTTTCCTTTGAAATTTTTATATAATATTGAAAACATCTTGAAGTTCAACCGTGATTTTTATTTTGAATTGATTTAGTCATTTGCTAGGGTTAAAAATTAGGAATTTCAGGTTCTGTATGTCAAGTGGTTTTTGAGCACCAAATTTGTCTAATTTTGTTCACATAGTTAGAGAACTTTTTTTGCTTTGAAATTTTTATGGAGTTTTGTGCACACATTGAAGTCTCAGATAATTTTTACAGCCTCTAAATTGATTGTTTGATGAGTAAATAAATTTGTACTACAATAGTGTGAAATCTGCCCATTGTGCTGGGAATGAAGCAATGCTTTGAATTGATGAAAGAATGACATTTTTTGTTCTAGTATGACATGAATACTTGATATTAAATATTTGGCCATGTGACTTGTCTATAAATGCATACTAGACGAATTGAAGAGTGGTTTATGAGGCATGATTGAAATTGTATTGTGAATGAATGCCTACATATGGCTTATGCATGCTTTTGGGAAAAAGAAAAGAGAATGTATAAATTTCAATCATGCATGTTCTGACATATGGACAAAACAGAAACAAGACTTAAGTTGAATGAGGGAAGGAAAAAGGAACTTCCAAATTTATTTTGAGTCGGAGACGATCGGCTAGGAATAGATCTATATGTGATTCGAAAATGGAAAAAATGAAGTCTGGTGATCACATATAAGAATGAGCTCAGTCCTACAAGGTTTATGTCCCTTGTGGTGTGATCCACTATAAATACCATTTGGTATAAACTATCTATTGTGGAGTTGTCCACGGCAAATACCCGTTGGGTATAAACTAAGTCTTTCCTATGTCGATGAGAAGAGAAAATGCACTAATTTGATTTCTATAGCCATAAGTGAAAACAGGTCACTTTGAGATAATTTCACTCATCGGCATATGTATAATCATATAAGATATAATCTCTTGATTAGAGTTACTTGTTATGTGTTTGGGCTTCATGATATATGTGCATTAAGTGAGTGAATGCTAAAGGAAATCCACTTCAGAAAAATGGTTTTTGAACTTTAAAATGAACCTTTGATATATGTTGCATGCTCACATTTTCTTAATAAACCAAAGTGGCTAGGACGATGATGATGACATGGATTTTTAGTATATGTGTGGGATGCCCTCCTGAGAATTTTATAATTCTTACCCCTATGTGTTTGTGGTCCCGTTTGTCTCCAGGTTGATCCAAAGAACAAGGAAGCTACTGGATGAAAGGAAATCGAATTTGCAGGAGTTTAAGGCTGAAGCTTATATTGATTGTACTTAGTCATATGTTATGTTTATAAGTGTAATAGAGAACGATATATGCATTAAAGCTCGTAGAAGAGCTTTCCTTTTGTATTTTTTATTTTGTATTAATTTAATGTTTTGGTTTCCTTGTTATCTATTTTAATAGAATTATGCTTAGTTAGTTATTACATGAATTAATCGAACTTGTTATAGATATGTAAGAAAGGTCCACTAATTTATAAGTAACAACTCTCGAGTCCAATGTCATGGCTTAAGACGATGTTGTCCTTGGGAGGATGTTACAGCTCCGTGACCACAGAGTGGTCTTCAACATACAGTGGCTCTCCACGAAGACTCACTATAGCGACCACAGCTCACTCAGCGAAGCTGTGTTAGCTTTTGAGGAAGTTACAAGTCCCTAGTTCACTGTAATGACTAAAAATCACAGTAGTGATACTATTTTAGTGGCTAGCTCCTCTTACTTGATTCCAAAGGCTCTTATTGACTCTTCTTCTTGAAAGCATACCCCAAAGCCTACCCTAACTCCACATTATACTCTCAAATAAGGTCCCCTAAAATATATAAATCTCTTTGCAAAAGTAAGAGAACTCATCAGTGACAACATCAAATACGTATAAAGCTAATGAATTAAAGCCATATTCAAGCACTGAGTGCAAGGAGATTCAATTGCTACTTCCTAGCAAAATAATGAGAATTGTACACAAATTGCATGCAAAACCACCTAGTGTAAAGGAAAAATGTGTTTATCATTCACCAAATGTGGGATCAAGTTATGGATTTCCCAAAAATAACAAAAGTAAAAAAGGTAGTATGACTTCCAACCTATAAGGTTAGGCATAGTTGGACTAAGCAAGGTATCTTCTGGAGTTGCTATATTGGAAGGATAATTTGGTGCATCATTGTTTAGATATCATGCATATGGAGAAAAGTATGTTTGACAATATTATGAACATTGTAATAAATACAGATTGAACCAAAGACAATGATAAGGCAAGACATGATTTGATTGAGTATTGCACACGGCTTGATTTGCATTTACAAGAATTAAGATATGGTAGTTTCTACAAGCCAAAGGCCAAAAATGCTTTGAATTCCACAAAGAACCAAACTATTTGTAAGTGGCTACAAGAGTTAAGAATCCTCAATGGTTATGCTTCTAACTTAGGTAGGTGCATCAATGTTGCATAAGGTAAGCTTGTTAGCATGACAAGTCATTATTGTCACGTCTTCATAGAGTGTTTGCTTCCTGTTGCATTCAGAAAGCTACTTGATATTGTTTGGAACCCCTAACTAAGCAAAGTCAATATTTCAAGGACGTCTACTTTTCTACTCTTAGGGTTGATAATCTATTTGTAATGGAAAACAAAAACATTCCCCTTATTCTATGAAAATTAGATAGAATATTTCTTCTTGGGTACTTTGACTCAATGGAACACTTGCTCGTATATTTGGCATATGCAGCATGAGTACGGAGACTAGTTCAGGACAGGTGGATGTATCTATTTGAAAAGGAAATATGAGGGTTTAAAAGAACCGTGAAGAATAGGTCTCAAGTAGAATGATCAATATGTCAGGCATATATGTTGAAAGAGACTTCAAATTTGTACTCATTTTACTTCCAAGCCACATGTTCAATATAGCAGAACTTGGGCTAGTTGTAATGACGATGGAGAGGAATGCTCTATTCCACCAACATCATCCATCTTCAACCAACCTAGTCATGCTATTGGAAAGAGTAAGCCGCGATTATTGACTTCCGAGGAATGGAATTTTGCACACTTACATATTTTAATAAATTGTGATGAAATGCAACCATTCAAAATGTAAGTCAATAACCCTTTTTCTACATGAACAGCTGATGTTATGCATCCTTAAAATGATCTAAAAGATATTTTGAACAACTATTTTGAACAACTACATGGTCAAGATTCTCTTTAACAATTTTTGGACTAGTTCAAATTACATGTAAGTCTATTTTATTAAATTATGTAGCCCAATACATTTTTTTTAGTTAATTTGGTTTCATAAAAGTCAATTTGATATTTGAAACTTAATCTACATAGTTGCATGACAAAAATAACCATGTAACATGTCCCCATTTGTTTAATTTAGCTTGGGTGCCCAAAAATAAAGACGTAAGTTGGCTCACGTACTATGTTCATGGGTACAAGCTCCACATAGTTGATTAGGGTACTGGAAAAAAATTGATAACCCAGATTGGTATGGTGATGCTAAGGATGGTGAATATGATTGGTATGGTATGGTTAAGGAAATCCTTGAGTTTGAGTATGTTGGTAAACCCACAAAAAGATGTGTGCTATTCAAATGTGAATGGTATGATCCTATGCAACTAACTAGGGCATGACAACATAACAATTATAAAATTATTGAAATCAATCACACCATAAGATATGCAAGTTATGATCTATTTGTTATTGCCCAAAATGCTAGACAAATTTATTATATATGTTATTCTGGAAAAGTATATCAAAATGGAAGGTTGTAAACAAGACAAAATCACAAGGTAGGATTGATATAGAGAAAGATCCTGTTCAAGATGCTTATCAAGTGAATGATCTAGCCCATTAAAGGGTAGTAATAGACACAGACAATCCTAAAAATCCTCTTCCATTGACTACTAGGGAACTTGACATGATTGAATGCACAAGTGACTACCTAATAAGAAATCACGAAGATGAAATAAATTATAGTAGTGATGATGATGCAGATAATGAACTTCTTCATGATGATCATGATCAACAACAAAGTGATGATGAAAATAGCCTTCAACTATCAGATTAACTGAGGTGCTAAATATTATATGCAACAATGTTTTGAAATAACTCTAAATATATATATATATATATATATATATATATATATATATATATATATATATATATATATTATATCCTTTTGTGGATTGTGTAATTGTTTCGGTATTGATGGTAGATGCAGAGGCCGACCTAGGAAGTCGTTTACCTACCACCACTACCTCCTCTACTTCCCCTCCACCATCTTTACCACTGCCCTCCACGACCTCCACCATTTCCCCTACCACCACATCCACCACCTTCACTCTAGCACCTCCACCACCATCCCTACAACCACCACTCTTCCTTTCTAGATGATGTCCACTCCTAGATATGTTGGCCCTCCACCTCCACCCTATTCCCAGTCACATCCCATCCATAGTAATGACTTCAGCCCAGCTTTACCACTAGCCCGACTCCCAACCCCATATCCTATTAGACCCCTACTTCCTAAGGTGGGTCATAGACATAGGACCTGGATGGTAGACTACTTGATCCAAATTATAGGCAACTCAGCCCAAATAGTAGGTCACTCTGCCAAATTATGCCAGACGATAAATATAGGTAAGTTGAAACATGTTTTCTATTACATATTTTAATTTTAGATTATGTGATGTTTAAAACATTGTCATTGTATTTAATTTGGTTCACCTATGTAACAACTTTGATCCTTTTAGTGAGGCACACCACGGATTCCAGAGGTTATACAAAATAGTATAATGACCTGTGGCCCATCTAGACTGAAACCCCAAAAGATGTTAAGGAGATGTAGTGGCAATAGTGGATTGTACACTATAATTTATTTGATTATGTTAAAATCATGTTTGTATTATCTATATGCTTCTGACTATTTATATATGTTGAGTTTTGTATATTCAAAGGTCTTTTTACATTTTGCCAAAGTATCAGGCTGCCATCAAAGAGGGCTAGGAAGATTAGGTCCTCTAAGCGCTTACAGGACATGTTCCATGATGTTCACAAGAGGAATATGAGTAGCTCTTAGTTGAATAATGCTACCTTCTGTGAGCTGCATAGCCATTGGGCATCCAACTCGACCTTCAAGGACAAGTCCTAGAAAGGCAAGACAAACTGGACCTCAATGAAAGGTAAGTCACTACAAACAGGTAGGTCAAGCACCTAGGAGGGGAGCCAAAAACTGATGGTAATTTTAATCCTTTTAGATTTAATGTATTATTAACTTACTACATTTTAATTGTATTAAACATTATATTATTATAATTTTAGTGTAAATTTTCATGCAGGCTAAGGAGAGGTGTAGGTTGACCCTTGCTTGAAAACAACATATGTAAGTCTGAAATTGAACCTCTTAGTATTTAATTTTTACTACTTCTTCATTTATGTCATAATTATTACTTATAATGTGTTTTATCTTTTTTTTCTTTGTTGCGTGAATGTACAAAGCTAAGGGAGCAAGCATAGACCCAATTAGCGGAGGTAGGGCCTAATGCTCATCTCTTTTTCAAAATGAGGAGGATATTTAAGCCCAGGTCGTTGCGACCCTTACAAGGGTTGCATGTATGGGATGGGGTATTGGTTTGATATTAGCTCCCATCTTCCGCCACTAGGTTAGTTGCTGGGGGTGATGCCTTGCAGGAGTGTGTAAATGCCCTAAATCAGGAGCACAACTTATCCAACGCAGGAGGAGCAGCAAGCATAGCTTCCAATAGCTTTAAGAGGGGGTGGGTAGCAGGAGTGGAGGAGGAGCTTAGAGAGATTCGACAACTAAAGCTATCCATGGAGAAACAATGCAACAGAAGGCCAAGAAAGAAAAAAGTAAATTCAAGAAGATGTAGAAGAAGATTGTAACCAATGTGATGAGGCTCTCCAACAACATGAAAGCCTTAGGATCCTCTTGCAAGATGCCTCCAGATGTCATTCCCATCCATTACTTAGGGCTCATTGTCTGATGATAGCAACGACTCTACAGATCAAATGACGATGACAACGATAAGGACTTCAACTAGTCTTTTTATATTTCTATTACATTTTGGATTTTTTTATAATTATCATACTTTGTTTTTATTTCATTCTGATACTTAGTTTATTTACTTCATTGCTTCATTACATTGTTTATTTAATTGCCATTTCATTACTTCCTTATTTCATTTCATTTTAATTGATAATTAAATTATTATATAAATAATAAATAAATAAATGTCAAACAATTAGATAGTTTGTAACACCTAAAAATTTATTTAAAAATTAATTTGAATTTAAAAAATCTAATAGTTTTAGCAAAGATAAGTGCAATCCAATGGATGTGTAAATAAAAAAGTGAATAGTGACCTTACAGGCCCATTGGTTCATCAAGACAGCCAAAACCTTAAACCAGGACCAAGAGATGCCTAGGACTGAAAAAAGGCAAGGTTACGGTTAGAAATGGTTAGGAATAAAGATTTTATACCTAGAAATTAATTTTGGGTAATATTTGATTTCCCAGGTATGATGTTCCACCGTTTAGGATAATTTCTGTGTGCGATTTTTACACGAAAGAAAGCTTAATCTTTAATATTTGGATAATGTCTATCCATTTAAACTAAGTGGATGGCTAAGATTCAATCTTTATTAATAAGATCAAATCCTAGCCATCCATCTTATTTTCTTTTTAGAAAGAATTACCTATTTGACTACAAAAATACTATCTTTATAACAAGATCAATTCAAGCCACCAAACTTTATCTTTCCAAGCCACACATTTCGAGTAAGAGAGGAGAGAAACTAGCCTCCATGCTTTTTCTTTCAAACCTCCATTAACAAGCTTCAAGCTTCAAAAACCCTAACCTAAACTTGATAAAACCTCAAACATCCTTTACTAAACTTCAACAACTCATCACCACCTACAAAACTAACCAATTGAAATTGTAATTTTTCATTTTTCACCACTTTGAGATATGATCCTCTATTGTATAAAGAAGGGTTTGGTGTGTGTTGGAAAGCCTTGAAGTGAGAAAGATCATTCTTGGATCAACCTTAGAGCCAAGATCCCTAAAGTCACCAAAGTAGGGTTTTTAAACCTTTTTCTTTTCAAATCTGTTCTACCTTTTAATCACTAATTTAATTTGATATTTTTAACTGCATTGGTTGATAATATATAGATATTGATGTGTCTAATTTGGTGGAGTGTTTGAATGATGTTAGAAAACCATTTGTGTCAAAAGTAGTTTTGAGCTAGTTGCTAGATTTTAGGTTTTGTCCCAGGCAGTAACTACTCATGAATTTTCTGATGTATTTGTAGATATTTTTTAGATGGAAAAATTATATGTTGAAGTTAACATCCCAAGGCAACTCTATTTTCTTGAGTCATGATAAAGACTTTTACTGCCTTAAAAAAATCAAGAACCATGGCTAATCATATTGTACATGAATTGTTGAAATTGATGTTGTAAATTTTACTAATTTTATTACTATATCAAATGATTAAATTATCACTTGAAATTTTTACAAGGTATTGAGGACATTTTGAAGTCCAACCTTAAATTTTTATATGATTTGATATATTCATTTGATGTGGTAATAAAATTAGGAACTATGGTTGTTGGCTGTAATTAGGAGTTTTCTGACCTCTAAATTTGTCTAATTTTGTTAACATAGTTAGTGAATGATTCTTGCTCTAAAATTTTTACAGGACCTTGGGGACATATTGAGGTATCATGGAGAATTTTCATATCCTTTGAATTGGTTATTTGTATAAAAAATAAATTTTTCTACTTAAGTGAAAATCTGCTATTGTGTTGGAAATGAACCAATGCTTTGAATTGATGAAATAATGGCATTTGGCACTAGTATGACATGAGTACTTGAATATGAATAATTGAGCATGTGAACTTATTGATGATGTTAGACACATATAGATGTAAATACTTATTACAATTGCTTATATGCGAAAGAAAAAGCATAAGATTTATAATTCTTGGGCTAGCGAAAGTAAATCCGTCAAGGAAAGTAAACCTAACTACCCTTGAATTGAGTCGAGAAAAGTAAACTTGGCTAGGAATAGATTTGTGTGAGAATTGGAAAAAGTAAATCCAATGATCATGTATAGGAATGAGCTCAGTCCTAAAAAGCAATCTATTATCCTAAAGTGGTCAAAGCCACAAAAGTCGAGGGCCAAGATAAGTTAAAGTAGCAATCTTTCTAAGTAGTCCCTTATCTTATGTGCTAAGTGAATAATTTTAGCATCGATATTGAGGCCAATATGTTTGAGTTGTAGTTTAACATATATGCTTTATATGATGATTTATGTATATTAAGAGATCAAATAATAAAAGAAATCCACTTCACGGAAGGATGGTTTTTGAGTTTTAAAATAAACCTTTGATATATGTTGCATACTCACATTTTCTTAATAAACCGAGTTGCTTGGGGCAACGACGATGGCATGAATTTTATTATATGTTTTTGGGATGCCTTAGAGAATTTTAGAATTCTCACCCTTATGTGTTTGGGTTCCTTTGTCATCTCCAAGTTGATCCAGGAACAGTGAGAGAGCTGGAATGATTAAATTGGAATTGCAGTAGTTTAGTAGTGGAGACTTGTATATGTTGTACTTAGTTATATGTATAGGTCTATAAATATAAGAGATAATAAATTTTTATTAAAGCTCATAGAAGAGCTTCCTTTTATACTTAATGTTGTATTTAATAAATGTTTTGTTTCTTTGTTGTATATTTTAATAGAACTAAGAATTAGTTACTACATGATTCAATCAATTTTGCTATAGATAATTAAGAAAGGTCCGCTAAATTATAAGTAACAACTTCTAAGTATAATGTCATGACTTAAGGATGATGTTGTACTTGGGAAGATGTTACATAGTTCATATAAATTTTCACATAGGCAATATAATGTCTCCCAAAATAAAATAAAAAATTACTAATGATTATATCCGTAAAAAATAAATGAATTTTTAAATAAAAATAAATAAATATTAAATACCATTGGTAAAACCATCAATAATAAATAAATTAAATATTTTTTATTTTCAAAACCAGTCAATAAAAATTAAAAAAACCCATCGGTAATAAATAAATCATAAATATTTTTTAGTTTCTAAACTCATTGGGAAAATGAAAAACCCTTCAGTAATATGATTTTTCTTATGGTCACATTCAATACACGTTTACTAACTATTTTTTTTTCCGTTGGTACTTACCGATGTGTAATAGCACTTGTGTCTATCGGTAAGTGATAAGAGACATTTATGCTACTTATCTTGCTTCCAAATCTTAGCTTTTTGCATGAGTTTTATTGTGTTATTGATGCAATTAATTAGGATTTTGACTTGTTCCTCATTGTGTAATTTTAATAAAATTATTAGCTTTTGCACTAATTTTGAAATAATTTGTGATTACACCTTGTTTTCTTTGACTTGTCTCTTTGTGTATGGTTTTATACACAGGAGTTTTGGATCAAGTGCAAAATATCAAGAACAAGGCTAGAAAGTATTAGGAATGAGCTGAGAGCAAAAAAGGAAGAAAAAACGTGGAAGCTCATTTGGATGAGTGTTGGCACTCATTTAGTGCTATAATGCTTGGCAGAGCAATAACTATGAAATGTTAGGACTCAACGTTCTATTGAGTGCTGGTGTGATGATGCAGAACAACTCATTAAATCTGTTTTTGTGCTCCACTTTGGCCCAGTTTAGAAAGTAGTATATAAAGGATTGACACAGATGTTTACCCTAATTTTTTACTCAGTTTTAGGCTACAAGGATTAGTTGCTATTATTCTTTTTCTACATCTTCTTCTTTTTCTTCTCTCTCTTAAGGATTCCATTAGTGAAGGTGCTTTGTCTTGGAAATTGTGGTAAGGATTATTACTATTATTTTCAAGTTCTCTTTTATCCTCATTGTTGTAATCCTCTAGAGATAGAGGAGTACATTTTTTTACTAGTGTAAGGATTTTCGAATGGATTGGGATGATGTTTGAGCCTTTGTTGATATTAAATGCATTGGTTTTCTTAATGTTCTAGTTCTATTCCTATAATTATTGTGGTGATTGGTATAATATTTATTGGAATAACTAAATTGACGATCGTCGTTTAGAGAAATCCTTTGGGCATAAATTGATAGATCTATTGGTTTATGTTTGAGGGAAAACATTATAATTAACTTTTCTATTAGCGGTTAGGCTATAACTATTGGTTCATTAAATCAATGTGATTTCTAAATAAATTGAGATCTCGTTTATTAGTTATTTACATTGATCAAATCCTATAGGTTAATTGATCACTAGTAGAATTGTTAGTAATTTATTACTAATAGCCACCAATGGATTTAATATTCGGTCAATGATAATTAATTTTCAATTCTAAGAATACCTTACACTAGTGCCTTCTTCACTGTTGCTATTAACTTTTAATTTCAATTGTTTTGATTTTAACTCTTCAAAATCCCCAATTTTCCCAACTAAGTATTGAAGTTCGTTAGAAATGACCTAAGTTGTGCCATTTATTACATTTTTTGTGCAACTTAGCATACAAAATAATTTCTAATTTGAGGATGGCGATAGCCTCCATCAATAAGCCCATCAGTATAATTTGAATCCATTGATAAACCCATCGGTAATCCGTCAATATCCCGTGCAAATCTTGTAGTGAGTTGTTTTAGGGCTAAAACCTCGTTGTAAAAAAATATTTATGCAATGCATATATCTAATATCTCATTTTATGACTATTTTTTTGTTATATAAAATATTGTTAACCTATTTCCAAGCTAGAGCCTCCTTGATAAAAATATTTGTGTAATGTATATGCCTAACATCACTGGTTGGATATCAATATTAATAAAAAAAATAGTTTATAATTAATTTCATTTGTCATATAAAAAATATATATTAACCTATTTGTCTAACATCTCTTATTAGGTACCAATATTAATTAAAAAAGATCAACATATAATAAAAATATTAATAAAAAAATCATATTATGACTAAATTCTTTTGTTAAATAAAAACGCTAATATGATTTGGAACTAAGACCTCATTGTAGGAAAAATGCTTGTGCAATGTATATTTTCCATCATCTTATGTTATCGGCCTTGAAGTAAGGATTCTACATTTAACTCAAAAAATACATAATTAGAATTCTTTCATAAGAACTTCAACCCTCTCCTTCCTTGATTTTTTATACTCCTATTTCTTCTAGTAAAATAATTTTGAAGAATAAATTGTACAAATAAACTCAATGTAACTATTTACTAAGAATATAATTTAAAAAAATTAATTCATTTCCTATTTTTCTTGATTTGGTAAAAATAGATTTCAGTAACGTTGATTGGGTCCAAATTATTGATTGATTGAATCATAAATGTGGTCAATTCCTTTGCTGCTATCTTCTTCATTTATTTTGGTGATGTGATATCTTCTTCATTTAAAATTAAAGATCAATCAGTGAAATCACAAAGTAAACTTTAATCAGAATTTTACTAAGTTTTTGCAATTAATTGAATCATAATTTACGGAAACTAATTATGGAAACTAATTGAATTAATTGAATCAAATTTATGTAATTAATTGAATCAAAATTATGTAATAATGTAATTAATTTGCTATTAGAATCAAAATTTACATAATTAATTGAATCAGAAACTAAAGAATTATTTGAATCCAATAAAAAATATTGTTTGAATAATTTACGAAATTAATTGAATCAATAAAGGCTATATGAACAATATGACTATATCATTGTTGAATCCATGTCCAATATGACGATATGAACATAAAGGCTTCATGACATGAATTGTATTGGTTAATTACTAGAGTCACATTTTAGTTACTTACTTATCAAGCATAATAGTAATATAGAACCCTGGATATTAAAACTTAGAAATCCCAAAACATAATTGATATGGAAAATATGATTGAAACAAAATAAAATATTACAAGGGAATCAAAATACCTTGTAATAGCCTATTCAACTTCCTAATACAACAAGTTAAGGGAATTACTCAACCTCTTATTAATCTTATCTCAAAACCCTACTAGAATAAGCTCAAATTACTAAACTACAATTGAGTTTAATAAACGTAAAAAATTAAATAAATTAGACTTGGCCCAACATAGTCGAAATATATTCTCAATGTAAATTCACTAATAATAATATTTTGGGCTGCCATAAGTGCCAATAGGTGTCTTGACTAATTCTTGATGCATCTCTATAATAAATAATTTAGCCAAGTTTCAAAAATTGTCTTGAATCCTCTTAACTGACACCATTGTGATAGATACCATGGGCATGTTACAATTCTCATCTTTTCATAATTGCTAAAATTTCTAATTTGCCTTTCTGAGCTAGTATCAAATATTATGAGCAAGCTAAACGTAGAGCCATCGTGAAGCTCAAAAGTGAATACATCATTTTGAATGAACTTATTGAAACATATTTTCATTATTTGAACAAATTGACCACATTTGGCAAGCATCAATTTATCTTTAAGCTTCATAATACAACAACTGATTTATTAATTTCACAATTTGATTAAAATTATTGATTTCCAGTGACAATGTATATAATGTGGTCATTTCGCTGTACTCAATGAATGCCCAAAAATTAAACAAAAATTGAAGATAGTAGGAGTAGCAAGGATGAGGTTGTACTTTAGGAAATTGAATTTCTATGGTGGGTGGATCATGCATTACTCAATTACTACCTCCATTATTAAATAAGTTTTCACTTGAAAATTTTACTTTTCTATAAATAATTGTCCATTTAAAATATATAGGTAATATTAATTATTTTTACTAACTATACCCTATTAAATGGAGTAGTGAAGGAGAGAGAATGGTGGAGCAATAAATTAAGAATGAAAGAAAAAAGAAATTAGGGTTGGTAAAATACACTCAAATTATTCTAACATTAAGGCTTTGTTAATTATTTTTTTAATTTATATATACATTTAAAATTGGACACTTATTTGAAAAACAAAACTAGTATTTTACATGGAGAGACTGAAGACGCAATTAGAACTGGGTTGCTTGAAGTTTTGAACCCAACATGTGTTGGATCACATCACACATTCATTTCCACTAAGTGGACTTGTAAGGGCCACCCCTCAAAACTGGACCCAAACTCACCCAGGTGGCTGCTGGCTAGGAATTTAACCTGATTCCATATAACATAATTCCAAAAGGTGTTTGCTATGATACCCGGGATAATAGATGCTGAAATAAACTTTTATTTATCAATAATTTAGATAAAAAAAATTGTTGACTCATTATATACTTTTTATATGACACTTAATTTTATTTAATTTTATCTTATATATGTTAACTAATTTGACGCTCTCTTAAAAATTCTTAGCTCTACCCCTATATAGCGACAACACAAGTAATTTTCTGTTGATTGCTATGATACCCAGGACAAATCTGAGGTTGAGGGTACCTTACCTGAGGTTATGTGGTTGGCACTAATTGGGTCCTTTGTGAAGCGGGACCACACACAGCCAAAGTTTTAGGTATTCATGGTCGCACCAGAGGTTTTGATAACATTGTAATGACCCGTATTTTTCCTTTGTATACGTTTTTTGAAACTACTCACAATACAATACTCTTACATACACCCCTCTGGATACGAACTATTGAACTTTGGTGAATTTTGTCATGGTCCTGTCTAAGAAAGTCATAAAGTTGGTCACTATTCCTGTACCACCCAGGTCTCATCCACGATTTATATTTGAAGTGTTTGGTTCTTTATGTATTGACTAAAACTCTAAGTTATCTCCAGATTTATAATGGGGAATAAATTAGTCCCTCAAATTTAGAAAATCTCATATTAGTCCCTCAAATTTTATAAAAGGAGACAAGCTAGTTCCTCCTTCAAATTGTTGTCTAACTTAACAAATATCCATCTATTTTGCTAACTTACTTACATATACGTTAATTTTTCCAGTATGTCATAATTGGTCTCATTTCTCTATTTTGCGCATAACAAATGTCAACTTAAAGTCAAAATCTTTCTTTTCAGGAAATGACAGATAAAAAAAAGATCTAAACAACTTCATTTAAAGAAGTGATGAGACAAGTTAGGATCCACCATAAAGGTTAACAGTATATGTAAACAAGCTAACAGGACGCATAAGTAAGTTAACATGATACAATTTATATGATAATTTTCAGAGGGACTAACTTGTCGCCTTTTATAAAATTCGAGGGACTAATATGAGATTTTCTAAATCTAAGAGACTAATTTGTCCCTAATTATAAACTTAATGGACTAACTTGAGATTTTAGTCTTGTGTATATTATACTTTTGACCCATACAAAGTTATAATTTAAAGATTGTGAGTCTCATTGTGACCCAAAAATTGTTTTGACTCTTATTATTAAATCAAGACTAAAACCCCAAATTAATAATTCAAATTTACAATGGAAGACAAATTAGTTCCTTAAATTTGAAAAGTCACATAATGATCCCTCAAATTTTACAAATGGGGATAAGTTGATCCTTTCATAAATTATCGTTTGAATTGTTAACGAAGGTGTCGTATTAATATGCTTACTTGTACTGTTAATTTTTGTTATGGGTCCTAACTTGTATAACTTGTCTAAATGATGTTGTTTAGATAGTCTTCTTCAAATAAAAAAAAGTAGATTCTCGCTTAAATGTACTATTAATTTTTATCGGATCCTAACTTTCTTACATGTTTTTAAAGAAGGTCTAAATGATTTCGTTTATAAAAATAATGCAAGTTAAAACCCATCACAAAAATTAACAGTATACATAAGTAAGTTAACAGGATATGTGAATATTTCTATTAACGAGGGAACTAACTTATTCCCATTTGTGAAATTTTAAAGACCACGATAAAACTTTCTAAATTAAAGTGACCAACTTGTCTCTCGCTGCATATCTAAACGATTAAATTTGAGTTTTAGTCTTAAATCAACTAATCAGTGTTTACTTTTTTTAAAAAAAAAAAAAATTCTGATGGGGAGTGAACGCAAGCGCGGAAGAGTTCTCAATGCATCATATCGCCATCTAGATTCCTAACCATGTATAGCTATTTCCTAAGTTTCAAACACTAATTGCCTCTTATATCCCAATGTCCAAGAGCATTCCATTTTCATCAGCGCAACATCGAACCATTTTGTGTTGGCACAGCCAAGAAGGATCTGAATGATTCCATTCCATGGCTTTTTGCCTTTCTTGATATTTATTTTTCAATCCATCCATTCTTCCTTCCCCTGCAATAACATGATCGAGATCGTTGCCACAAAATGGGTGTTCCCTTTTCATGATCAAATCCACATATTTTGGCTAAGAATGGGTGTTCCCTTCTCCTGAACAAAATGGGTGTTGGAAAATTTCAGTTTGTGTGCAAAAACAATGAGTAGTTGGCTAAAAATGAACGTGGGTTTATGAAGAAGTTTCAGTCCTAATTGGGTAAAGCTTCAGTTTGTTTCTTGGATTTTGGGTTAAACAAGTGATATGATGAACAGATGTTTTTGACAACTTTGAAAATTGTAATTTCACCTCCAACTTTTTTTTCCCATAGCTATTTTGTTCTCACAAAACCCACCACAGACCAAGTTGGTCAGTAACTCATTAGTGACAACCACAGAATTCCCCTTACGTCTAATGACAATAATGAGTTTTTTTGGGAAACTTGAAGCAATGCAATAGTTGGTGTGTGTTTTGCGTGTAGCGGGGCTTAAAGAAAAAGCCGAAAACTGTGCACAATGACTCTGATCCTTCCCATTTTTCCCATTTGAAAATTCCATTGCCAAAAATCACAAATAGATCCACTCTTTATATCACACTGATCTCACATTCCCTCGCTCTTCACATTCAACTTTCAAAGCAATCACTCAACAGAGAAAGGTTGGATTTAGGGACTCTTGGGGTTGAGAGAGAGATGGTGGTGGCAGAACGTGGGGCTCCCGCCGGCCATCCTGATGGCAGTGAACGCGACGACAGCGGAGGAGTGGCGCGGCGGGCAGCTAGGAAACGACACATAAGAAGAAGAACCGAAACCTCCTTGCCAGGTGCAGATAAGAAAAAAAACCATCAACCATAATTTTTCTCTTCTTTTTTTTTTTCTTCACTGATTTGTTTATCAAATTTTTGGGGATTCTTTGTTGATATTTACCTCGCATGAACTTGGGCCAGGCAAGAACGACAAGGAGATGTGTGAGAAGATTCGCAAGAAGGACGACATCAGGGAGAAGTCCGAGGAGGCCAACACCCAGCTCGCAAGGAGGCCGCCGTTGACTTCTACGACACCTTCGACATGCGGGTGGACCACCATTCGGGGAAGAAGGGAGCTGCTGCGCAGTTGGCCACGGAGTCTCGCGCGTTGTTGCTAAGGAGGAGGTGATCTCCAACAGCTCATTGTCATTCGTCCAATTTATGTTCTTTAGTAACAAATGATCAAATCGTTACATTGTGTAAAGGGAAACACACAGTGGCATGAGTGCATCCTTTTCCAAAAATATCTGTTCGTAAAAATAAAGATTATTGCTTACAAGTTTTTATCTTTGGGTTATACTTGTGTATTTTTTATTGTTGTTCTTGAGTTCCTGACCACCACCAGAATGCCCGTTGCACCCCATTTCCGCTATGGCAGAATAATCCTCAAGTCAATTACTGAAATTTTTAAAAAGGAAGGATGGAATAAACCCAAGAAAGCTGATAATATTATTGTATTTGATAGTTAGTCACTTCTATGCATGGTTGTACCAATTTTATTTTTAACATGCATTTGTTAAGTCTTTTGCAGCACACTCAGTTCTCATGTATATAAAAAAATTTCTCAATCACAGTGGAGTGTTCTAACATCAAAGCTGCTGAAATGTTGCCTACCCTCACATCTAGGCTGCACAATTATTCACGTGGTGATTAAGAACAAGAGCAACATTAAAGGAAATCAAGATTAATGCATGAGGATTTGTCCCATTCACAAGAATATTATGGAGCTCTTTTATCGAAAAACAGAATATTGTGGAGCTCAAAATAGTTATTGATTTTGAGGTTAGTAGAGTTGTTGAACAATGACAACTTATGCTTCAAGAATTCAGTTGTGGATTGATTTATTCGTACATGAAAGCAAAGAAGAGGCACTTAATGCCGTAGAGATTGCTGATAAGCAACTTGCTTAGAGAGAATTTGCTGGTGCAAAAAACTATGCTGTAGAGGCTAAAACACTTTGTCCAAGATTGGAGTGTATATCTCAAATGGTGGCCATGTTTGAAGTTTACATTGCTTCTGACATTGCATTTTTTATGTTTAATTGAACACTTTGTGGTTATTGGTTTTAGGGGAAGAAGGTGAAGAAGCTCTATCTTGCTCTGGCTGCTTCTCCTTTGCCAATTGGAATCATTACCCACTATATGCATCCTATTAATATGGCTCCTCGAGTTATTTCTAAAAGTAACCACACAAGTTGGAGTAATTACCAAAGATTGTTTTAGAAACTTGAAATAGCTAAACAGAAATAAGTGTGCTTTTCATTCACTATGTTTCTTTTGGCAGCTTCCATTGTAGAAAACCATGGATATGCCTCATTTTTTTTGCAGGGGGGGGGGGAAGATCATGCCTCGTGGTATTGGTGGCACATTAGCAGAACTTGAGACATTAGCTTTGTGTTTGGCTGATATTCAATATTTCACCCCTGAAAAGAATAATAGGAAAAGTTAGCCACATGCTACAGCTATGCCAAATAAATGATTCAATTTGACATGCATGATACATGAAATTTCAGTGCATAAGGAAAACAAATTTAGTAAATTCATGTTTTGAAATCTAATGCTTGCAATGAATAATTCAGTTCAGTTCATATGCCATCCATTGTGAAGCTTTCAGTTCATAATTAGTTCAGGATTAAAGCAGGTGCTTTCCTTTTTTCTTATTCAATTCTTTACCTTGGCTAGGGCCACTACCACATGCCTGAGACCAGAGGACTCTGCCTCTCGAAGGAACAGACAATCAGCACTGTAAGATTTCCTTTAATATTCTGATTTGTTGACATTTTTGTTTCTATCTTTTTATAGTCAAATGGTCGCATTTGTTATCTATACAAGACAATCTGGACTTGGGATAGGACATACAGCATTAGACATGAGAACACAGCCATGGACAAATTAACTGGACTCTGATGTGACAGCAATTCTCGTTTTATTTGGTAAAGGTAATATTTTATTGCTTATGCTTATATAGATTGTGTCATTTGGAGACAAATTGAATGCTTAATTGCTTATGAGCCAGAATGTCAGATAGATCATTAATTGAAAGTTAGCTAATAAAGGACAACTAGATAGTTTCCTAAGGAATAAAATAACTATTAGAAAAAGAGTCGTAAAACCAGGAAAGTTAGTAAGTATATAGCTAAAGAGACCTAGAGATTATTATGCATGAACAAAAGCAGTGAGTTTATTGGTGAACGGTTTAGATCAGTGTACTACTAACTAGATCTAAAAAAGTCTGAAAAATTACATGGCGAAATAAAAAAGAAAGAAGCTAAAAGAACCATCTATGAAAAGAACCTTCACACTCACATTTGCTTTCCCATTGGTATCCGTCATTTAGCTCTTTTACCAGTTCTTTTTTGTACTTTACAAAAGAACCTCCATATTCGTTTGGAATTACAAACGGAAGTAGATTGAGAAAAGCAACATTTGCAGCCAGGCATGTGTTGCTATGATTAGCTATTATGTGTGTTTCAAGTTTCGTGACTTTCATAATAAAACTTTTGAGACCCCCTTTCCCATTGCAAAAATCCCTTCAATCTCATGTTTTGGTTGATTAAATCATGATTTAATGCATAAATACAATTTCATCATTAGGTTGAAATTGTGTTAAGAAATAAAGACCTCTTAAAAAAATAGCATGTGTATATATATATATATTAAAAAGTTTGGATATTGTGTTTATGTATCTTTCATGCATTACCTTTTTTGTATTAATTGCTTCTTAAATTCAAAGTTATGGTTTTGGTTATTTTTATTTATTTTTTAGAAATGAAAATTCACTTGAGATGACATGAAAATTCCCTATAGCCTTTGATGCATCCAATGTCATACTAGACTTTGAGTCCATCAGGTTGAGCAATCTGAAGAGCAAATTATATGCTGAAGTGAACTGCACATTGGATGAAAAATGAATAGTCATAATTCAAAACGAAAATATTTGAAGAATGTTTCATTTTTGGCTGAGAATGAATGACAATGACCGCACACAAACTTCTAGAAGAAAGAAAAGGCAAAGAGATAAGGACAAGTGGCACAAGGACAAAAAGTCTCAATGATGTATATGCTGCCACCACACAAGGTAAGGACAAGGCCTAGCCCTCCTCATGGTTTGCAATGGTCATAATATGTTCCCAATTTAAGGAAACAACATGTCTCAAATCATCTCAAGAAAAAGAGCATGAAAAGCATACTATTCTAAGAAAAATTTTGCCTAAGCTTACTCCTCCTTTTCTTCTCTAACAGCCATCATTCACATCTTCTGAGAGCTTTATTATTTATGTTGTCATTGAACATTACCTTTTGAGAGGAAACAGATACATACATATTTTGTAAAAGGCAAATTTGTTGGTGAAGCTGAGAAAAGCCATTGGTGAGCTCTTGTTAGAGAACTAGGTTTCTTTATTCTTGAGTGAATCTTATATGAGCTTTGAGAGGCTCTTGGAAAGACTACTCTTAGTGTGAGTTTGAAGAGGCTCTTATAAAAGACTATTCTTGGGATGAGCTTGGAGAACTCTTGTCAAAACTACTCTTTGTTGGTGCTTGCACTTTGGCTTTGAGTGAAGCATTGTTTGTGGCTGTTTGTCTTGTAAACTTTTTGATATAGTGAAACTCTTACTTGATATAAGCTTAAGGTTGAGAAACCGAACCAGTATAAAAAGATTGTTTACAAGCTTCTTCTCCCTTACTCTTTAATTTGTGCTCAAACTTGATTTTCCTAAATATTTATTGAATTTTTCAATCACTTACTGAAAGTCTTTCTTTTTTTTAAAAGGTTTTCGCTTACAAAATCTGTTATAGTAGGAGATTTTACTAGATTACTGAGCTTTTGTGTGTGTAGGAACTTTTTGAATTAATAGTGATTGATTCAACCCTTTCTCAATCATTGCAATACTATCAATAATAAAATAAACAATAGAGAAACTTGTATTTGAAGAAAATGCAACCAAAGGTGCGCCTTGCCTTGGGTAATTAGAGCACAAGTAGCCAATCTCTTTTGGTATTGGGTTGCGCATTAAGTCACTAAAACAATGCAATCCAAAATGGAACGTGACCAAACATGAATGTTTCTTATTTGTTTGGATTGGGTTGGTCAAATCATTGGGTACACATCAATCTATTATGCAAGATTCTTCATTAAGTTTAGATTTAATACTTTATCCGTTTTAAAATAACTATAAAAAATTAAACAATACACATATTAAGAAAAATAAAAAAAAATTGTTAAATGTAGAAAATTACTATATGAGTTGACAAAATTATCATTCTATAGTCATTATTATTCATCTTAGTAAATGTATTAAAACTATTATTTTATAGTCATTATTATTCATGTTAGTAAATGTATTGATTACTTAACTAATATATTTATAATAAGGGTATAAATGTAAGAAAAAATTGATGTTATCTAGATATTGTAAATGGAGATATTCTGAAACATAAAATGTAAAAAGCTGAAGATTATTCTAAAATAGAGGGAGTAGTATTTTATATTCCGTTTTTGTTAACGATAAGGTATTAGGTAAGAAATCAAGAAAAAAAATTTATGATACACCATTTCATATTTGAGTTTAATTTGTATATATTAAGGCCACGTTTGACACGCGGATAAGATAAGGTTTGATAGGATAAAGAGAATAAGGTATGATAAATTTTTAATACTATACACTATTTGGAGTGACACTGTATAAAATAATACTATCATGTGTTTGCCTACGGCAAAACCGTCTCCCTCATATGTTTGCAGCTGCATCAATGACTCAAATCATGGAGCCATGGAGGAGTTGCAAACTAAGCAGCATCCCCTTAGTCCTTTCACTCCATGGTAGAGGCAGTCGCCCCATTCGCATTCACTGTGATAGCTGCCCAACACACCAATGGCAACAGCTAAGAACAAACGCTAGTGAATAGTAGAGAGAAATAATGGCTGTAATAGTGGTTGGCGGTGAACGGTGGAGAGAAATAACAGTTGTGGGTGAACAATAGAGAGAGAAAATAGCAACTGTCGGTGGCACATCAATGGCAAAGATCGAAAGCACAAAAATGGAGAAAAAGAAGAGAAAGTGGGTGTTAGGGTTGTAAAAGGAAAAGTGTCTATTCATCTTATTTATTAAAAAGTTATCAGGTCTAATCCACCCCCACAAATCTAATTAAGTCATACATTAAAATGATGTATTAGAGGGATATACCAAATAACTTTATATAATATTATACGTAAGTTCATAATGTATTGTATAAGCCTATACTATGAGGCCTAATATAATGTACCAAATAGGCACTAAATTACATTATCATCTAATAATGCATTTCCAAATCAATAAAAGTGGTTGAGTCCTACATTCAATATTTGAAAGGTCATACAAATAAAAGGATTTGATTGAATGACAGGTAAAATATTTTTATATTATTTGTGCATAAAAATTTGGCCTTTACCAAATTTTATTTGTTTTCTGTTTTGTACATCAAAACTTTTAAAGTCAATGACTCAATGAGGTTAGAAGGTAAAATCTCATACAAACTATCCAAGGTGGCATTTGGCATACTACTTGTTAAGATTACTGGTAATGTAGATTACCACTCGAAAGATTACCACATTTTAAATTACCAATAATATTACAATATAATGTTTGATATGAACAGGTAATGTAATTGACAATTCTCATTACATTGTTCGATGTATCAAAAGAGTTACTGGGTAATATATATATTACTAAAATGACCTTCAAACAACAACAATAATAATCATTATTATTATTATTATAAAAATCAATATAATTTATAGTATTATAATGATGATAACATACATATAATCATATCATACTTTGTACAATATATAAAACTCATCAGTAATAAAATATATTTTGAAAATCATATTATAAATTATAAATATTTTATTTAGATGTTCAAGAATTTTAATTAAGTATTATTAATTTGCTATGTATGTCTATACCATAAAATGACTACAAATTTAGTTATGAATAAATAAACAACATATGAAATATTTCTCTTAATGATATTGTAGTAAATTTTTTATATATATATTTTACTTCATTAACTAATATATTTAGAAAGAATTAATAAAACTTGATATAAATATATCTAAAAGAATGCAAATAAAAGTGTAAGATTCTTTTTCAATATATACATATTAGTTTACGTATTTTTTTTTATATATTTTTTAAGTTGTAATCTATAATCTACAATACTAATATTCTAGATTCATTCTAGGGAAAGTTTTACAGTGTCGCTTATATAGCAACTTATGGCCCACAATTTTTATAACATTGATTGTTAATTATTTTGTTATAAAAATTACCTTCATATCTATTTCATTAATACAACATAAATATTTCACATAAAAAATTGGATTTCAAACCATTACAATTTTTAATTTAAATGATATAACTAATCAAAATATGTCAATCTAAATTATTTAACATTAAAAATAGATATTCATGTGATACATATCTTTTTTCTATTTTTTGTATAATATTTTTTATTTTTTCAATTAAACACATATTTCCATATTAATTATAAAATTTTAAATTTTAAATTCACCTTGATGTTTTGAATCTTGGATCCAATAGACTACTTAATTTCTATTCCACAACAAACAAGAATCCAATTAGATTAGTGCAAAAACAAAAATTAAAACAAAAACTATTGCTACCAAGAAAGGTACGCTATAATCGAAGTATAAGCCCCTTAAGTTACTCCTAGAATCTGTAATATATTCATTACTATAAAAGATTATCACTTATCCTAATCGAAATAGAAACCCTTAACTTCTCTTAGAATTTGCAATATCAATTTGTTATTGAGATCTCTATTGTCTAAAACTTTAATGTGAAATGCTAACACCTTATTTCATTTCTCCTCTCTACTATTCCACAACTTTCTTGTCTCTTCCATTCTTCCTTTCATATTTTCATATTTTTTATTTCTATTTGTTCATTATCTATTAGTTTTCTCAAAAACATTAATTTACTTCATCTTTTAATTTTCTTCTTTGTGGTTTATATTAAGAAATAATAATTTATAGGTTAGAAAATTCAAATGTTTCACCATTTTTCTTTGAAGCTCTTTCCTTCTTTGTGAGATTTCTTTTTTTGGTACAATATTTTTTTTTATGTTTGTTTAGAATTTTTAACTTGTATATATATTTTATACATTTAAATTAAGGTTTCCTCAATGAAAAAAAGATTTGATTTTTTTAAGTTCTCTTAAAATAAACCAATTTATTTATCCTTTTCATTTTCATTAGTTGTATCTGTGAACACCATATTTTGTTTGGACACTTTTTTATTTTATTTTATTTTTTTAAAATGTCTCATTAAAAAAAAAAGGAACATGCTCATTTTTTAAGCCCATTTTTTAGCCCATTTTATTGATCTATTAATTAAAAAAAAATCAAATCTGCCCGTTTTGTCATTTCAATCCACATTTCTTTGATTTGTAACCTTAAGCAAAAAAATTAAAAAAAATAAAAAAATTTGAAAAGAAAAGGAAATGTAGGACACCACAAGAGCACAATGAAGCAATAATGAACTGATGATAACAAAAACAATTACGAAAGATGAAAGACCATACTTCCACTACCCCATGAATTGAAGGATCATCATTACAATAAGTGCAATAAATCAGACAAGATCCTAGAACCATTCCCTTTCATGGCTGGAAAGGAATCATAGAGGACCAAACAATCAATCTGAAGCGGGTATAAATGCATAGGAACATTAGAGCAAAGGGTCAAAAAAAAAAAAACAAAACAAAACAAAAAAGCTAAGCTTACACTCACACACATCCTTACTATCCCCATACAATTCACAACCAAATCAAGCCACAACCCATAGCTCACACTCCTTCATCCATCGTCATTGTGAACCCGAGCCTTGACAACCACATAGCCTTCTTCCTTCCACCATTATCACACCCATCATTTTGTTACAACCATCATCATCACAACATTCCTAACCTAACCAAAGAAAATCAATCCATAAATAAAACCAAATCAATCAGCACATCAAGACCAAGAGAAACCCAAAATCAAAATACAAAAATTCAAAAAAAAAAAGGAAGAACCCAGGGATCCCACCTTCTCTCCTTGCCACCGACACCTCTCCCCATTAACCCGTGAAGCCCGCTGCTCCCTCGCCCCAAGCCGCCTTGAGCTCTAGCAAGACCCATTGCCGCATATCGAAGCCAGGCACCTCCGCCTACGAGCAAAACCACCACGCCGCACCCCTCGCCCCACCCTCCGCCTACACTTCCCAATCTCACCTCCTGCTTCGCGAAGCCGCACGAACCTCCGCCTACACCATTGTACGTCGTTCAAAAGCCGCCATGATGCCACCAACACCTAGCGCCACACCCCACGCCCCGTTCCTCCACGAAGCTCCGCCACCCGTTGCACACGCGCGAAGCAGCCCTCCAGCCGCAAGCTCTCCACCATGCCTCCTTCCCATGCTGCCCCCGATACTCCTCCGTGTCATCTCTGGATTCTGCCATTTCTATTTTGTGTGCAGCTATCCATTAGGTTAGTAAATTGGGAATTGGGTCTTAGGATGAGTTTGTCTTATTTTGGGTTAAGGGTCTTTGCGTTGTGTCTAGTTCTTGTTTTTATTTAGTTGGGCTTGGAGTCCTTTACAAAAAAAAATGTGACTTAGGCTTTGGTTTTTTATTTTAAGGTTTTGGGCTTTCATTCTTTGGGGCTAGGCTTATCTTGCTTTAGTTGGGCTAATCTTTTTTAGAGCTTAGGATTTAACTGGTAAAATATAATTAAATAATAAAATAAAAATAGAAAAATAAAATAAAATATTTTGTCTTGCAACAATTAATAGTTGTGATTGAGAGGTGGATGTCTCCTTCATGTACTATTAAATTGTAAAGATTTATTGAATAGCTCAGTGCTAACTTAAATCCCGTGCAAAAAAAATCAGATTTCTCTATTAATAAATCATCAGTCAAAAGCCCATTTTCAAAATTAAAATTAATCAACACACTTTTCATTTTATTTCCTTTTAATTAAAATCCACCAAACACAAAATCATTTTCTATAGAACGACGTGGCTTTGAGTTCCTCATTGCACCAAAGGATACGTCGGGTAGCAAACAACTATCAAGCTAAAATTAATTTTTCATTAAATCTTGTTCTCTTTTAATTTTTATTCCTTTCTTTAAGTTTATTTTATTTTATTTTATTTCTGTACATAATTGTGATTACTTTGGAGAAAACTAAATATTATTAAAGTTATAATAAATTTGAATAATGAGCTCTAGGGTAACCATATTTATATGGATGTATTAGGGTGCAGGGTTAAGTTTCCACCCTTCCTTAATCATAATCAGACTTCGAACCTCAAATCTCTTTTAAAAGACCAGTATATAAATTCAAAGGTTTTGTAATTTTTTTATAATTAAAATTGGTAGCGACTCCCATTTTATCATTATAAAATCGATTGTCATCCTTGTCATCCTCCTATACGTTGTACAGTATCCAATTTATTTCTACCTTTCTTCTTTGTGATTTTTTTTTTGTTTTGTATAGAGATTTTTCTATGTTTATTTAGTCTTTTACTTTGTGAATATATCTTAATAGTCCTTTTTCTAGGAGACAATCATTAGGTTGTAGGCTCAACCACATATTGTTCAATCCATTGTGGAAAAGATAATTGTATTTTTCATAAATAATTTAACAAACATTTTATTGAATTTGAGATTAATTTTATTGTTGTATAAATGAGTATTAATAATTTTATGATTTTTTTCGTTTCAAAATTTGAAGCCACAATTAAGTAAATGAGATGCTATTAATGAACTATTTCAACTGGTCATTTTACTAAACTTAAGGTAGTAAAGATTAAGGATTAAGAATAATTGAATATTGTGTTTGGTTTTACTTCTATTTTTACCATTGATTTTGTTTTAATGATTTATTTGGCAAAACATTTATATGAGAGGAAATTGTTGTTGTGGTGAGAATAACACTTTCCTAACTGTTTAATGCACAACTAAGCTAGTGATGATTCCAATTGCAATATTAGACAAAATTTATCAGCTAATTTTCATTGGAATTTGTTTATGTTGTTCCACCTTCTTCAATTTATCTTTTCTTCATTATTTTGTAAGGCTTAAAGATTGCCAAATTCAATATATACATAACCATTGAATTAGAATTTCAATTCCATTTACAAACACTAATTATGGAGAATGAATAATATTTTGGAACAAAATTATATTTTTTATTTAAAATTTTCATTGTGTATTAACATTGTTCAAATTAATTGTTAACTATTATTCTTTTTTATTTTGATGTGAATCGAATATACTGATATATGTATAGCTATTGATTGATTTTTCTTCCAATATATGCATCTATTGTTCCCTTTTCTTTTCTTAGGCTAAAACTTTTAATTAATTGATAAATTTTAAAATATTATTTCTATAACTATATACAATCCATATTTATTTGTGTTGGCTTTTTTAAGGTATAATCATTATTAATATATTCTTTTATTTAGAAAAATATAATTATTGATAGATTACTGATTTTATTTTCCAAATCCCTACATAACTATTTAAGTGACAAATTTCATTTTCTAATTCATAAAAGCTAATATTACATACACACCAAAAAAATATAAATATAGCAAAAATTAATAATAAATAATATTATTGCCTTTTTTTATAAGCCTAATATTATAACCCTTAATTGATACTGATATCCATATCAATCAATAATGTATACATACTAATAGTATTATTATCCTTTTAGTTACCATTTTTAAAGTTTTTCCTTTTTTCTTTTTTTAATAAATCTATGAATACATGTAGGGATTCAAATCTCTACAAAAAAAATGAGGAATGTGGACTCATGACGGATGGGATGGAGATGGGAATGAGAGAAAAATTCTAAATAAGGACGAGGTTGGAGAAAAGTTTGCAACATCAAATCTAAAGCTTTTGAAAGTTATATATATATTTCACTATGTCATATTTAATTTTTTGAAACTTAAACATTTCAATTT
Organism: Dalbergia oliveri; assembly: GCA_030441495.1. Classification (NCBI taxonomy): domain Eukaryota; kingdom Viridiplantae; phylum Streptophyta; class Magnoliopsida; order Fabales; family Fabaceae; genus Dalbergia; species Dalbergia oliveri. Next base: position 18,606,194 of record JAMLFY010000003.1, read on the forward strand.
ATCAATTCCACAATTGTTTCATATTATTTTTTTGAAAAAAAAACTTCAATTTTTCAAAATTAAAATATTTTAAAAAATCAGTTCCATAATTTATACTTCTTTGATAATGATACTAATTATTTATTAATTTTTAAAAAATTAAATAATTACAATACTTTTTTAATTGAAAATAATTATGTAATTGATATACTATTCAATAATTGAGATGATATAAATGAGGATTATAAATGATTTTTTACTAATGATAAAATATTGATTATAATATATATTTTAAATTTGATATTTTAATTTATTAAAAGGATGTACAATGAGAGGATGTGTAATTGAAATCACATAAATTAAATATATTCATTAATTTTTTATTAATCCAAAAATATATTTTTATGTTTTTATAAATTAAATACTTTAATTTACTACAAAGTTGTAAATAACTAGGGATGACAAAAAAAAAACTAATGAAAGTGAATAAACACAGAGATTACTCTCAATAATAGGATGAGAATGAGGACATATTTTGTTTTCTTGGGATGGCTAACAGGGGAGAAGTTCCTATTTGTTAAATAGAGCAAGAACGGGGATAACACACCTTATTTTTTCAATTATCTTTGTTAGATTTACATTATGTATGCATTTTTAATTTTAATTTGGATTATGTTGTATTAGTAGTATTTGTTCCTATGGATATTTATGTTTTGAATTTCAAAATATTTTTATTCTTTCTCTTTTTGAAAATTTTTAATAAACCCATGAATAGCTATAGGGATTCAAATTCCCACGAGGATGGGGAATGTGCACCGTGACAAGAATAGGATGAGAATCAAAGCAAAATTTCAAATCGGATGGAGGCGTGAGACATGTCCCTCTTCTCATGGATAACCATTGTTATTCCTATAAATGCTTATAATATAGTTAAATTATCCACTTATTCTCTTTCATTTTTTTACAATTTCAACTTTCGAAATGTGCAAAATATTCATAAAACAGGCTCTTTATTATTAGTTATAGGTCATCTATCGAGATTTTTTTAACCTTATAAACACAATATTTGAAATAAGATATAAAATAGAATGACACATTTATATACTTTTTTTCCATTTGTTTAATTATTTAATTATTAACTTATTTTCAAAATAAATTTATATATTCAATTTTTTATAAGATATATTTAAATAAATTATTATTTATTTTTCTTAATGATCAAAAAACCATTTTTATTATCATCCCATACACATCCTACGACTAGTGTGTGTATATATATATATATTGAGAGGAGTGAGAGGACGGGGGGCGAAGGCCCCTGACTGCTCTCTCCCTTATCCGTCCCTGCTAGTAAGCACGTTACCAGGACAAGCGCCAACCCCGCCCTACATATGTTTCAAGAAATTAAGAACCTTTTTCATAGTGCACACGGAATTGGAGTAAAATGTACATTGTCTGTTTCTGTAGAAAGGTTGTTTGATTAATGTTGTGAATGATGGCTCCAGGCGCCCGCGTCCAAGTTAGGCAATATATAATTGGAGCCCTAACGAAATTTGACCTAACTCATCATGATATGACTTGCCAACATTCCTCAAGAAAGTCTAGTCATCATTCTTGTAAAATTGGCATATATTATTTATATAAAAAATTTTGAATTATATTATCAACAAAATAAAATATTTCAAATTAATTATAATTAATTACATTGTTATTATTTTGCAAATTTCGTCATATTTACTCATTCGTCATAACTCTTCTTCATATCAAGAATTCCATCTTGTTTCTGTGTTTCATGCTTCTCTTTCTTCTTTTTCCAATTATCTAAGACAAGCCTGATACTCTAAAAAGGAGTGGAGAAAAAAGAACATCAACACCCAAAACATAGAAGATCAGACTTATGTAAGGAAGTGTTTGGTTTCTGTTTTAGAACACTGAAAACATAAACAAAGAGATAATAGAGATTGAGACATAAAAAATATTATCTCTGTATTATGTTTAGTTATGGAGTACAAGACATGATAACTATTTTTGTATATTATTTGAAAACATAGAACAAGACAACAAATACATAATAAAATAAATTATATACCATCGCCTTACTCAGACCATCGTTAACCACCCATGATAGTGAGGATAAATAGGAAAATATTGAATACGTATAAGGATATTCTTGGAAGAAAAAAATATTAAATTTCTATCTTCTGTTGTATCATGTCTCCATTACTTCTCCATTTTGGAGGTACATAAATTTTATGCATTTTATATTGGGCCAGGAGTTTTGTCTCATATTCATGTCTCCATAATCAAACAGCTTTATGTCTTTAATGTCTTTGTATATTTTGTGCCAAGACAAAAATGAAACGCCACCTAATAGACTTCTAACTAGATACTTAATCATAAAAACATCAGCCACCTAATCAATATTACACTCACGTCGGTATCTTCACCATCCCCTTTGATATGACCACCAAAGATAGAGAAGAAAGAGTACACCTTAGATAAACCATACTTCTCTTTTTTTTTAATTTAAAAAAGAAAAAGAGAATGAAGATTAAGTAATATGCATGCATGTCTTTTGAAATTGTATATATGGTGTTTTTTATTTTCGATTTTTTATCACATTTCTACAATTGAATTTATTAGGGCATAAAGTCTTGGTCTAACGATGAAGTTGAGGTTAACTGTAAATTGAAGAATTAATATTTGAAAATTGCTTGGGCAGTTAATAACGCTAATAGTTCGAGAATTCGGGTAGATGCACCAAGGACCTTGGTGAGTGTTGGGTTTCAGTTGACTCACCTTTAGGATTACGTAGGTTTAACATGTGAGCTTATGATGTCTTGTAATCTCTTAGATTTGATATGATTTTAAGAAACTTAAAAGAAAATAAATTGCACTATTACTAGTAACTATAGCTATTAATTTTTAATCTAATAGTAAGCGTTAATCTAATAAGCAGTATCAAAGTAAGTCCATGTATTCAAATTCCACCGTTGGGGAAGATTGATGATTTTATTTTATCAGTATCACCCTTACAATTCTAAAAGGAACTTTAATGAAATAAATATGCATTATTATTAACTGTTATAACTTTCAATCTAATGATAAACATGGCTATATGTCAACGAGAGCAACTACAATGTTGCTGCCATGTGGAACATATTTAATGTGTTGGCACTGTCTCAGTGGAATCTATAGAAAATGTCATGATGGATAAACTTTAGTAAATAATTTGATAAAGATGATATTTTAATAAACTAGTTGTTTGATAATAAAAAAAATAATTTGTTGAATATTATTGAAAATAAATAATTATTTAAATAAATATATTTTATAAAAAATTGAGTATATACATTTATTTTAAAAATAAGGTACTGGTTAAATAATTAAATAAATAAACAATATGAATTTTTCATTTTATTTTATATTTTATTTTGAATATCATATATTTATAAGGTTGAAAAAATCTTAATAGATAACCTTGAACTAATGATAAAAAGCCAATTTTATAAAAATTTTGTATATTTCAAAAGTCAAAATTATTTAATAATAAAAGAAGATAAGTAGATAATTTTACTATATCATGAGTCATTTATAATTATGACAATGGGTATTCATGATGAACACCCTTGTTCCCGTTTAGAATTTTGCCTCTCATCTCCATCCTCATCCCTGTCATGGTCTCCATTCCCCATTTCTCGTGGGATTTGAATCTCTAGCTATGGGTATTTGTTGGTTTATTAAAAAAATTTCAAAAAGAGAAAAATTTAAAAAATATTTTGAAATTCGAAACATAAATATTCGTAATAGCAAATATTACTAACATAACACAATCTAAAATAAAAATAAAAATACATAATCAAATTCAATAAATATAATTAAAAAGATGAAAGTGTAAAGATTATATATATATATATATATATATATATATATATATATATATATATATAAGTGGATGTTTAAATTATTTATATAAATGGGGAATTAGGGGGTTTCTTGGGGCGAGGACTTTATTCCCCTTACCTCCCATTTAACAAAGAGACTTTGCCCTGTCCCCATGAAGACTAATCTATCCCCATTGCAAATAGTCCCCATGGGTACCTGCTTTAGCAGATTTTTTTGTAACCCCTAGCTATTTACATCTTTTTAATAAATTAAAATATTTAATTTACATAAACATAAAAATATATTTTCTAATTGATAAAAAATAATGAATAAATTTAATTTATGTGATTTTAATTAGACATCTTTTCCTTGTACTTCTATTTAGTAAATTAAAATATCAATTTTAAAATATAAATTATAATTAATGTGTTATAATTAGTAAAAAAATATAAACAATCCTAATTTATGTTATCTCAATTATCGGAGTAGTGCATCAATTACACAATCATTTTCAATAAAAAAGTAATTATTATTTAATTTTTTAAAAATATAATAAAATAATTAGTATCATTATCAAATAAGTGTAAATTATGGAAATGATTTTTTTAAATATTTTAATATTGAAAAATAGAAGTCTTTTTTTTCAAGAAAATTAGTATGAAAAAATTGTGAAATTGATAAGTTGAAATGTTTAAATTACAAAACATCAAATATAATGTAGTGAGATGGGTAGATAGATAGTTTTTTTTTTCCTTTCAAAATCTCTTGATTTAAAGTTGGAAAATTTTTGAGGAGGAAGAATTGAAAAATATGTTGTTAATATAACTGTTTAGGAAAAAACAAAAAATATACGTTGATTTGCGAATATACATTAAAAATTAACTATGTAAAATGAATAGAGGAATAGTTTTCAACATTTAAATCAAGGAATGGATATTAAATTTTTGGTTTGATTTATTATTTTTATGGTCATTTTTTAAAATTATATTTGTATAAAGGTTACATTTTTTCTTCAAATATATGAATGTATTTTTTATGCTATTTAATTTAGTTTTCCTTTTTTATAATAATATTAAATGTTATCAATACCTTTCAATGCTATGTCAAATGTAAGTTATAAAAAATTTTAACTATAATATTTTAACACTTATAATATGTTGAATGTTTAAAAATTATGGAACAAATAATTGGAATAATGATATAGAGTATGTGTTAATAGAAGAGAGATATGAAAGTATAATTAGAAAAATAATTAATAATTACAATGTAAATAAAAATTTAAAAATTTAATTAAAATAGAAATGTCAAGAAAATAGTAGGACATAAATTTCTCAATGAATGACACATAATAAAACTTTCTTTGAATTAAGTCTAAATTATTAATAGTATAGATTAGTGATAATTATTGCTAAAATTAAGCAGATTAAATTAAAGTGAATAATAAAGATATAATATAGAAATTGAGAAATATGATATTAAATAATATATGTCATATATATTTAAATTGATTTTAAAATTGAATTGGTATGCAACATAGCATTAAAAGTGATATCATAATTAAATTTATTATCAAATTGATTTAAAAATGTTACTTAATTGATATTAATTAGGAAAATTTTGAACCAATATCAAATTAAATTTCAAATAAAAAATTGATTGCAATACAATAATAATAACAAACTAAATCTTTGGAATATAAAATGACAACTAATATATGATTAATATGATAACAATTAATAATAATACACCAATTCATATCAGTTGCAAAATTTGTATATTAATCAATTAGATTTTGCATTATTTTGTTTTGTTAGAAGTCTAATTTGTTTTTATGAAATACCCATTATTCATTATTTAATTTATTTATTTTTAATTTGAAATTTTGTATTTAACTTGTATTTTGTAAAAATTGTTGGGGTAATTTAATTTTTTATCAAGTACATTGTGTAAATTGTAAAAATATTTTTTAATTAAATTAAGTCAAATTTTTAGGCAATTTTAATAATAATCTTTTTCCATTGTATTATTGAGCATTATCAATTTGTTTCTTTTTTAATTTCTACTTGAAAAACATGTTATTCCTACATGTAATAGTATAAATGAATATAATATTATGTAATACTGAAATATAATTATAATGATTTATTTATCAATTCATGACATAATCCAAGATAAAAAAGAATTAATGATGTTGCTCAAAAAAAAAATCGCTAACACTAATTTGATGCACTACCATATGAAATGCAAAAATACAATAAGAATCAAATATGAACTATCATCACAAAAATAACTTTTAAAGTTATAAATATATATTTAATAGTAGTGGTATTTAATTTGAATAGTAATAGAAACCCTATTTTAAAAAGTTAACATTATAAACATAAGAATAAAAAATACAAAATGATCAATGTTAAAAGGCAGTAAAAACAAAAAAGATTTTTATTTTAGAAATGAAAATATTCATTTAATTGACAATAAGAAACATAAGAAATAAAACTAAATAATATTATGAATTATATAATATAAATACTGTAATTCGAAACTTATTACTACAAAATCAAATCTCAAATTACGTTTTACAAAGAAAAACAGAAAACTACAAGAGGAAGAAGTCATATAAATGGAGAAGTAAAAACTTGATGACAAAAGAAGCTAAGATAGTAAGAGATTAGGATGTTTATCCTTCTATATAAAAGTACCTTCTCCTAGAGAATATTTTTAGTCAAATTACACCCTTTTTTGATATCAGAAAAAATATATAGAAGGTTATCGTATTGTGAAAAATTCACATATCAACATTTAAGGTGAGAAGCACATTTTCCCATATTACCCCAAGCGCCAGCCATTCGAGGCGGGCTCACCGACAGGAGAGAGTTATATATGGTAACGTCCTCTTGGCACGCAACGCCGGCCTCAACGTCCAGAAACACGGCACCATCGTGGTCACAGTACGTCCTCTCGGTGTGCCTTCTGTGGTGGTGCGCCGTTGACGACGACGAGGGGGAGCCGTAAGGGTAAGCGGAAGAGATATATTTTGCCATGACCATGAAGGTGGAAGGAAGAAATGGAACAAACACTTCCAAGCCGAAAGCTGTGCATAGCAAATCGGGAAAGATGACCAAAAGTAATAATAAACTTCAGCAAAATGTAAAGTTGGAAGAGATGACAGAGAAGGTTGTATTGGAAAAAGTAACACCGATAATATGGGTTAATTTTGTCTTTGTATGATTTTTTAAACAAAAAAGGTCGTGCGCATCGACGCACAGAACCACATGGAACGTACACGACACAACACTGATACAAATAAAATATTAAAATTAAAAATTATAGGATACACATAATATATATATATATATATATATATATATAATTTAATAAAAATAATATATTATTTAAAATTTTATTTATATAAATTTTATTTATATTTTAATTTTTTATAAATTTAAAAGATTATATATTATTTCTTTTTATAATACTATTTATATTTTTTTCTATTAAAGAAGAAAAAGGACATTTAAAATTAAATATATATAAATTTATGTCATTAATGTATTATTAATATATCATGTAAGATTTAATATTAACACGTGTTAGACACAACACCTAATTGATATGTACATTCTTCATTAGATGGTGGGTCCCATTTTGTTGGCTGGACCACTACAAACGTTTCCCACTTCTCCACCACGAACAAGTCCATATATTTTTTTCGGTGGTTGCACAAAAATTTGATTCTGTTGCATTGTGATTCTTGTTTGCTTTAGAAAAAACTATAAATACTGAGACACTTGAAGCTCTTCGGCAATCAAAGTTCGCTCCTTAAGTTGAAAATAGTCGTTTATAATAGCTAAATAGTGATCCAATATAGTTGAAAACAAAGTTGGAACACTTCATTTAGCTAGAAAAAGACCTAATCATAACCTGGAAATAAAACAATGTCAGTTCCAGCAATTTCTTCATCACTACTATTTGCTCCAATCGCCAGTGCCTCCCAAACATCTATCGACGTTCAGCAAATTTTCATCCTAGTGTTTGGGGAGATCATTTTATTCAATATGTTTCAGAATCTACGGTAATTTAAATTTATTCCTTTTAAGCTTTTCATCTGCAAACGTATCTAAATGATTCTTTATTTTTCTAATTACAATTGTGATAGGAAGATTTGAATTTATGACCGGATATCTACATGAGTTATGTATTCATTATTTGAGCTTGAATTGTCAAGTGCTTGATAAATTGTTTAAGCAATTCGATCCATCACCTTTACTTAACTTTATGATTTGGTTCCTTATTTTTTTTTAATTATTTTATGTGATCCCTTATATTTTAAATTGTTCTTAATTTGATCTCAAAACCAATGAATAGGAGATTTATCAAAAAAAAAAAAAACCGACGAATAGGAGGAGCTAGTCCGGCAAGGTTTGGAGTTCCTAATTCGTTGTTTTTTTTTTTTATTTGGTTATTTATTTCCTGCGCCTCTCTTTAGTCCACAAGATTTTCAAGATTTATAACATCTTTTTCCTCTTTTTGGTCGAACATAGCATGGCTTTTTTTTTTTTACTGTGTTCGCGATCCTTAATCGTATAGCATGTTTTTTATTTGGTCAACCTTAATCCTAATCCTATCCAGCTATCCTATGTATGTTGATTTGGTCGTCCCAGCTCATGGGCTTATTTGTTATTAGTTATTGTTGCATCTGTTGGCCATTTAGTGAGTTGGGCTTGTCTCCTTAGTTTGCACATTTAGACTGAAAAAAATAATGGGGTTAGATTTTTTAAAAAAATTAGTATTAAGCTTTAAAATATTTTTACTATTCAGACCACGAAAATTAATTTCATTATATCATTTTGTTTTCACCCTCCTAGCTATGAGCTGATTGAGTTTTTAGCTTGATTGTATTTCATACTTAGAGTTGAGCTTTGTTATCAATAAATTTCAACTTCTCTAATCAAAAAGAAAATTATGACATTATTATTAAAATTTTCTATATCTATACAAAAAAATGACTTTAGTTATATATACACATATATTTTATTTTTATCCCGTTAAATTTAAACCTCAATTGAATCAATAAATTTTTGAACCAATACTTTGTTCAGTCCAATATCCAGTCTAATTTTCAAATCTTAGACATTGATCACCATAATCAATCGAAGTGTATATGGACTATGGATTAGGTAAGAAGAGTACTTCTCTTAATAAATACTTACCTATGTATTAACTTTCTTTCTGCTAAAAACCTCTAATTGCAAAGTTTTAATTTCAAACTAATCAAGGTCTTCTCAGTCATAATCCTCTCTTTTCATAGTCTCAATTATCAATAAGGAAACCGTCATGTCAAAAATAGAAAAAAACAAAAAAGAAAGGAAATCGTATATAGCTTGTGAGACCTCTAGGGAGAATGTTGCTTCAATTTTGACATCAGACAATGTTGCCAATGATCCAACTAACTTAACCAGACAACCCAGCCACTACACAGTTTTTCATACGATGTCTAATTCAACATTTTTCTTACTCGTTATTCCAACTCATAGTGCCTTGCCTCAACACATAGTAAATTACCATGCCAATGAGATCATTTTACGAAATATGACTCAGAATCTATGGCTTGCAACTTTATATTTGTTCAATTATCGTTATATACAAACTTAACCCATGCAAACTAATTGGAATTGAACACACATCTCTTAAAGGATACATATGTATATGTGGGCAATGTCTATAATGAACATAATTATACTTTGAGGTGCACATTTTTTGTGTGCGTATCTAGCAAGAACGCTACATCTCATGCATGTATTAAGCATCCTTGAAGACTAGATTTTTATTCTGTTTTTCTATTCTCTCCATTTCCATAAAACTTTACAAAACACAATACAATGACAAAAGATTAACATTGCAGGAAATAGATGAAAACTTGAAGCAGCAAATTATATCACTAAAAGAAAAAGTGAGAAAGATGCTCATCCCGGTGAATGAGAAGGCACTACAACCTGTGATAATCGCTACCTTAATTGATTCAATCCAATGTTTGGGATTGTATTATCACTTTGAACATGAGATTGATGAAGTGTTGCAACATATTTACAATAACTATGTTAATAATAGCATAATCACTCTCAATGAAGACCTTCATTCTCTTGCACTTGTCTTTAGATTACTAAGGCAACAAGGATATTGCATTTCACCTGGTATGTCGCACAGGACCTACTTTTATCATCTTCTAATCATAAGTCTTTGGAAAATATATAGTACACAAGCAAATACATGAACTTAATTGAAAAATAAAATTGATTTCAATTGCTAAGATATAATTATTAAATTAAAGACCATTCACGTGCCTCTATCCAATAGTTTAAACTTTTGGGATAGATAATTCATGATATGGTATTAAAATTTCTATGAGTAAGAGGTCAAGAGCTCGATTCTTGATATCTTCTATTTTTCCATATTATTTATATTTCAAGCCCAAAAGGCATATCTACGTGAGGCTGTGAGAGATGATCTATGACAATAATAATTGAAGTATCTTATAACTATAGATTGTGGTTGGTGAATGAAATTTAGATGTATTTAACAAGTTCAAGGATGAAGAAGGGAACTTCAACCAAAGACTTATTACTGATGTTGAGGGGATGTTAAGCTTGTATGAAGCTGCCCATCTTAGGATTCATGGAGAGGATATATTAGATGAAGCACTTGCTTTCACTTACACACATCTTGGGTTAATGACCACCCAATTGAGTCATTCTCTTGTTGCAAAAATCAACAATAGCTTAAAGCGGCCACTCTGCAAGAACATGCCTAGGCTTGTGGCAAGGAATTACATCTCTATATACAAGGCAGGGCCTTCATATGATGAAAATCTACCTTATTGGCCAAACTAGATTTTAATATGCTCCAAAAACAACATTGAAAGGAACTTAGTACTATTTCAAAGTAAGTTTTTAACAACCACCTTAATAAAAAATTATTTCTCTTGCACACAAGTAGTCAATGTGATCTTATTGAACTTGATTGCATTTAATGAATTAGGTGGTGGAAAGACTTGGATTTTGAAGAAAAATTGCCTTTTGCTCGCAATCGAATAGTGGAATGTTACTTTTGGTCATTGGGAGTGTATTTTGAGCCCCAATACTCTCTTGGTAGAAGGTTAATGACAAAGATGTTATCCTTGTCATCGGTAATTGATGATATATATGATGCTTATGGTACACTTGATGAGCTACACTTTTCACCAAGGCAATTGAAAGGTTTGATGTTTAAATTATGTATATGAAATGTTTTCATTTTTTTATTGTTTCCTAATTTAATTATAAATAAAGATCAAGAAACAAATATATTAGCCATATACTGACCTTTTACATTATTAACGAATATTTTAGGTGGGACATCAGCTGCATGGATTTTTTGCCAGAATACATGAAGCATTGCTACCAAGCACTATTGCATACTTACGAAGAAATAGAACAAGAGATGGCAAAGGAAGGAAAAACATTTTGCGTAACTTACGCCCAAAATGAAGTAAATCTAGCTAACTCTATATTTCTCTACTTTCTCCAAAAAATTCTTCTTTTGGAGAGGAACTAGGAGCTAGCTATGGAAGTTTAAAACATGCATCCAACTATTTTTTATTGCTATGATTTTTGTGAATTATTGTGGTGTTCATTACAGATGAAAAGATTGACCCAAGCCTACTTTGTTGAGGCCCAATGGCTCAATTGCAATTACACACCAACTATAGAGGAGTACATGAGTGTTGCATTGGTATCATGTGGTTACCGTATGCTCACCATCATATCCTTCATTGGGATGGGATGCTTTGTTATGGAAAAGGCCTTCCAGTGGCTAATGAAGACCCAAAAATTGAAGTAGCTTCAACAATTATTTGTAGACTCATGAATGACATTGTTTCCAACGAGGTTTTTTTTTCTTTTAATATGATTTTCTAGTAAGCTAATTCATCACAAGAATCAATTCCTTACTTTGTTGTTTGATATATATATTTTTTAAGTTGTCAAACTCTACTCGATAATTGACTTGGCCTCATTAGATTATTGGGTCACTAGTTCAACTCGTTGAAGTGGGCATAATTAAATAAATACCTATAATCTATAATCTATAATACTAATATTTCAGATTCCTATGAGGAAAATTTTTCAGGTGTCATAATGAGAATGATTTAGAGCCCATAGTTTTTAAAATGTTAATCATTAATTATATTTTTGAAAAAATAAAAATACAATTATGACATATTATTATAATATCGTTGATAATCATTAGTATTTAATAGCAGGATTGAACTACAAAAGTTAAATATATTTAAAATTTATTGGCATTCAATTAAATATATAATATTTATATTCAACACTTATTTGGATTTTATAGGTGTAGCTTCCAGAATAATTTAAAGCCCACAAATTTCATAATTAATATCTAGGCATTTTATGCTTAAATCTACATGATGGAAAATGTTGTACATTATTTTGATAACCTTATATATTGGAGTTATTTAAAATAATTAGTGATAAATAAATCTATAATCTATAATACTGATATTTTAGACTTCTATGAGGGAAATTTGGCAATTTCCGTTTATATAAATATATTATTTATATACATACATACATACATATATATATAAGAAAATCTTAGCACACATTCATTTTTTTAATTATCTTTATTGAATTTGCATTATGTATATATTTTTATTTTTAATTTGGACTATATTGTATTAGTAGTATTTGTTACTCTATTCCTTTCAAAATATTTGTCAATTTTGGACAAACACAGATATTAAGAAAGATAATAAATGATATTGGTAATTGAGTAAAATATAGTGAATATACTAATGTATCCCTACATATTAATTAATATAGCACACTAATATTAAATAGAATGCTTTGAAAATGTCAAATTAATTAGAGGTAGTATTCAAAGAAAAAAAATGCTTTATTGAAACGCGAAAATTGACAGATATTTTGAAATATAAAATTGTTTGAAAGTAGATAGATATTCTAAAAGGAAATGAGCATTATGCATTTTTATGTTTTGAATATCAAAATACTTTTCAATTTTTTTGGAATTATTTTAATAAATTCACAAATACCTCGTCCAGATTCAAATCCTCGTGAGAAAATAGGAATAGGGACCCGACAAGGATGGGATGGGAAGGGACAAAATTTTAAACGGAACAGGTTTGAGTCATATCCCCTTTCTCATGGTTACCTATTGTCATTCATATTAATGGTGTATGATATTGTAAATATATCCACTTATTTTATTTCATTATTTATCAATTTCAAATGTCAAAACGTGCAAAATTTTCATAAAATAGGTTTTTTATTGTTAGTTAAAGGTCATGTATCAAGATTTTCTCAACCTTATAAACATGATATTCAAAATATGACTCATTTTAGATCCATACTCATTTATGTTTTGTTCATTTATTTAATTATTTAATTATTAACTTATTTTCAAAATAAGTTTATATACTCAATTTTCTATAAGATGTATTTAAATAATTATTATTTATTTTTAGTAATGGTCAATAAACTATTTGTCATTATCATCTTGTGCATCGGAAATCAAACGACTAATATATAAATATATTAAAATATAAATAAATGCAATGAAATGATATAAACAATTAGCAACTTAACACATTTTAGGTACAAAATATATATTGTTATTAGATTATCATGACATAATCGCACACATGATTTGGTGGTGAGGATGTCTGGCTTCCTTAGGGTTCGGATTTCAAATTAAATCACATTTGTACTAAAAATAGATTTTTGAGAACCTATCCGTTTGCTTGCAGACATGATCCATGTCTCAGCTAGACAAGCTGCATGCCCAATTTAACGGTTACCGTCAAACTAGTTGGTCTTAGCTTATCTAATAATACTAGACATTTTATAGTAAACTCTCATTGTGGATGGTAATTTTTATTTCTTTGAAATATCAATTTAGTTTTTGAAGGATCAACAAATTAACTCAGTTGTTAAATAATAGTTCTTTAGCATCAAAATGATACACACGCTTGTTAAGACAAGTTGAAGTCGATCTATAGTCAAATGTCATTTGAGGATCAATTAGATGCTGCCAATCTTCCGAGTTGTAAATTGATGGTTTACTGTATATGATAAATTAATTACTTGATTGGTTGTTTCATCCTTTGTTTTGGTTAGTTTGAGCAAGAGAGAGGGCATGTTGCCTCTCTTTCAGTGCTACATGAAGCAACATGGTGTTACGAACAATATACCATTGAAGAATTTCGAAGACAAATAACAAGTGCTTGGAAGGACATCAACAAGGGATGCCTTGATCCTACTGATGTACCAAAGCCTCACATGATGCGAGTCCTCAACATAACACGTGTTATGGATGTTCTTTACAGATAAAGATGGCTACACTGACTCTAAAGGATCAACAAAGAAGAAAATTGAAGCTCTGTTGTTGAATCCATGTCCAATATGACTATATGAACATAAAGGCTTCATGGCATGAATTGTATTGGTTAATTACCACAATCACAATTCAGTTACTTAGTTATCGATCAAGTGTAATAGTATGAGTGAGCCAAACATAGAGCTATCATGAAGCTTGAAATTGAATACATCATTTTGAATGAACTTGTTGCAACATATTTTCATGATTTGAACAAATTGACCAAATTTGGTGAGCTTTATTTTATCTTTAAGGTTCATAATACAACAACTAATTTATTAATTTCACAATTTGATTAAAATTATTGATTTCCAGTGACGATATAATGTGGTTATTTCACTATACTATGTGGATGCCCAAAAATTTAACAGAAATTGAAGATAACAGCAAGGATGAAGTTGCACTTTAGGAACATGCATTACTCAATTACTACCTCCACTGTCAAATAAGTGTTCATCTTGAAAATTTTACTTTTCTATAAAAAAAATTGTCCATTTAAAAATTATAAGCAACATTAGTTATTTTTACTAACTATACCTCTATTAAATGGAGTAGTGAAGAAGAAAGAGTAATGGAGGAGTAATTAAGAATGGAAGAAGAAAGAAGTTAGGGTAATTTAGTAAAATACACCTAAATTATTCCAATATTAAGGCTTTTTTAAACTATTTTTTTTAATTTATATGTGCATTTAAAATTAGACACTTATTTGAAAATATAGATAGTATTTTACATGGAGAGATTGCCGATACAATTTAGAATTGGGTTGCTTGAAGTCTTGAACCCAAGACATGTTGGATCGCTCTCACACGTTCATTTCCACTAAATGGACTTGTAATGGATGCGCCTCAAAACTAGACCCAAACCAAGCTAGGTGGTTGGTGGCTAGGAATTTAACCTCCATATAACCCGTTTAATGGGTATATCTTTCAAGGCGAGGACTCATATGGTGATAACCAAGTTTGGGACCATGTGATTCTAGATCATATTTTAATAGAAGAAAATAAAAGAATAACTTATTTGCCCTCATCATCTTCTTCCTCTCTTTATTCTTGATTTCTTTAATTGTAGCAACCCTTCCTCTTCAAGTCAATCTTCTTTGCTAAAATTAAAACATGATGTGCTTTGAGCATGGTTGTTGACGGAGGAATCAACTCTTTGAGGATTCTACACCTACATGGCACCTTGAGCTATTTATTTTAAATGGAATTCACACCTTGAGGAATCCATAATCCCAACCTATGAAACACGAATATACCGATTGGGTGCTGTGTCTACTTGTCAAACATGTGTCTATGTTAGATCTTTCATGATATACCAATGACAGATCAATAATACAAATTTGTATATATTTAACTTAAAATGTACTTTTTTCTTACTCTAATATAGAAAAATACAATATAAACAAGGTTATAAAAATGAAATAATACATAAATTTTTAAATTTATAAGAAAATAAAACATAAATGAAGCTTATATGAATGATATTTTGAGTAATATATCATTTTTATTAAATTTTTACTTATATATATGTTATATTCATGTTCTATAATTTTTCAACTTTGACGTGTCCCTCGTATTATGTTGTGTTATGCCCAGTGTCCATGCTTCATAGATCCCAACTCTTTTGAGCAACCCTTCCTTGTTTCAAAAAAAAATTTAACATGGAATCCACACCTTGAGCTTGTCACCATATGCTTTGAGCAATTTCACACCTTGCTCATAAGCCTATGCTCTGAGTGATTTCACACTCGCAACTCCACAAACATCAATAGAAAATGCCAGAGTCTTCATCCCTTCTGACGTATGCGTCACCTAGACACCACAAAAAATAAATAAATAAATAAAATTACAAACAAAAAACAGAGCAACAATCTTCATAATCACTCACTCATAGTATAAGCTAAACATCCCCTAAACCAAAAGATTCCAGCTTAGGATTCAAACTATGACTAGAGCGAAAAAAGGGCATCATGCAATTGATTCAATTAAGACAGAATCTACGTCTCGGAGGGACACTGGAAGTCTTAGAACTTTCTAAAGGGTCCTCGATGGCAGCAACAATGGCCTCCTGACTTCAAGTGACGACATAGAAGCCAATGGACACTACAAGAAAAATGAGTCGATTCTTGACATGTAAATTTCAATAAAAATATTGTCAAGAAAAATAATTTTGACAGAAAGTGACTATTGAAAATACTTAAAAAATTTTATTAACTATTACATGTAAAAAATACCAAATAATTGTTAGTGGCATAAAACCACTTTTTTGTCAAAATTTTCAAAGTGCACAATAGAATTTCTCCTGTGCACATATAATAAAGTCAAAGAAGGAGGCATTGAAATCACGAGAGTTACTATACAAGTTACTATGCATGCACAATAATTTATCATGTGAGCACCGAAATCACGAGAGTTACTGTGATTGGTTGCAGTAACTCAGGCTCTATAAATAGAACTGAATTCATTCAATTTCATCGAACAAACACTGAGAGCATTCAAATATATAGTGTCTTCTGAAGTTTCTCCTATATTTATAGAGAGAGGTGTATTCTCCTAGTATAAGAGAGGGTGTTATTGTTCTCTCCTTAGTATTAGAGAGAGGTGTAATTTTATCTTCCACATAGTGAAAATCTTTCTCGACCTTGCCCTGGTTTTTCCCTTATCATTAGGGGTTTTCCACGTAAATATTGTGTGTCAGTTCCAATTCTCTCAACTCTATTTTAGTTGCGTTGATCTATTTCAATAACTCTGGTACCCAACAGTGGTATCAAAGCCTTGGTACGGTGGGATTTTTTCTTAGTATGCTTTGTGGTTGCAGCTTAGTCTGATCTTCCACATTAGAAAAGAATTTTCCCTGGTGCTTGAAGAGCCATTGGTCCACGCTTGGGTTACTACTCTCGGTACTGGTTATACGTATAGTTGTATACTTTTACAGTATTGTTAACGTATATTGGATTTGTTCCATATATGGTTCAAATATTGGATCAAGGCAATCTTGAGGAAGGACAATTGCTTACCAGCAATTAAAGGAGACCAAGTTATCCTGATGAAAAGTGGAAGGAGATGGATGATAATGCTGTTGCCATCCCATCTTGCAATGGCAGATTCAGGATTGTCTAGTGTTGGAAAAAGAAGACAGCAAAGGAGATTTGGGATGCTCTTGTCAAACTATACGAGGTCAAGTCTCTTCACAATAGAATATTTCTAAAGAGGAGGTTGTATACTCTTCGGATGAGTGAGTCCACATTATGATCGGACCACATCAACAATCTGAATACCTTATTCTCCCAGCTTACAGCAAGATTATAAATAACGGAGAATGAACGTGTGGAGCTTCTACTTCAGTTTACCTGACTCATATGATCAACTCATCATCAACATCACAAATAATAATACTACCAATTGTCTATCCTTTGATGATGTCGCCTATTCTTGAAGAGGAGTCCAGGCGCAAGAATAAGGAAGATAGACTGGAGAGCTCAAAGCAAGCAGAGGCGCGTTGGTGACAAGAGGGAGATCAATGGAGCGTGACTCCACTGGGAGTCATGGTCGGAGTAGATCAAAGTCAAGAAGAAGGAAGAACTTCAAATGCTACCGTTGTGGCATGAGAGGGCACTTGAAGAAAGATTGTTGGAATAATAAGAGAATGTATAAAGCCCAGAAGCATCAACCTCTCAAGGATGTGTTGCAAGTACCTCTGGATGGAGAAATCCTATGAGTGAGGCAGCAATTGGTTCCAAAAGCGGAAATAGCTCACTGATATTTGGATAATGGATTCAGGAGCATCATGGCATATGACTCCTCACGTGATTGGTTTTACAGTTACGAACCTCTCTGGAGGATCTGTGTTCATGGGAGATGATCATGCCCTAGAAATTGCTGGTATTGGTACTGTCAAAATAAAATTATTTGATGGCTCCATTTGAACAATTCAAGGAGTGCGACACGTGAAGGGCTTGAGGAAGAATATATTGTCTATTGGGCAATTGGATGACCTCGGATGCAAGACCCATGTTGAAGGTGGGATCTTGAAAGTTGTTAAAGGTGCTCTTGTGGTGATGAAAGAAGAAAGACCACGGCAAATCTATACAAGCTTCAAGGAGATACGTTGCAGGAGGTAGATGCATCAGGAGCATTAGCAAGTCAAGAAGAAATGACGATGATGTGGCATTGCAAATTAGGCCACATGTCGGAACGTGGTTTGAAGGTTCTTGCGGAACGTAATCTCATTCCCCTCAAATCGGTGAATTTACCGTTTTGTGAGCACTGTGTTACAAGCAAGCAGCATAGATTGAAGTTTGGTAATTCAACTTCGAAGTAAGCATATTCTAGACTTGATTCATTCTGATGTATGGGAGTTGCCAGAAATGTCCTTGGGAGGTGCAAAATATTTTGTATCATTCATTGATGATTACTCCAGGAGACTGGGTGTACCCAATCAAGAAGAAGTCAGATGTGTTCCCAATATTCAGGGACTTCAAAGCAAGAGTAGAACTTGAATCCGGAAGAGAATCAAGTGTTTGAGGACAGACAATGGAGGAGAATATACTGATGGAGATTTTCTAGCATTTTGCAAGCATGAAGGTGTTCAAAGGCAATTCACAGTTGCACATACACCTCAGCAAAATGGTGTAGCAGAGCGATGACAGGACTCTTCTAGAAAAAACAAGAGCAATGCTAGAGAAGGTTTAGCCAAGTCTTCCTGGTAGAGGTAGTCAAACTGCATGTTACGTGATTAATCGGTCGCCATCAACCGCGATTGGTTTAAAGACACCAATGGAGATGTGAATGGCAAGCTGGAGATTATTCTTCTCTACAAGTGTTCGGGTGTCCGGCATATGTGATGTATAACTCCCAAGAAAGAACAAAGTTGGACCCAAAATCCAGGAAATGTATATTCTTGGGTTATGCTGACGTGTAAAGAGGTATCGCTTGTGGGATCCCACTGCCGCAAGGTTATTGTCAGGAGGATGTTATATTTGCAGAAAATGAACTACAAAGTGAAGAAAGAAATGACAGCACTTAAGAAGATGACTACAATCCAGATAGATGAGAAGTCTAAAGAAAATGATTCTGAAGTAGAGCCAGAGCATGATGAATAAGTACCAGAAGAGGCTAATAATACCGAAGTTAGGCGATCAACACGCCAAACACAGCCACCATCATGACATTCAGACTATGTTATGGCAAGCCACGATGCATTCTGTCTTTTGCAGAAGAAGGAGAACCATCAACTTTCAAAAAGGCTTTGAGTGGCAGAGATGCTTCTGGATGGAGGAATGCAGGAAGAAATAGAGGCCTTGCATAGGAACAAGACATGGGAACTTGTTGCACTTCCAAAAGGTCGGAAAGCCATTGGCAACAAATGGGTCTATAAGATCAAACGAGATGAAAATGATCGAGTGGAACGATATCATGCAAGACTAGTGGTGAAAGGATTTTCTCAGAAGGAATGTATCGATTTCAATGAGATATTTTCTCCAGTTGTTAGACTTACCACTATCAGAATAGTGTTGGCTGTGTGTGCTGCATTTGATTTACATCTTGAGCAATTAGATGTGAAAGCTTTTCTTCACGGAGAACTTGAAGAGGAGATTTATATGCTCCAATCAGAAGGTTTTGAAGAAAAAGGAAAAGAAAACTTGGTTTGTAGGTTGACCAAATCTCTGGACGGTTTAAAGCAGGCGCCAAGGTGTTGGTACAAGAGATTTGATTCCTTCATAATTCGCCTTCATACAACAGATTGAGTTCAGACCATTGTACATACTACAAGAGGTTTGGTAACAATGTTTTCATCATTCTGTTGTTGTATGTGGATGACATGTTGGTGGTAGGCCCCAACAAAGATCGAATCCAGGAATTGAAGGCACAATTAGCTAGGGAGTTTGATATGAAGGATTTGGGACCTGCAAACAAGATTTTAGGGATGCAAATTCACCGAGAGAATGGAGGAAGATCTGGCTTTCACAGAAGAATTATTTGATGAAAATCTTGTGGCGCTTCAATATGTAAGATTGTAAGCCAGTTTCAACCCCACTTCCTGAATTACAAATTATCCTCAGGTATGTGTCCTAGCAGTGAAGCGGAAAGGATGGAAATGTCTCGAGTACCATATGCATTAGCGGTGGGAAGCCTTATGTACGCCATGATTTGTACTAGGCCAGATATTGCTCAAGCAGTTGGAGTAGTCAGTTCGGTTTATGGAGATCAGGAAAAGAGCATTAGAATGCTGAAAGGATCTAGATACATTAGAGGAACCTCAGTGCTGCACTATGTTTTGGAGGATCTGAGTTCATTGTCAGAGGATATGTTGATTCAGATTTTGCAGGTGATCTTGATAAAAGGAAATCTACTACAGACTATGTGTTTACACTTGCAGTGAGCCTGAGCTGGTTGTCCAAGTTACAGACGTTGTAGCTCTGTCTACCAGAAGCTGAATATATGGCAGCTACACAAGCTTGCAAGGAAGCTATATGGATTCAAAGGTTAATGGAGGAATTTAGGCACAAATAGTCAAAGATTACTTTGTATTGTGACAGTCAGAGTGCCTTGCACATTGCAAGGAATCCAGCCTTTCATTCCAGGACGAAGCACATAGGAGTCCAATATCACTTTGTTCGAGAAGTAGTAGAAGAAGGAAATGTGGACTTGCAAAAGATTCATACGAAAGACAACCTAGATGTCATGACAAAGCAAATCAACACTGACAAGTTTAAATGGTGTAGATCTTCTTATGGCCTATCAGAAACGTAGGAGGAGAGAAAGAAGAGAAAAGGTTTTGAAAGCTCTCCAAAAGTGGCTTTAAGTGGGAGATTGTCAGTGCATAAAGCCACTTTTTGTCAAAATTTTCAAAGTGCGCAGGAGAATTTCTACCTGTGCACCTATAATAAAGTCAAAGAAGGAGGCACCGATATCAAGAGAGTTACTGTGTAAGTTACTATGCATGCACAGGAATTTATCATGTGAGCACGAATCACGAGAGAGTTACTGTGCATTGGTTGCACAGTAACTCCATGCTCTATAAATAGAACTGAATTCATTCAGTTTCAGGATCGAACAAACACTAAGAGCATTCAAATATATAGTGCCTTCTAAGTTTCTATATTTATAGAGAGGTATTCTAGATAAGAGAGGTGTATTGTTCTCTCCTTAGTATTAGAGAGAGGTGTAATTTTATCTTCCACATAGTGAAAATCTTTCTCCCTTGCCGTGGTTTTTCCCTCATCATTAGAGGGTTTTCCACGTAAATATTGTGTCAGTTCAATTCTCTCAACTCTATTTTAGTTGCGTTGTCCGTTTCATAACTCTGGACCCAACAATAATTATCGATAAAAATTTATAAATATTTTTAACAGGAACTTTCTGGTAAATTTTCTTGAAATATTTTTATTGACACTTTAAATATCAAGAACTGTTGAAAATATTTGTTTTTCTTGTAGTGCAGGAGAACAGCAACCTCGTCACCGTGGCCCATCCAGACGACTTGCTTGCGTCTTACGTTCTCGGGGTCGAAGAGGTTGGAGGCCCTATCGATGCAGATCTCCATGTGGTCATACTCCTTCATGTTGTTGACGCAGGCCCACCGCTGAGGAGCTGGAGGCCATAGCGAAGGTCCTGGAGTGGTGCAGTGGCATTAGTGGAAAAAGCTGAGGTAGGTGGAGATTGAAAAGGAGGTAGTTGTTTTGGGGGGAAGGGATGAAAATGGGTAAAATGGATATTTTATTTTTTAGTAAATATTGAAATATAGATATTAATTAATGTGGAACTATTTTTAATTATAAAGTGTTTTAATTTTAATCCTTAGATTAAATTTTAACGGTTAACATTCAGTCATCATCATGGTGACAAACAGTTTCATCCTCATGTAAGAAAGCGCTATCTGTCGATGAAAACGAAAAATTACTTGTGTTGTCGCTATAAGTGCAGCATCTTAATCCTTTGGTGGTGGGTCGTTGAGATATCAGTTCTGAAGCTCCTAGGAAATCCAAACAACATGCTCTCTCGTACATAAATCCAAAACAATTGTGGCTTTCGGCTTTTGTTTCAACCACATTTTGGAGGTGTTGGAGGATATGGGTTGCCATAATCATCAGGAACCTCTAGAATTCATTGAAATCACGTTATAAAAAAAAAAGAAAAGAATTCATTAAAATTAAAGGAGTGCAAAATTATAAAAATTTCCTGTCATCTATTTGATTACGTACACTTTATAAATTGTTATGTTTGTCGCTCAACAATTGAGAGAACTGCTATAGGTCGCCCATGTTGTTGAACAAATCGCTTCAAACATGTAAACTTCTCAACTTGGGCTTTGTTTTCTTTAAGAAATTACCTGCTGGAAGCATTGAGAAGCTCATCAACGATCCTCTACTATCGCTGTAGCATTTGGCATTAATGAACCGAAAGGAACTAATAAAATGAATGCTATTTTATGGAGATTCTTGCTCGACACAGTTTTAACTTTTAATAACTCAAATTTAGGCCTGCTCACAATTAAAAAAAAAAAGGTTTTACCAACTTTAATCAAGATATAATCATATTATTATGAGTCCCGCCACCTTTATTGTGATTGTATATAAAAGTAAGTTGTTAAACTAATGGGTGTATAAGAAATTTCCGCGTTTTTTAGTTGATTCACTTGTTCTAAGCTATTTTGTCTTCTAATACCTTTTATCATATGGGAATTTGTAGTAGGTTGATAGGAGTTAGTGACGGAGAATGACCCAGAACATTTTCACATGCAGAATATATAATTACAGGATGTTGAAATGACTCGATGTTAGCGGGATAGGATGGCGACGACACAAGTGAAGCCCGCTAGCTTCATCTTAAAAAATAATGCATGTTTAAATTATGTGTCATTTCATCTTGCCTTATGGTTATGGGGAAGAAGTATCTTTAAGAAAATAAACGGTTGGGATTTTTAGAATCGCATCTTAATAATTATTTGAGAACTCTGTAGGGGACTCAAATCGTTATCAGTATCAATTGTCATAAAACTTTAAAAAATAACACACATCATAAAATCATGAAAATTTCAATGAGAGAATATTGTTTCCAAGGCATGTCAACTACAAGTTTCTCTTAAAAGCTTGGAGTGGACATTATTTTGAGAATAAAATATACTCAAGCTTAAACTTGTTTGATCTTCGATCTCTATATTGTTGACATAACACCCAAAGAGAAAGGTAAGAGACCACATAAAATAAGATAAAATAAAAATACACAATCTCTGAAATGCTTTCAGTATTAAATTAGGAACGTTAAGCATCTAGTTATATTCAGTATAAAACAACAAAACTTAGCAGCAAAATGTTTTTTTTTTTCGATGGATTCAAACACACTCCAGCCAAAAAAGAGTGGAGGGATACAAAGCGAAGTACAGGCGCCATATTGCTCCTAATACAAAAGTACATCCCACATACCCCATAATAAACACGAGCCCAAATACGTAGCACCAAACAGAAACAATCACACCTACTGAAGCCTTCCGTGATAACGCAACGAGTCCCTAGCAGCAAATTGTTCCGCTTCCGTTTCCCATGGTTGAGCGTGCTCACCCATACCAGATTCCATTGTAAGGCATATTCATGGTTCAAGCTAAGCCTTACTCAGATGTACCTGATTTGATCCTGTGTTCATGACTTGACCAATCTGCTAACCTTGGACCAAAGTTTATTGTTGGGTTCAAGTCCTTGAATGTGACCTAGCACACTTTTCGAGTCATGCTTTTACAAGGGTTGGTTAACCAAATCGAAATCAATCAATTATTTTATAGTTATACTTTTTATAATAATCAGAGCACTTGAGTCTTGCTTTAATTTCACATGGATTGGTCTAACCAAAACAACATCAATCAGTTATTTTTTAATTAGTTATACTTTTTATAATAATCAGAGATAAATTATAAGATATTATATTTCAAATAATATATTTTAGTTAATTTGGGTGTAGCGTATATATTTTTAGGATATGATGGTTTTCTATGTTTGGTATAGAACTATTCGTGTATGTTCCAAACTTTGCTCCTCTCCCTCATGGGGTGGTTGAACTCTATCATTTATCAAAAAAAAAAGATAATGGTAATTTATAGTTTAAGCACATTAAAAAAAAATCTCAATTCTAAAGTCATGTGCTAAAAGTACCTATGGAAGCAAATAAAATGGTATTAATTTATGAATTAATTATGCTAATATTAATCCACATATATAATTAATATATATATATATATATATATATATATATATATATATATGAGGGATCTATTTATTTCTATAGTAAGTCTTTTATATTTACTTCATTAATATCTTTTTATAAATAATAAACTATATCAATCCAACAATTGAATTGTATGATATTATCTTGATGATCAAACATATCAAATTTAAAAAAATTGACCATTGATAGAAACATAATTTAACACTTAATATTTACATATATTTTCAAAACTGTATTATAAATCCAAATAAAAGGATAATAAACTATCAAATTGTTTTGTAATTTTATAAAACTTTATACATTTGATTTATATAGTGGAAACTTACAATTTAACAATTTGATTGATAAAATTTAATATTTATAAAAAGTTATTCAATGAAATAGGTATATCAAAAGTTCTTATTAAATTTAAAGAAGTAATTAATGTGAATAAAATAAAATTATAGAATTATCTAAGAGTATAAATTGATTAAAGAAAGAAAGGAGTGATCCAACAAAAAAAAAGAAAAGAAAAGAAAGAGAGGAGTGCATTTTATATCAAAGACAAACCCATAAAGATATTGAGATTAATAATTCTCAATAGTCAATTCGTGTTTATTAAAAACAAAAAACTTAGTACGTGAGCTTTTAATTCAAATATATGACATTTTATACAATTTGAAAATGATTTATTATTTCTACATTCCACTCTGGTATTTTGACGAAATATCACTGTTTAAAAAATTTTGAAATTGCAATGGTAAAAGTTATTGTGATAATGTCACTTAATAATAATACCAGGTTTTTTAGGTGCTGGTAGTACAAGGATTAGTATTCTATAAATAATAATGGCATTAATTTCACTTTATAAAACGATGTAGATGTTAGGTAACGCTAATTTATAGTTTGAGCACATAAAAAGAAAAAAAAAGTTTATCTAACGCTCAAGGAGCATTGGTTAAAGTAGTAAAAGGAAAAATATTTATCTTAGGAATACGTGTTTTTTTTTTAGTATGCGGGACTCATCAGAAAGTTTAAAATTTTATCATTTTAATTAATTATCCTTAATCATTACCCTCAAGACATTAGTTAGCAAAATCCAAAAAAAGTTCTCAATTCAAAACTCACATGTTAAAAGTATTTATATATAGTAGGGATCCCTTTACTTTCGAAACAAGTCCTATACACATGGGGTGGGTTTGTTAATGCTATTTGATTGAGTACTCTGGCTTATGGCAAATATAAGTTAATTTTTTTTATTTGATAAACCGAAAAGCTATGGTGCTTTTGATAGTATCTCATGAGGTGCATTTCAAAACTGGCTTCTACTCTCTAAAATTCAAAATACTAATATAATCATTGAATTTTAATAAAAATTCAATTTTATCCTTTCATTAATTAAGATTTTTAATTTTTTATTCTTTGCACAAATGTATATATCTAGTATAGCTATTTTATATTATGAGAGTAATTTTATAATATATTTACCAAATATTACTTCAAAAATTTCTGTTTATTAAGAACAACTTTTATATTATATTGCCAAATGGTGTTACTATAACTTTTTTAGAATAATTTTGTAAGATCTCAAAGGGCTTAGCAGCTTTTTCAAAGCTACATCAATACCAAACCAAGCCTTACTTTATTCAATAACTCTTCATCTACATTATATTTAATCAATCTTTTGATTGATGTGTTATTATATTGAAAATCAAGCATGTCAAATTTTAGAAAAGTTGAATAACAATAAACATATAATCTAATAATTGATATTTACGTAGATTTTCAAAAATATATTATCCATCAAAATAAAATGAAATGATAAATTATTAAATTATTTTTCAAATTGCATATATGTATAAGGGATCTGTTTATTTTGATAGTAAGTTTTCTACACTTCATTGATTATCTTCTTATAAACAATAAACTTTATCAATCCAACAATTGAATCATATGATATTATCTTGATAACAAAACATATAAAATTAAAATAAATGACCATTGATAGATATATAATATAACACTCAACATTTACATATATTTTCAAAATTGTAACTTAGATCCAAATCAAAAAGGATAATGAAATATCAAATTGTTTTGGAATTTTATGAAAGGTTATATATTTGATCTATATAGTGAAAACTTATAATTTAATTGTTTGATTGATAAATTTCAATGTTTATAAAATGTTATTCAATGAAGTAAGTATACCAAAACTTACTCTTATAGAGTAAATGAATCATCACTCATATATATAAATTATGAGAGAGATGACTTATTATGAAAATGAGATGACAAATTAGAATTGCGTAACTATATATAAATGATCTTGATTAAAAGTTAATTACCAGCAATGAGTGATTACATACTTATTTTAAAAGTCACATGATTATGTTTTGATCTAGATCATTCATGTAAAATTTAATAGTTAATATTTATTTCTCTTCTCACAATTAATCACCTCTCTTATATTAAAGTTGGTACAATGGGCCCGACTCAACCCACCAAAATGGTGGGTTAGATTGCTAAAAATTGACCTCACAAAATGAGTTAATTTGACCCAGCTTGCATAACCTATTGGTTAATTGAGTTTGGGTCGGGTTTGAGGTGGATTGGCCCAATTTCTTAACACTTTTTTAATTTTTTTTAAATCTCAACCATGAGAAATGCGAAATATGACATACATATTGTGTTTGAATTGAATTTATATTTATTTTTTTATGTTTTATTTTTTTTTCATTTCATAGGCACATATAATTTTTATTTTATATTTTTGGTCATTTTATGATTTTCAAGTTTAATTTTAAATTTCTTAATATATATATATATATATATATTATATATATAAAATTTTTTAGTTGAGTGGGTTAAGCCGGGTTGGCAATTTCTTTTTTATTTTTTTATTTTTTTGTGCTCAACTTGAAAGCTAGTTTGTTTGTTTTTCAACTTCTAACTATCAACTTGTGGTGACTTAACACATAGGGTTAAGATGGCCCACTTTAATAGGTCTCTAACCGAATCCCCTCCCTCCATAACATTAAACCGTTAAGAGATAAAGAGAAGTGTAAACCCCCAAATTGATCCCTGACAATTTCTTGAATGGACAAGTTAGTTCCTGACAAAAAAAAATTAATGTTAAGGTCCCTCACAATTATAAAAATAGGACACCATAAGTCCCTGACTCACTTGAGAATCTAATCTTTGTCACCCATTTACTGACGTGCATGTAATTTATTAACCTACGTGACACCCACTAATCCTAACATCACTTATTTATTAAAACACACCCTTTAAATTTTGTAAATCCCTCCCCAAAACATTCTAAAATTTCACAAATACCCCATTAAACCCAAACAAAGCCCCAGCTCCTTCTTTTATTGTTCCTCCATTTATTATAACAATAATAGGTGTTGCATTGCATGCTGTTGCGATTCAAGTGACGATGGAAAGTGAAGTGAACAGCAACAGGAGCAAGAGCGCAACGGTTATAGGTGTGCATTATTATCTTCGCCTTCCACGCGAATCCTTCAGCGTTTCAGGGCGTGTTTTGCCGGCACCTTGCTGTGTTGGGAACCTGCTTTCCAAGTGGGGTTCAACCGTTCGATTCCAATAAAGTATGAGGCATTGAGCCTAATTGATTGACACCCAAAAACAAACAAAAAAAAAAACAAAAAACAAAAAACAAAAATAGGTGTAAAAGCTGGGGGCCTTGCCCGTATGTTTTTGCCGAAGAATCTCTAGTTTTGGTTGCTTCCTACTGTACAAATGGAAAAATTTTAAGACTCCTTTGAAAAATGGGATATTTGTGAAATTTTAGAATATTTTAGACAATTTTAAGAATCTCTGTTTTAGGGCTTTGTTTGGATTTAATGGGGTATTTGTGAAATTTTAGAATATTTTGGGGGAGGGATTTGCAAAAGTTAAAGGGTGTGTTTTAATAAATAGGTGATTAGGATTAGTGGATGCCACGTAGGTTAATAATTTGCATTCTACGGGAAATGGGTGACACATCAAATTCTTAAGTGAGCCAGGGACTTATGATGTCCTATTTTTATAATTGTGAGGACCTTAACATTAATTTTTTTTTTAAGGACCAATTTGTCCATGCAAGAAATTGTCAGGACCAATTTGGGGGTTTACTCTAAAGAGAAATTAAGAATAAAAAGAAAGGATGTTAAAAAAAGTAAAATATAAAAGTTATATTTTTAAATGTAATGAATGAATAAAGATAGAAATAAATGTACTAATTCAAAAATAATAAAAGTGGATTGATAATTTCATAAGTGTCTGAAACTTTATTAATTATATCTATATTTATTCATTCATTAATATTTAAGAACTATTAACAGGAAATTGATGCCACTTGGCAACTTCTAAAACATGTTGAAATTTAAAAATTTAAAAAGTTTACTGAAAAAGGAAACTATTCAAATAAGTGATATAAAACTAATTATTGATGGATTTTCTTAACAATCATACTAATTTTTTAAATTTCAAATTCGATCTGTAAAATATCAAATTTTAAATATTTTTTATTCTAATCAAATTTTAAATATTAATTACAATAAAATCATATATTAGATAGATAATACTTATTTGATAATTAAAAAACTATTTGATAATAGTGAAAAATCAGATATGTAGATATAATGAAATCAAATTTGAAATACATTGTTTGATAGCCAATCAATTCTTTTAAAATTACTTTTGATCTAAATTAATTTCAATTTAAAATTATCTACCGAAAAAATTTTGAAATCAATTTAAAAGTGAAATTTCCTAGAAATGCTTAGAATCAAATCAAAATAAAAAAACTAGCAAATAAATCAATTTAAAGAATCGAAAACCAATTACACAAAAAAAATTGCTTTCAAACTTAAAATTATAGTGAACCATTCAAATAATAATTAAAATTGAATATGAAGAGTCAAATTTAAAGCCCTAACAAAATCATCTTTATTTAAATACATTGTTTGATAACTAATCAATTCTTTTTAAAATATTTTTAATCTAAATTAATTTCAGTTTGAAATTATTTACAAAAAAGTTTGAAATAAGTTTAAAAGTAAAATTTTCTATGAGTGTTTAGAATCAAATAAACAAATAAATCAAAATTGAGCAAATAAATTGATCTAAAGAATCGAAAACCAATTACAAATAAAATGATTTCAAACTTAAAACTACAGGGGACCAATTCAAATAATAATAAAAAATAGAATATGAAGAGTTAAATCAAAGCCTTAGTCAAAAATCAGATTTATCTAATGATTTGATGGGAAATGTTTTATTTTAAAATTTAAATACAAATCAATTTAATTTAATTTCTATTTTAATCATTCCAAATACTATCTATTATATTTTGGATACATGGATTGACTTCTAAATCGGTATCTTGGTTTATTTAATTATTTTAAACACATCATTTAACTTATAAATCAAATAAAACATGAATTTAATTCCATCTGATTTTGGAACTCCTCAAATTTCAAAGAAGATTTTCGATTACTTGTTGCTTTGCTCTGACGATTAACAAGAGTCAATACTAATCATTATCATGTGTTGAGTTGTTTTTGCCAATAACAATTTTTACATATAGATAGTTGTACGTTGCTATTTCTAGCGTAAGTCTAAAAGTGTTTTAAAGATACTGATTTTGGATGAAAATAAAAATCCATTAAACACAACAAAAAATGTTGTTTATCAAGAAGTGTTTGAAAAGATTTAATATCAAATAAGTTATGTTACTTATATATTATTGATTTGCATTTTCAAATCAATTATTATAATTTATTAGTGACATTTATTATTTTAAGATTGTTAATAATTTCTTTTACTTTAATGCAGCTTCTCAAGGAGAGACCAAGAATTTGATGGTGCTAAGTTGTGCGTGATAATTTTTTTTGTACCATTAATCATATTTTTTCTTTATAAGGTGACTCACTTTTATTGCTACATTGTGATGTTATTAACATCTTTAATATTTGTATACAATATCTTTACCATATGGTCATTTCATACATTAAAATTAAAATTTATTTAATTTTATCTGTTCCTATTTATTGACCCGGGCTTCATGTACAAATGGAGTTCTCGAGGCTGGTTTTTTTAGGTGCTGATAGTACAAGGTTTCGTAAAGGCATTACTTTCACTTAATAAAACGATGCAGATGTTCGCACCAAAACAAAGAAAAGTGATCATAGTTTTTGATATTTTAGTTGTATATGAATATTGATCTTTTTTTAATTCAAATAGATTAAACTTTAAATAATTACATTGATATTTTAACTCCCGATAATATCGTTTTTGTAATTTTAATTTTTAGAATTAATCCATTTGAAATTTTTAAAAGTAATTTGATTTTATTTTGAAATAACAAATAGTTTTTACCTATAATAGGATGCCTATGTTGCGTTTCGAGGAGCAAAGAAAGAAATTTACCTAAAGTTTAAGTAGTATTTTTTTTTCAATCAACTAACATTAAGGAGTTTTAATGTGAGATGCTCATATATTATGTTTAGTGAAAGTATCTAGATGTGAATTGTCACATTTCTTTATTACGGCTAACCAAGATTTACGCCAACACATATACATGAACTTAATCAACGGCGGAACCTCATAAAGGTTGAGAGGGCAGCCATATATGTCGATGATAATATTAATCTTTCATATTGAATTTATAGTTTTAAAATTTAAACAATTACAATAATATGTAGCTCATGAAAGCATAACTTAAGTATGATTTGAATTTTGATAATTAATAGGTTTAATTTTTTAATAAATTAAAATTAAATTTAGGATTTAATTGCAATGCATAAAATTTTTTTACACAGTCATCCAATCATATATGGTCACATAAGTCATGATAGTTAACTTTTATATCCACTACCTGAAAAGTCATCCAAACTAAATATTTTGATTGGATGAAGTGTAAAACCGTTTTACATTAGTGCATCAAAATTAAACTCTTTTTAAATCGTACAAATAAAATATTCTACCTCTAAATTATTTAATAGGTTAAAATTATGATTGAAACAAATATTCATTCTTAGTTGCAATTGTTACATTTCTCATCACATTTTGCAAATAAAAATACTTATTTTGCATTAATTTAAAATAATATTATTTATGTAACTGTTCAGAAAATACCAAGATAAAATTGATTTAAATCAATTGGTATTCCGGTCAAACAAATCGTTGACAACACATATCTAAATTTACAACAATGCTTAGACATTGAAGAATTTCTTAGAACGAGTAAATGTATTCATTCCTTTAAAATAACACTATTGATGAAATAAATGACTGTATCTTCAACATAATTTAAGGTCCAACAAAATAATATCGAAAATTAGATGAGATTGATGAAACAATTTATGAATTAGTTGAACAAATAGTTTATATATCAAACAATAATTTTGAAAATGTTAAATTTTATTGGATTCTCAAATCATCATTTTCTACTAACCAATGAAACGACAATTACGGTATAAAGAAATATAAATCTCACATTGAGAATGTGCAATATAAGAAGACTAAATATTATGCACTAAAAAAACTAAATAATAGACGCAAAAATAATTTATGTGATGCCGGTACAAAAATTATTCACCGAGAAGGAAACAATTTTCGTAGAGACGTATCTGTATGATGGTAATAAACAAAAGCTAATGATCAATCATTGAAGTTTATGTGGTTCTACTTATCAAAACTTGTATTTTGTCATAAATAATTATATATTTCATAGTTTAAAGTCATTTCATCAAATGAATTGCATATGATACACTAAAAATATTGGTAAAACTATAAAAAATATTGGTAAATGAATTTCATCAAAACTTGTATTTTGTCATAAAAAATATTTGTTATTATTGTAACGCAATGATGAGACATGAGAGTAATCGCAATGCGAGACACAGACAAAGAGTGGCTCCTGCCTCCAAGCGGAGGGTACATGGATGAACTGATTACATACTCAAATGAGAGGGCCCTGAGACTGTGTAGGTATGAGACTATACTATTAAGGATGACTTATATGAATTGATTTGTACTATCTATACCAATAAGATGCATATTCTTTTCGGTAGCCTATCACTAATGAACTCCACGGTTAAGTGTGCTTGACTTGGAGTAATTTTGGGATAGGTAACCTCTTGGGAAGTTTTCTCAAGAAGCGTGTGAGTGAGGACAAAGCACATGAAAAGACCTGTGTTGGTTTGTGAGGACGTCGTCAATCCATAAAGCAACGGGATGTTACAAATGGTATCAGCCTGCACCTCTCCTAGTATGGTGTGGTTTGACGACAAACCAAGCGGAAGCTGGTGGGCATGTAATGCTTGGTGACGACCCAGGGAGTGATCCAGTGTGAAAGCACAGACAAGGAGCGGCTCCTGCCTCCAAATAGAGGGGTACATGAATGAACCGATTACACACCCAAATAAGAGGGATTCTTGTGTAGGTATGGGACTATCAGTTAAGGATGACTTATATGAATTGATTTGTACTACCTATACTAACAAGATGCATCTTCTTTAAATCCTGGTACATCTTTATGGCACTGGGATGAAGGGTGAATTGGCTCTTATGTGCCTCTTCTAGAATACTCTTCAGAGGTCACCACTCGCTGGTACACAAACTGGGCCTTCAAACCTCCATACACCTTTGCTATTCAAGGCAAAACCTTTGAGCTTCCCTTCTCTAATCACCTCAATTATCCCTTTAAACTCTTCATCCTCCCTCTGGGCTTGAGCAATCTGCTCTCTAAACTGCTAGACACCTCAACTAACACACTCTCATGCCACTAGGGGTAAGGGTCACTCCAAGGTTGAAATCCCTAAACTTCTTTATGAGCTCAACTTCTTTCACCATCATATGGAAGATATGCAGTGACTTTCTACTCAAGGCATCAGCCACTACATTGGCTTTGCCAGGATGATAATTCAACCCAAAGTCGTAGTCCTTGAGAAATTTCATCCATCTCCTTTGTCTCATGTTTAACTCCTTTTGATAAAAAAGATACTTCAAACTCTTATGATCAGAGAAAACTTCAAACCTCACACCAAAAAGGTGATGTCTCCATATCTTCAATGCAAACACCACTCCTGCAAGCTCAAGGTCATGGGTAGGGTAATTGGCTTCATGGGGCTAGCACTTGGTGGTGTTGCATTAAGACACAACCTAAACCTCTCCAGAGGCATCACAGTAAACCTTGAAGGGCTCATTGGGGTTAGGTAAGATAAGCACAGGGGTCATGGTAAGCTTTTGCTTCAACTCCAAGAAGCTACTTTCACACTCCTCTTTCCACTTAAAAGGGGTATCCTTCCTAGTAAGCTTTGTCAAGGGTAATGCAATATGAGAAAAACCCTTTATGAACCTACGGTAATAGCCAGCTAAGCCTAAAAAGCTCCTGATCTCAGTCACCAGTAGGTTTCTTCCAGCTCATCATAGCCTCTATCTTAGTAGGGTCAACTGATATTCCTCCTCTAGATACAACATGTTCTAAAAACTTTACCTCCGACATCCAAAACTCACACTTTGATAACTTAGCAAAGAGTTTCTTTTCCCCAAGATCTCCAACACCACTCTTAGATAGCCCTCATGCTCCTCATGGGTCCTCGAATAAATGAGAATATTATCTATAAAGACTACTACAAACTTGTCCAAATAGGGTTTAAAGATCCTATTCATATAGTCCATGAATATTGCGGGAGCATTAGTCAATCCAAAAGACATGACTGTGAACTCATAATGCCCATAACGAGTTCGGAATGCCGTCTTAGTATGTCCTCCTCTCTAACCCAAATATGATGGTACCCTGATCTCAAATCAATCTCAGAAAACACCGCTCCTCTCAGCTGGTCCATCAAATCATCTATCCTAGGTAAGGAGTACTTATTCTTCACTGTCACTTTATTGAGCTGCCTGCAATCTATACACAACCTCATACTTCCATCTTTCTTTTTTACAAACAAAACTGGGGCTCCCCAATGTGAGGTACTAGGCCTAACAAACTTTTTCTCTAAGAGGTCCTCTAATTGGGTCTTAAGCTCGGTTAACTCTAATAGGGACATTCTATAAGGAGCTATGGATATAGGTCCAGTTCAGGGACAAGATCTATGGCAAACTCAATCTTTCTAGCTGGGGGAAACTCGAGATCTCCTCAGGGAAAGCATTTGGATACTTTCTCACTATTGTTATGTCCTCTAAGGTTTGTTCAGTTTCGCCTTACTAGATAAAAGTACAAATCCTCTATTCTTAGTCCCACAACAGTTTGACTCTATGGAATTTAAGAACAAGTGGACAGGTTTCATGGGTAAGACAGGCTTAATAGGAGAAACAACAAACTTGGCATAACGTCAAGCAAAATATGATGAATAGATAACTAATCCATACCAAGAATCATACCAAGACCAGACATAGGCAAACATATGAGGTCAAATATAAAGGATCTATCATCAATGCTAAAATGACAACTCAAACAACAAAGACATGTTTTTATGGGTTTAGCAATAGGTGTGGAGACTGTCAAATCAAAAGGAAGCTTAGAGATAGGCAAATGAAAGGATTTAGCATGGTCATGTGAAATAAAAGAATGTGTAGCACCAGAATCAAAAAGCACAACTAAGGTATTACCATTTATTTCACACTTACCTTGAATCAGCTAGATAGAGGGGCATCCTCAGCTTTCACGGTGAAGACGTGGCCTTGATGTTGTGGCCTGGCAGAAGATGTAGGCTGATGAGTCTTTGTGTTGCACTCCCAAGACATGTGACTTGGCTTGCCACACTTGTAGCACACTTTCTAGCCATAAAGACACGGACGATCACCATGGTTCTTACCACACTTTGGGCAAAAAGAGGAGGCTGTGGGAGCCGCTCCTGTTGGTGCAGGACGGGAGGAAAGAAAAGATGTTTCTACTATTGGTTTCTCTTAGGATGGGTATGGCCTCTCTGGAACGGTGACCTACAAGTTTATGGCTTGAACTTCCATGCTTGTGGTGCCAACCTACTCCTATGTTCTTCTGCTTCAGCTGTGACTAGCTTCTTTTGGCTCTCCTCCACAATTCAACATTTGTTTGCCAAAGTGGAAAACTCCGGATCTCAAGATGTGCAACTATATTGTTGATTTTTGGCTTCAAACCATTCTCATACATGACACATTTCCACTCTTCATCAGGGTTTCCAAGATACATGCAGGAGAACTTGATCAACTCCTCAAATTTGGAAGTATACTCTGGCACTGTCATCTTTCCCTGCTTTAACTCAGGAACTCAATTTCTTTGGCATTCTTGATTGACTGGGGGAAGTACTTTTGATAGAAACTAGCCTTGAATCCTTGCCAAGTGATAGGTATACCAGTCGCCTCAAGTACCCTCCTAGCATCATGCCACCAATACTCTCTTTCCCTCCAACATATATGTGGCATATGACACTTTCTGCTCCTCTGAGCATGGAACCACAATAAATATCTTCTCCATGCTCTTGATCCACCCATATGCAATGTTGGGATCAAAGGTGCCCAAAAAAGATGGAGGGTTGGCCCTCCTGAACTTAGAGAACCTTACATTCTCCAAATTCTCTCTCATGCCGCCCACTTGTCCTTGTTCTTCCTGTCTATCCATCCTGTCCATCATGCGCTACATCGTGCGAGCAATGTCCCGCAAGGCATCCAACGTTCTCTGGATGTTGGTTGCCAACTGAGCCATTCTTGGTGCCCTCTAACATCTGCTAGGTGCCATAAGTTCCTAAGCACACCAAACAAAAAGCACTGAGGTGATCAGTCTCAATACTCATGCCTAGGGAGCTAGCAACTGTGACACATAAGCATAACAATCATGCACTTATACTCTTAGCCTATCATAGATAAGACATTTAAGCATGACATAACTATCGCACTGTGCATCAAAAGCATAGTTAGACCAATCTTTAGGCTCTATCAGGATTAACCTCTATACCAAAATGTAACACCCTAATTATTAACCTCTTATGCGTACGTCATAGTTGGCTAATTATTAGATTTCTTACATTTTGATTTCGTATGTTTAGTTATTCAAAAATACTCTTAGAAAAATAGAGGATAGATTTTTTTTAAAATTGAAACAATAAGTCCTCATCTGTTAATGCTTAATTAAAACTAATGCAACCTGTGAGTGAAACAACATCTCCATAATAATAGACACATAATAGAACAAACCATAATAAGGCCCAATCTAAAATACGGTCAGTCATCTATAAGTCATAGAAATTTCAAAATAAGGAGAAACATAAATAGGGACAATAATAAAATCTTTAAGCATAGATTAGCTCCAAAGTCAAGAACTCAAGGGACTCCAACATTCTGGTCCATTGGCTCATCTAAAGACGACACAGAAAAAAAAAGAAAAAGGGTGAAAACTCAAAGGAATCTCAGTAATTGAATAAAAACGGTATAAGTGTCATCGTTATCATCTCCAGTCACTTTGGTTTAATTACAAAATAAGTTAGCATGCTTTAGTTTATTTTAATTAGTTCACAAATAAAAGTCTCGAAGTGATCCACATTTTAAGTCTTGTAAAAATTCTTGATTAACAAATAATGATTTAGAGAGCTTATCATTATTATCATATAAATCACATAGAGAGAACTTGCATGAAAGAGTAAAAAGAATCAAGACATCACACTTTCTCTAGCACTTTGTTTAGTAATTTTGAATCTTTTAATGCATCACCCTCTCTCATGTCACCTAAACCAACCGCATCACCGTCCTTGGCGATTTTAACTGTCACCTTAACTCCACATCACCTATCGCCTAGGATGAGCTCAACCTAACTAGCCGTTGCTAGATTTAAATGGGGATAGAGGTGAACAATTTCTCTTAACATTAAGTTTAACTTTTTGGAATCTCATATTCTAACATCATGTAAAAGTCTCATAATTTTTCTTATTAAAATCTTTAATGCATACTTGACTTAACACCTTCAGTTGATAAGACTCATTCATATAATCAACCATTATCAATGCTCAGAATGAATGCTCATGCAACTGGTCCAACCAACAATATCCAAAATCAATAGTCAATAATCACAATTCAATCAAGTATGGCATTTAAGTACAATAAATTGTCACCATTCATCAATAGATAACCAAGAGTCATTCATTCATATGGCATCACAAGTAATAAGTTTTTTTAAATAAATAGGCTTGAGTTTGATGACATGAGTAGCTTGACGAGCATTCTTTTTTGTTTCTATTTTCCAAATATTTGTGAAAAACCAAGACCACCTTCCCTTGGAGCATATGTTTTAATAATTTATTTTAAAAAATCTTAAGACTTTTAATTTTTGCTAAAGAGCCCCAAACTTCATAAAATTTTACAAAACAAACCCCAACTAAATTTTTCATCCAAAATAGGTTTTTCATCCTAATTTCACGGAAACACAGTTCTGCCATTGAAATTTTTAGAATTTACACAAAAACCCAAACTTTTAAGAAATTGCAATTTGACCCTCAACTTTACTAAAATTATAAAATGACCCAAACACTTATTTTTTCTTCTAAACACATACCTTACTGTCCCAAAACCCATTCTTATAGTTTTACTCCTAAATATTTGATTTTGTAGAAAAACTCCTAAACTTTCTAAAATTACATTTTGACCCCAAATTATATATATAATTACAAAAATGCTCAAATCACATGTACCCACTCTATTTTTCATGTAGATTCCAAATATATGGTTAGTTTTAAAAATAACATTTCCCTTGTAGGAGAAATTGCCTTGGCTGAACCTATATATTCCAAAATCCAAACTTTTGTAAAACTTTGAAACATAAAATCATGTTGTCCAGAAATTTCAATCTCAAAGAAAAACATGATTAAGTTACTAAACATCATCAAAACAAAGCAAAATAATTTTTTAGAGATAATTCCATGTGTCTCTGAGGCCCTGTAAAAATTTCAAAGCTTAATACGGTCTCTAGCTATATTAATAAGATTATACAATTTCAAAGGTCAAAACTACGTTTTCAGCTAAAGGTTCAGAAATCCAATTTTATTACCCTATCAAATGAACTAAAAAAATATATAAAATTTATGGTTGAACTTCAAGATGTTCACAACATCCTATAAAAATTTCAATTAAAAATCAATCATTTAGTATAGCAACAAAATTATACAAATTCAATGCTTCAGACATTACTGTTCATTTTGAAATTCTAACCTTCTTGGTGTCTGAATTTTTAAAAATAGAAAAAGTTATCAAGACACCTTAAGAAAAATACTGAAGATACCTCCATATGTTACCTTCATCATATAAAAATTTCAGCTCATAATATTCTCTCCATCTATGTGAATAAAATCAAACAAACTAAGCTTTGCATAAATATGAGAATTCTAGCAGCACAACATACAATTTCTTTTGATCTTTCAAGCATAATCATTCATTAAAACTCAAGCTTTCTTAACAAAAATCTAAGAATAAGATAAGATAAATAATTTTAAACATAAACCCCTACCCAAAGATGGTTTTTACTAGAGATCAAGGTAGTCACAAGCTCCTTGAAGTTTGATCTCCCAAGTAAGGAAGCAAAAACTCTTTTTTTCCTTTGACCACGAATTTGGTCTACTCCAAAACAGGTAGGAGGAGGCTTTTTCTTGAAAAAATAATGGTGGATTTGTGTTTGTTAGGTGGAAGAGCTATGGAAAAGTGTATTTATTTATTGGATTTGGTGGAGAATTGAAGGAGTTATGAGGTGGAAATGATGTAGGAAGATGGTGATGATGGAGGATGAAGATGAGAGAGTTTGGTGGAGTTTTTTGAAAAATAAATTTGATTGTGTATGAATGGGGTAGGTGGAAGCTGCAGTCTAATGATGGAGGGTAGGTGGTTAAGTTATTTTTTTTTAATTATTTGTGGGGTGGTTGATTAGGTATTTTAGGAATTAGGTAAAAAGGTAAGTAGATTAGGTATAAAATATATATATAAAAAAACAAGTATAGTGATTTGTGATATTATCAAATCTTTTTGTAATTATGCCACTACACTTTTAACTAGTGGTAATTAGATAATTAGTAACTCTTTAGTTATTTTTGAATAATTAAATGCACGTTATTTGCTTAGTTATTTTGATTAGGCTTAATTAGCACTGTCTGGGACAAAATGATAATTTTACATAAAATTCTCCACTCACTCAAACATTAAATATCCCCTCAATTTAACATATCAAATTCCCGCTAATGATCGGTTTGGTCATCACTTAATCCCGCGTTAAATTACCTTTTGGGCATTTTAGTAATTTCACACAAAAATTTAGGAATTGCAATTTTCACAATGATTGTTATCTAAAACACATATAGTCCCCTTCAAACATTACACTAAACCTTTGAGGATGACTTGAGACTAACTGTCCTCGATTCTTATGTAAAAATACTTCAAGGGCATTTTGGTCATTTTTCAGAAGGAAAAAATCGAGGCATTACATTTCTCCCTTCCTTAAAAAGAATTTCGTCCTTGAAATTTGCTACTAAAAATAACTCTGGGTGAAGGCTTATCTCCATCTCCATCTTCCAAGTGAGTTCCTTTACAGCATCTCTTCCATCTCATCGTGTAAAAGGCACAGACAAGGAACGGGTCCTGCCTCTAAGCGGAGAAGTACATGAATGAACTGATTACACACTTGAATGAGAGGGATCTGAGACTGTATATGGGGCTATACAATTAAGGATGACTTCTATGAATTGATTTGTACTACCTATACCAACAAGATGCATCTTCTTTCGGTAGCCCATCACTAAAGAACTCCATGGCTAAGCATGCTTGACTTTGAGTAATTTTGGGATTGGTGACCTCCTGGAAGTTTTCTTAGGAAGCGTGTGAGTGAGGACAAAGCATGCTGAAAGACAGTGTTGGTTTGTAAGGACAGTCATCAATCCATAAAGCAGGAGAAGATGTTACAAATGGTATCAGAGCCTGCACCTTTCCAGGACGATGTAATTCGAGGGTGAACCAAGCGGAAGCTGGTGGACATGTAACGCCCAATGACGAGGCAAGGAGTGATCGCTGTGCAAGAAGGCATAGACAAGGAGTGGCTCCTACCTCCAAGTGGAGGGATACATGCATGAACCGATTATACACCCGAATGAGGGGATCCTAGGATGTGTAGGTATGGAACTATCCAGTTAAGGATAACTTATATGAATTGATTTGTACTACCTATACCAACAACATACATCTTCTTTTCGGTAGCCCATCACTAAAGAACTCCACGGTTAAGCTTGCTTGACTTGGAGTAATTGTGGATGGGTGACCTCCTGGAAATTATCTTAGGAAGCATGTGAGTGAGGACAAAGCACGCTGAAAAGACCCGTATTGGTTTGTGAGGACAGTCATCAATCCATAAAGCGGGGGATGTTACAATTATTATTTCAAAATTTTTAGTAACTATTTTTAAACGAAATATAAAAATAATCAAATATTTATTATTTTTATTTGCAGTTATAATTATTTTAAATTGTTCATTTTTATATGTAATTAAATATCTATTGGAATTTTTTTTACTAAATATTATTCATTTTTATATCTTAGCTATAACGCCTGGCAACGAGGGTAGGGAGTGATCGCGTAAGAAGGCATGGACAAGGAGGTCAGACTTCTAAGTGGAAGGATATATGAATGAACCGATTACACATCAGAATAAGAGGGATCCTAAGACTTGTAGGTATGGGACTATACAGTTGAGAATGACTTATATGAATTGATTGGTACTACCTATACTAACAAAATGCATATTCTTTTCAGTAACTTATCACTAAAGAACTCCAGTTAAGCGTGCTTGACTTGGAGCAATTTTAGGATGGGTGACCTCCTGGAGGGCTCTACGTTTACTAAATATTATTTATTCTAATTCTTGTGACTTATTGTGGTGTGCATACCAAATGAAAAGATTAGTGCAAGCCTACTTTGCTGAGGCCAAATGGTCTAATAATGATTATACACCAACTATAGAGGAGTACATGGGATGTTGCAACGGTGTCTTGTGCATATCGTGTGCTCACAACC
Source organism: Dalbergia oliveri (assembly GCA_030441495.1). Lineage (NCBI taxonomy): Eukaryota > Viridiplantae > Streptophyta > Magnoliopsida > Fabales > Fabaceae > Dalbergia > Dalbergia oliveri. Next base: position 18,647,737 of record JAMLFY010000003.1, read on the forward strand.
TTATCCTTCATTGGGATGGGATGTTTTGCCACAGGAAAAGCCTTCTAATGGTTAATTGAAGACCCAAAAATTGTAATAGCTACACTTGTTATTTGGACTCATGGACGACATTGCTTCCAATGAGGTATTTGTTATTTGTTTTCTAGTAAGCTGATTCACCACAAGAATCAATTTCGTACTTTATTAGGCATTTTAGAGTAAACTTCATCATATTAATTACTTTACATAAATATATATTTAGGGAGAGAAGATGTTGTCTCAATCCAATGCAAAGAAAATCTCCTAAAATCAGAGAAATCTATCATATTAATTTAGTTGTTAAACGATTGCAATTTAACATCAAAATATTGCAAAGCATTTATTAAGACGGACGCAGCTAGCCTATAATCAAAAGCCATATGAGGATCAATTCGGTGTCATCAATCTTTCCATGTACAAATTGATCACAATTTACTTTATGGAAATGTCAAATAGCCAGAAATTTTTCTAAGTGTAGTTATGAGAATGAGCTATCATAATTTTAACTTTTGAATGAATAAGTGGGTTATATCTCTTTGTTTAATCTAATTACCATCATGATTTCTATAAAACCTTGTAACAATACTTACTTATTTTGACTATGTAGCATTGCACAATGATAAATTACTTCATTGATTATTTCATCCCTTACTTTGTTTAGTTTGAGTAGGAGAGAGGACATGTTGCCTCTGCTCAGTGCTACATAAAGCAACATGGCATCACAAAACAATATGCCATTGATGAACTTCACAAACAAATAACCATTGCTTGGAAGAATAGAAACGAGGCATGCCTTAATCCTATCGATCTATCAAAGCCTCTGCATATGATTCCTTAACTTGTCACGAGTTATGGATGTTTTTTTACAAAGATGGAGATTGCTACACTCACTCCCAAGGATCAATGAAGAAGAATATTGAAGCTCTCCTATTGAATCCATGTCAAATATGAAAATAAGGGCTTCATGACCTGAATTATATTGTAATAATACTATGAATAAGCCATTATTAGTGAATTGTATCATTTTAGATTTTTTTTAATTGCAATATATTTTGATGGAGGGTTCTTTTGTGGTACCCATGCTAAATCATGGGTTTTAAAATCCTTGCCTACATGGACCAATAAAAATTCTCGATTAGGATTTATAATAAATACATATAAATATTCTTTTTGCAAAATTTAATTTTGTAAAGTAATACTTAAAGAAATAAGATTTATAATCTGAATCTTTATTTATTGAAAATAGAACTCTTTTCTTGAAAGATGATATTATTATACTTTTATCCCTTCCATTTCCAAAACACATATTTCAGTCCCCTAAATAATTAAGATAAGTTATTCTTTAGTTTATTTTTAAATTATTTATTAATTCTCTACTTTCTCATATTTATGATTTTGTTTTTTTCAGAATAACTTTTATTAAACTTCTAAATTTTATTTTTCTACAAAATAAATATATGTAAGTTATAATAATATAAAATATTAATACATCTATACATATAAGCAAAATTCACTGCACTATTTCATTAATACTCACTATATTATTTTATTCATTGCATAACTCATTATATATACGTATTATATTAATATTCACTCACCCAAATTGTTAACTATTATATGGCTCATTATATTTTATAATTAAAATTTTCTCTAATTTAAAATATTTACATAAGAATAGTATTTAATATTATTTCGTATGTCGATATTCTTTTTTAACCTTTAAATTTAATTAGTTTAAAATTTAAAATTATGTTAATCTACTAGCTCATGATAACATATTTTTTGAACTTTTATCTGAAGAAATAATCCACTTAAAATTTTAAAAATACAAAGCTGAATTTATTTTTGAAGTATAATTTGAATGAAGAAGTTACCTACACATTTTTAAGAAAAATTAGTTCACTCTTAACTCATGATAATATAATTTTTGCAATTTTAGTTTTGAGAATTATTTACTTGATATTTTAAAAAATGTTAAATTACATTTGTTTTTGAAACAATCAAAGAAAAGACCTTAATAATATATAGAAAAATAGTTTCACATGACATTTTATTTGGGTGCACATAATAATATATTAATCTTTTATATGTAAATTATATAATATTAAAACTTAAATAATTACTTTAATTTATTATTTTATGATAATATAATTTTAGTAATTTAAATGTTGATAATTAATTTTCTTAAATTTTAAAATACAAAGTTAAATTTATTTTAAGTTGAAGTTAAATGTTTTAAATTATTTAAAGGTTAAGATTATATGAATTTTATTGATAAATAATGTAAAAAATAATGTGACTATTAATTTTCAATACATAATAGATTAAAAAGAATGTGATCAAGTAACAATTAATTCAAACACATAAACTTCTCACCTATTTTATCTTTGGTTTTCTTTGAATTTTACTTACTTTATCCTTTTGTATAAATATTACAAATAATCAATTTTTTTTTTTTTTACATTTTGTGTATTTTATTTGTGTTTCAACCTTCTCTTTTTGAGTGAGATCATACTCATGACAACTTTGAAGAGTTACATAAACAAGTATACACTCAATTTCCTTTCAATTGGCATACTTTATTATTTATAAATTTTAGTGAATAATATTTATTTGCTATGGCCAAATAAATACACTACATAGTTCAAAAATATCTATGAGTCAAATGTACTTATAGCAATTAAAAATCATAATAAGTGTCATCTATTGCAATTAAAATATAATACATTTAGATTTTACTTAAATGATTGTAATTTTTTTCTGGGTGCAAAAATGATTGTAATTTTAACTACTATCAAGGATAGACAATACAAAAAGTACAACTATCATCAATAATGTTATTTTTCTACGTATGCTTGTTTGATTTAGTATTAAAAAATGTTTGACTAATCAAGTTCTCAAATGAAAATAACATTTAATTATAAAACATAACATAAATTATTTGATACAAATAATATTACCTTTAATTGATATAATACTAATGAAAAATATTTTATTAGCATATTTGATTCTATTTTATATTGAATTATATCATAAATTTTATTAATACAATGTTATATTAATAGAAAACTTTTATTATTCTAATTTTAGTTTTGGTATTATAAATTACTATCACATTTTTTTCAAAATTTTTTATTAAAAGAAGTTATAGAAAATATAAACAAATTTGTGAAATGCATAGAGATTATGTAATACCCATGTTTTCTTTTAATCGCAATTATATGTTAATTAGAATTAATTAAGTTAATTTAGGGTTAGTTTCCTTAATTAATTTGATAATGGATATTAGACATTCCTCTCTTAGTACATTGAGTACATGTTTATGTTAGCTGTTGTTTTTGATTTATTTGAAAGTTAAGGATTTGGGTGTTTTGAAAATTTAGAACTCCTTCCAATCCAAATTTCAAAACACAACATTAAAATAAAATTTATTTGGATGAGTGGCGTATCCAAAAAATTATTTAATTATGGTCTTGGGTTGATTTAATTATTATATAATGCCTTTGTGTATGAAATTACCTGGTTACCCTCACCTACTCCTATCACATTACACCAACACACCCTCTCCACCAAAAAAAAAAGAAGGGAGAAACCTTACTCCCTAATTGTGCATCAGTGCCACCCTCCTCCCCACCACTTTACATTTCTTTCTTTTCCCCTTTCAAACACACCTCCATCTTCACCACTCCTCCATTCTCTTCTTCTTCCTCAAAGCTTCAAGACACATGTCACCGTAACCCCAATCCCACCTCCATTCTTGCCCTAAAACCCAAACACACCCAAAGCTACCACCACATCACATCCAAGGCCACCACCATCTCCACCTCTAAGAGTACAAAGCTCTTTCCTTGGTATTGTAGTAGCCATGTCCATAGAGGATGAGGGAGGAGATTTTTGCTTCCTTCCACATCCACAAGCCTCAAGGAAGCTCTATCTTCTTGTTCCTCCATATTTTTGGAAGGGGTTGTCTTTGAAACTTCCACTTTCTATGTTCATTTGGCTCCATTGGGGAGCTTGTTTATGTTCTTTTACTTCTTGTGTATGAGTTTTTCCACCATCTAAGCTCTCCTTAAGGTATCATTTATGTGTTATTTTTTAGTTTTAACGGTGTCTTGTTTTGTGCATGAATAAATCCGAAAATAATGTATAATTTATGTGTTATTTCTTTGTTTTAATGGTGTTCTATTTTGTGCATGAATAAATCCAAAAATAATGTATCATTTATGTGTTATTCCTTTGTTTTAATGGTGTTTTTGTTTTGTGCATGAATAAATCCGAAAATAATGTATCATTTATGTGTTATTCCTTTGTTTTAATGGTGTCTCTTTTTTGCATGAATAAATCCAAAAATGGGCATTTTGGTTGGTTTGGTTTAATGTTGTGTGAGTTTAATTGGAAGAGAGAAATTAACTTAAGTTTTATGCTTGCTGAAAATCATTAACTTGCTTCCCTCATAGTTTTTATAAATTTTGTTCAGCAGGGGGGTTGATTATTGGGCTATGGGTTGTTCTATTTGGCTGGAAATGCAATGTATAATGGTTTAGCTCAAGTTTTATGGCACTTGGGGTACATGTATAGGTGCTGAAATGTGTTGTAAAGCCCTCTAACTCTTGTAAAATCACATTGTCTTTTCTTTGTTTCTATTGCTGTAAAAATTTTTGGTTTGGGGGCTGTTTCTTGCAGAAAAATTGAAGGAATTATGTTGGGTTTAGTTGCTATAAGTGCTGAAAAATTTGCCAGCTCTTGAGCTTTGTAGTACTTGTAAATTTACAGCACTTTGCTAGCTATTTTGGGCTGTTGTAAAATTTCTATTTTATGCAGAAAAAATAATGTATGAGGGTAGGAATTGGGTATTTTATGTAGAAAATTAATTGTGTGTTGTGGTTCTTTGGTTATGTGTTCAAGAGTTGTGTTTTCTTTCATAACATTTGAGAAATAAGTGCTAGAAATTTCCAGCAACCATAGTTTAAAGTTAGATGATGCTTTGTGATTTTAGATGAGGAGTCTTGATTATTTTGAGTGCTCTAGTTATTAGGAGTTTAAATGAGTTTCTTTGGTCATGAAATGTCTAATAAAAATGGTGCTAGTTTTTGGAAAAATTTCAGCATGTGTGTTCCTCCCATAAAGTGGCAATGTGAACTTGATTTCTTGTATCCTTGACTTTGGTTTTTTGTACAAATGTTATGGTGTCATGAGAATGCATTTGGATTGAGAATTTGGAGTCTTCAAACTACTTTATTTGATTTGAAAGATAAAATTATAGTTTGGGGTTGAATATGTTAATCTAAATTTGATATTATCTTGATGTTGTGAGTTTGAGATATGTATATGTGAATCGTATTTAGAAATTTCATTGCTGTTTCTATTCCTGGAATATGCGATTGGATGAATGCTAGCTAAGTCCAGTCCTTTTTTCGGCAGTTGGCTTTGGCATGTTTATGTTATATATTGTGTAATTCCAAGTTGAAATGCTAAATGATGGAAATGTACACTTTATCATTAAAATACATAAAGTGGTATGCTTAGGTTTCCTAACAATCTATGAGACTTTTACATGATGTTGGAGTATAAGATACAATGAAGTTACATTTAAAGTATGAATGAAGTTGTTCCCCTCTATCCCCATTTAAATATAGTATTGGCTAGTTAGGTTGATGAATGAAGTTGTCATGACAATAATTAAAGTATTTTGGTTAGTGAAGGAATTCTAGATGCATTTAACAAGTTCAAAGATTATGAAGGGGACTTCAACTAAAGACTTACTACCGATGTTGAGGGAATGTTAAGCTTGTTTGAAGCCGTACATCTTAGGATCCATGGAAAGGACATATTAGATGAAGCAATTGCTTTCACTTCCTCACACCTTGAGTTAATAACCACCTAATTGAGTCATTCTCTTGCTGCAAAAATTAACAATAGCTTAAAGCACCTACTTGGAAGAACTTGCCTAGACTTGTGGCAAGGCTTTACATCTCACATATGAGGAAGAACACTCCTATGATGAAAATCTACTATTGTTGGCCAAATTAGATTTTAATATAATTAAAAAAACAACATCAAAAGGAACTTGGTAGTATTTCAAAGTAAGTTTTTATTAACAATCACCTTAACAAAATAATTAGAAAGCATTAATTTCTTCACGTCTTATGGAAATTGGTTGTATTTAATGAATTAGGTGGTGGAAAGATTTGGATTTTACAGAAAAATTGCCATTTGCTCACAATAAGATAGTGGAATGTTACTTTTGGTTATTGGGAGTGTATTTCATGCCACAATACTCTCTTGGTAGAGTGATAACAACAAAGATGATATCCTTGTTATCAACAATCAATGATATATGAGATGTAACTCTTCACTGAAGCAATTGCAAGGTTTGATGTTTAAATTAAGTATGAAATATTTTCATTTTTGTTGTTAGTTTCCTATTTGAATTACAAGTAGAGATCAAGAAAGAAATTTGTTAGCCATGTATGATAACCTTTTGCATACATAATTAATGTATATTTTAGGTGGGACATTAGCTGTATGGATTTTTCTCCAAAATATATGAAGCATTGCTACCAAGCACTATTAGATGCTTACGAAAAAAGAACAAGAGATGGCAAAGGAAGGAAAAACATTTTGTGTAATCCATACCAAAAATGAAGTAAAACTATATATACATATGTCTCTACATTTTCCCAAAAAATAAAGATCTTCTTTTGGACATGAACTAAGAACTAGCTAGGAAGTTTAAGACATGGTGTGTGACTCAAAAATCATCTAACTATTTTTATTGCTATGATTTTTGTGAATTATTGCGGTGTGCATTGGAGGTGAAAAGATTGGCCTAAGCCTACTTTACTGAAGCCAAATGGTTCAATTGCAATTATACGCAAACTGTAGAGGAGTACATGAGTGTTAACCTCTTATGTATACGTCATAATTGGCCAATTATTAGATTTCTTACATTTGATTTCATATGTTTAGTTTACTCGAAAATACTTTTAGCGAAAAATAGAAAATAAATTTTATTTTTTGAAAACTTAAAATGGCAAGAGCCTTATTTGTAAGCGCATAATATAAACTAATGCAACCTATGAATGAAACCACATTCCATGACAATAAACAAATGGAAGAACAAATCCTAGACATAGTAAGCATTTAAAATCACAAGTCAACACATCGCCATATAATAGGATACTAGTATATTATAAGAGGGCATGAGTCCATGGAGTACAACTAAACCTAATATGACATAAATGAATTTAAGTTAAGAGTCGATACTAAGATCTAGTCTCAAATACAGTTATCCATAATATTGGGGAAATCTTAATACATAAAGGAAACATATAAATAAAATCAATAATTTGCATAGTCTAGAATGACAAGTAAAAGATATGCAATGATATGGCATCTAATCTCTGAGCATGCACAATCTCCAAAGATCATGGGACTCAAGAGACTCCACCATTCTAATCCACTATGTCGTCTGAAGATGACACGAAAAATAACCTGGATGAGAATTCAAAAGGAGACTCATAGCTATATAAAAACAGTTCAAGTGCCATTGTTGTCATCTCTAGTCACTTTAGTTTAATTATGAAATAAGTGGGCATATACTTTAGTTCATTTAATTGGTTCACAAACTAGAACTCCGAATCGACACAGGAAAATCTCTTGATTAAAGAACAGTAAAATAGAATGCATGACATCACTAGAATAATCATAAACGTACAAAAAGAGGCATGTGTGAAAATGCAATGAAACAAGTCATCTCGCATCTTTAGCATTTTACTTTACCTAAAATTTAATTCCTTAAACATGCCACCCTCTTTCATGTTGCATGGACCAACCACGTCACCACCTGGCAATTTAACTGTCACCTACACTTCAAATCACCTATCGCTTAGGATGGGCTCAACCTAACTAGCCACCACTAGATTTAAATGGGGATAGAAGGAGAACTTTCTCTCATGTCACCTAGATTAACCACGTCACCGTCCTAGCAATTTAACCTGTTATCTATACTTCAATTCACCTATCGCCTAGGATGAGTTCAACCTAGCTAGTTGTCACTAGATTTAAATGGGGAATAAAGGGGGAACTTCAATTAAACTTTAAATTTAAATTCCTCACATCTTACTTTGCAACAGAATGGAAAAGTCTCATAAATTATTAGCAGACATAAGCACAACATTTATACATTTAAATGACAAGCTTAGAGTTTCTACTCAATATACTTCGGTTTACATCCCATGGCCTATGAAACATAATCCTAACTCATGCTAACATTCTGATCTACACTTCACGTTTGAATGAGTTAGGCTATGTCACGTAGTCCGTGAGATGCTCCCCATGTGCATACTCTAATCATACAATTTCTAATGATTTGACATTTCAATTTGAAAGTCACTCAATGCATAACATAAATGTGCCTAAACCAATTGCTAGAAAAAGGACCAAACCCAGCTAGCATCCATCCAATCGCATATTCCACTTATTAGAATCAACAATACTATTTCTAAATACCATTTACATATACATATCTCAAACTCATAAGATCAACATAATACCAAATTTAGATTGGCATATTCAACCCAAATCAAATTTTATCTTTCAAATCAAATAAAGTAGTTCAAAAACTCCAAATTCTCAATCCAAATGCATTCTCATCACACCCTAACACTTGTGCACAAAACCAAATTCAACGATGCAAGAAACCAAGTTCACATTGCCACTTTATGAGAGGAAATAGCATGTTGGAAAATTTTCAGCAAACAACACCATTTTATTAAACATTTCATAACTAAAAGAACTCATTTAAACTCCCAATAGCTAGAGCACTCAATACTAATCAAGACTCCTCATTTAGGACCCCAAATCATCACCAAACACTTGAACTATAGTTGTTGTAAAACTTTACAGCACTTAGTTCTTCAAATGATATGAAAAGAAACAACCCCTAAGCACATGCCCATTGAACCACAACTCACAATTAAATTCCTACACTTGAATACCCAATCCCCATCCTCATACATCATGTTTTTCTGTATTCTTGTAGCGCATACAACAGCCCAAAATAGCTAGAAAAGTGCTGGAAATTTTTTAAGAAACACAAGGCTAAAGTGATAGAAATTTTCTGCCCATGTAGATATCAAACCCAATCCAATTCCTTCATGGTTTCATCCTTTTTATTCCTCCCCCAAACCAGAAATTTTGCAGTAGCAAAAACATAAAAAGAGGCATATAACAGCCCCCAAATAGCTAGAAAAGTACTGAAAATTTTCAAGAACTATAAAGCTAAAGAACTGGAAATTTATTCTACACTTATAGTAACTAAACCCAACATAATTCCTTCAATTTTCTTGCAAGAAACAGCCCCCAAACCCCATGAAATTTAGCGCTACTACTATTCCAAAAAAACTAGAAAAATGCTGCAAATTGTTCAAGAAATTCAAAGCTAAAGAGACCAAATTATTTTTGTATTTATGTTTATCAAATCCAATATAAAACTTTCATATTTTAACTCTTTTTGACCCCTACATATAAAAATTCCATTAGCAACGAAAAAACATGGGCATGAAATGGCTTTTAACATGTTTTCTAGCAACCAAACATCAATGTTTATGAATCATAAACCTTTTCTAAACATTATCACCCACATTAACAAGAAAAACAACTCCCAAATACCTATTAACATCATAAATTCGAGAATAAAAAAAAAGGAACATAAGCTCAAATCTTCATTAATCATCAACCCAAGTCAAAGAACACAAAACCCAATCATCAACATATCATTTTTGGACTTGAATTTAAAGTAGAAACATCGCACAAAACAAACAAGTTTTATAGCTCAATAACATACAAAATGGAAGGTATTTCACCAATAGCCCTTTAGCAACACTTAGCTTCCTTTAAGAATTTTGTCAAATACATGGCATGCACTTTAATGAATTTTCATGTATCAATTTTCACAACCATAAACACACCCCAATAGGACATCTTTCCAAGCTTTTATACATAAGAAACAAAGGTATACATATATATATGGGTCAAACATTTAAATTTCATCAGAATCCTACCAAAAACATAACAAAATCATGATACAAAAAGGGTTGTTACATTAAGTCCGAAAATGCACATCAACATAGGGACTCTAAAAATTGATTTCTTTCAACAACAATAATTCAACAAGGCAAATAATCCCTATTAAAGACTTAGTTTTGGATTTATTCAAGTGAGAACCAAAAAATCACATAAACCCAAATTTGGAACACATAATAGATAAACCAAATGAGAATGTGATAAAAAACCCTACCAAAATAAAGACCCACAAAGGAATGAGCCTCTTAAAGCTTTAGTGAGTTTAGGTGAAGCAAAACCTCTTGCTTTATGCCTTCTAACAGCCACGATTGTGATGCCCAAAAGGAGAAGGAGTTTGAACTCTAATTGGATGGAGGTTTAGAGTTTAAAGAGAACACGAAGCAAAGATTGTTACTCAAGCTCAAGTGTAGGGATGAGGTGAAGAACACGAAGAAGAAGAATGTTTTGTGTTTGAAAATAAAATGAATGTGTATGGGGGTGGAAGGCGGGAGGCCGTGGCTATGGTTTCAAGGGTCTAGGGTTGCATTTTTGTATTGTTTCATTAAGGGTAGTGTGGGTATTAAGTGGGGGTTAAGGGGTACTAGTGTAATTTGCTCCTAATCTCATGAAATGTTAAAAAAAAAAAATACAAGACAACAAATAAATAGCATTTCTTTGCACCATGAATTCAAATGGTTTACATAATATTGAGTGTCTTGAAACTTTAAACTATTGAGAGGGAATTTGAAATTTTAGATGGGGAGAGCTTTAAATTTTAAAATACTCTAGTTTTCAATTTCTAAATAACTCAACACCATAACTAACATAAACATGCACCTAAACTACTAAGAGGCTGAATTAAATTAGAAATATTTAATTATTCATTATCTAATTAATTAAGGAATTAATCCCTAATTAAACTCAATCAACTGTGATTAACACATAATTGTGACTAAAAGAAAAGTCTGGGAATTACATCTTCTGCTTATTGTGTGCTTATTGCCATATCCTTCATTGGGATGAGATGTTTTGTTACAGAAAAGGCCTTCCAATGGGTATTTGAAAACCCAAAAATTATAGTAGCTTCAACAATTATTTGCAGAATCTTGGATGACATTGTTTCCAATTAGGTATTTTTTTTATTGTTTGATTTTTTGATTAAACTCTCATCATTTGGGATAATAATTTTTTTATTATTAAAAATAAATTCACTAATACTTCAAAGATCATAATAGTGTTAACTTAGTTGTTAAATAATAATAGTTCCTTAACATCAAAATGTTAAGATAAGTTGAAGTCAATCTATAATCAAAAAATCATTTAGGGATCAATTTGAGGCCTTCAGTCTTTCCATATGTAAATTGATGTATTTTTAGGAATTGATGGTTTTGTCATGAAACCATATCTTCTAAAAAAGCTTAAGCTAATAGAATCACATGTATGGTTTGACTGAAGCCTTGACTGTTTTAGTTATCGAGGATTGATATCATGTTATAAAACCATCTCTCCCAAAGCTTAAATTGATGGGCAGAGATACATGAATGATTTTACACCCTAACATGTGTTTACTATACATATATGTGATAAATTAATTTCATCCTTTGTTTTGGTTAGTTTGAATAAGAGAGAGGGCATGTTACCTTTCCTGTTGAGTGTTACACAACATGGTGTTATGAAACAACATACCATTGATGAATTTTGCAAACAAATAACGAATGCTTGGAAGGACATCCATGAGGATTGCCTTGATCCTACTAACATACCAAAGCCTCTCATTATGAGAGTCCTCAACCTGTCACGTGTTATTGATGTACTTTACACCAACAAAGATGGCTACATTCACTCTAAAGGATCAACAGAGAAGGACATTGAAGCTCTGTTGTTAAATCCATGTCCAATATAACTATATGAACATAAGGGCTTCATGAAATGAATTTTATTGGTTAATTTCCAAACTCACAATTCAGTTAATTAGTTTTTAAGTGTAGTAGTATGAATAAGCCAAACATAGCTATCGTGAAGCTTGAAAGTGAATTTTATCATTTTGAATGAACTTATTACAACAAATTTTCATGACTTGAACAAATTGACCACATGACTAAATTATTTTAACAAGAGAAATCAAGACAATCTTAGCGTGTAAAACATTAATGGACCTTTGTTGTTTCTTTTAGTTTTGTTTTCTAAATCCATTATATTTGATGTATTTGACAATGAAGTCGCATCTCTAGATTAGCTTTCTACCCCTGTAATTTATGTGCCCCCTGTGACAATAGGCTGTATATGTAGTACAACGATAAAAAAAAATGATTTATTTTCATATATATGTTGATACTCAACATTAACAATATCGTCCACATTCAAATATATTAATCGCTAATAATTTATAAATTATGATGCTCTATATTTTAAATATTACAATTGTGTGTAAATTCCTGTATTTGTTGCTATCACATTTTCATCGTTAAAATTTTCATCTCTATTTTAAATCAAATAAAATAACGTATGAAAGGGGAACAAAATATTATTTGTCAAGCCTTTGTTTCTTGTTGACTTACTATATATCATGACAAAAAAGTTTAAAATATTAAAATGAAATTCAAAAGAATAAAAAGGCCAGCCTAACTTAAATTAAAAAACACCATTGCTTGTTAAGCGCTTGCACTACTATACTAATGTAAAAAATATCTTTGCATGAAATTGTTTCTTCATAGGTAAAACACGAAGAAAGTATCCTATAACAACATATATTTGACTCTATTAATCACACTAATAATAATATATATCCACAACATGGAACTGTGCATGTGTATTTGTGTGAGAATGCATAATAGATGGAATATTTGACATGTAAATGAGTAGGCCAACCAATGAGACAACAACAAACACAACGAATGTGCTAGAGGCAATTGGAACCTTTGCAAGTGATATTATTTGTCCAGAGGTGCTAAGGTAATCCTATAATTGATTTGTGGGCCTTTGCATTGGGATCATTGGGTTCCAATGTTAAAATTTTAAGTGCAACTAATGAAGTCTCTTGTTATTTAAAATAGCATAAGTCAACATTATATGAGTAAAACAAGGTAGGGGACTAGTGGATGGCAGGTTACTATTGATGGTGAGAGATGATGTAATATCCCAAAAATTATTTAAAAATTAATTTGAGCTTTATTAGTCGTAATTTCAAAAAATCTGATAGTTGAGCAATGATGGGGATAACCCAATGGACGTGTTAAAAAAAAAATTTCCAGGGTGAATAGTAACCTTGCTGGCCCCACGGCTTGTGGACAATAAAACCCAGAATCCAGGCAGGAAATGCCCGAGACTAAGAAAAGAGAGGGTTGAAATTAGAAATAGTTAGGAATAAGGATTTTATACCTGAATTTAATTTTCGGGCAATGTTTGATTACCCAGGTTTCGGTGTACGATTTCTAATATTGAAATATAGTTTAATCATACAAAAGGATAATGTTTATCCTTTTAATACATGTGTAAGGCTAAGATTTAATCTTGCTTTACAAGATTAAATCCTAGCCATCCATTCCTTTTTATTATTAGAAAAATATACCTCTTTAACTACATTATTAATATCTCTAATCTAAGATATATTTTAAGCCACAAACTTACCTTTCAAGCCCTCATTCTTGGCCATGAAATGGAAGGATACAACAGCCTCCATTTTTGTTCCTCAAGTGCTCAAGTTTTGGTTTCAAACCTCCATAATCCTTGCCCAAAGTTGCCTAAACCATAATTCACCATCATAACCTACAAATCTAACCGATTAAAATCTCAAATCTCCATCAATCTTCACCTTGATACCTTACTTCCTCACTGATTAGGAAGGGATTGGGTTTGATTTGGGAGCTTTGGAGTGGAGGGAATCCATCTTGGAGCATCAAAGAGCCAAGGATACACTAGCTTCCAAGAGTAGGGGTTTCTTTGCCGTTTTTCTCAAATTTATTTTGATCGTTTTGGTTGAGCTAGGTTTGAAATTTGTGGTTATAGTGATTGATGTTATGTTGATATTGATGCATGAATTTTGGTGGGGTGTTTCGATGAAGTTAAAAATCATTTTTGTCAAAAGGAATTTTAGTCTTTGCTGAAGATTTTCAGTTTTCAGGCAGCTATTGAACTAGAATTTTCTGGGTGTACTTGTGGGTATTCTCATGAGCTATAAAAATTATATATTGGAGTTAACATCTTAAAATAACTATATGAATTTTCTTGGGTGTTGATTTTAAGTTTACTGCCTCAAAAAATCAGAAACCAAATGAGACTGATGATGTCTTGATTGTTGAAACTAAAACAATAAGATTGTCCAATTTTATTACCATAGCAAATGATTGAACTAGCCCTTGAAATTTTTATATGAAGTTAATAACATATTGAAGTATCACTGTAAATTTTATTGTGCATTGATTCGATCATTTGCTAGGGTTAAAAATTATGAGAACTTTGGTTTATCTGAATTGGTGGTCTCTGACCACTAAATTTGTACAATTTACTGAAGGAGTTCGAGAGCTCCATTTGTGCTGAAATTTTTATAGAGCCTCTTAGACAATTGAAGTGTCATGGAGAATTTGTTTAGCCCTTGAATCAACCATGTGATAAGAAAAATAAATTTTTCTACTTAAGCATAAATTTTGCCAAAATGTTGTGAATTGATGAAGTAATGGCATTTTGCGTTCTAGTATGACATGAATACTTGATATTAAATGTTTGGCCATGTGACTTGTGACATATAAATGCATGCTAAAGGAATTAAAGAGTGGTTTGTGAGGCATGATTGAAATTGTATTGTGAATGGAATATCTACATGTGGCTTATGCATGCATTTGGGAAAGAGAAAAGTACTTGATGCAATTATATGAGAAAAGAGAATATATATAAATTTCAATCGTGCATGTTCTGATATATGGACAAAACAGAAATAAGACTTAGATTGAATTAGGGGAAGGAGAAAGAGAAACTTTCCCAAATTTATTGGCCAGGAGTAATAGATCTATGTGATTCGACATGGAAAAAATGAAGTTCGATGATTACGTATAGGAATGAGCTCGTTCCTGATAGCAGTATATTTTCCTTAAGTGGTGTAATCCACTATAAATACCATTTGGTATAAATTATCTACTGGAATTGTCCACAACAAATATCCATTGGGTATAAACCAAGTCTTTCCTATGTCACTAAAAAGAAAAAATGCACTGATTTGATCTTTGCGGCCATAAGTGAAGTCATGTCCCTTTGAGATAAGTTCATTACATCTATTACATGTATACTCATCTTATTTTGAATTATCTGCCTAGGATGATTTACTCAATGTTAAAACATTTTGATATATGTGCACTAAGTGATTGATTGTAAAAGCTACCCACTTCGAAGGGATGGTTTTAGAACTTTAAAATGAATCTTTATTCTGTATTGCATGATCACGTTTTCTTGATAAAACGAAGTGGCTGGGCGATAACAATGACATTATAATTTTGTAATTAGGGAGTTTTCCTACTGAGAATTGTATAATTTTCACCCCTATGTGTTTGTGTTTTCGTGTCGCCTTCAGGTTAAGCCAGAGGACTATGATGCTTATAGAAGAACCTAAAATTGCAATAGTGTAGTAGTTAATGCTTTTATTATGTTGTATTTAGTGGAATAGATATGTATGTAACTATATTAGAGAACATATATGTAGTAAAGCTCATAGAGGAGCTTCCTTTTGTACTCAACTATGTATTCAATAAATGCTGTGTTTCTTTGTTATATATATTTTAATAGAATTGCACTTAATTATTACACACATTAATCGAGCTTGCTATAGATACATAAGAAAAGTCTGCTAATTAATAAGTAACAACTCTCGAGTACGATATCATGACTTAAGGATGGGGTTATACTTGGGAGGATGTTACATTATGGTATCAGCAGTTCATCCTTGTAGGACCTTGAGGAATAGACTTGCTATGCCTCCAAAGTGTAGATAAGTCATGCCTTGAATCTTGTCTATATGATAGCATATAGGGTTTAGATATGCATGATAGTCTAGTGGTGTTGTAGTTGGTTGCTATCACATTTAGCATAATGTTGAGCTTGATCAACTCAATATCTTTGTTTAGTGTGTTTAGGAACTAATGCAGGTTAGACGTACTAGGAACGAGAAGGCTGAATCAGATAACATGATAAGTACTCTTCGAGAGATGGCTGCCGATATGAGAGCACAAGTTGCAATGGTCAACTGGATGATGGAAAGATTAAATTGGAATCCAAAGGAGCTAGAGTTCATGGCACTCAAGCAAGGATCCATGAGTGTAGCAGAGTACATGGCATAATTTGATGAGCTCTACCAATCTTCTACTATCTATCGGCATAATCCGGATGAAGCTTGGAAGTGCGTGAAGTATGAAGGAGGTTTACGGGAGGATATTGAAGCAGTTGTGAGTCCCTTAGAGATCAAAGATTTTGTTACTCTAGTCAACGAGTGTCAGTTTGTAGAGGAATTTAATAGGAAGCTAGCAATTACCAAATCCGCTAATGATTCCAAGAAGAGACTAGCACCTAAAGATCAAGAATATGAGGATGCCTTGCCCAAGAAGCAGTTTCAACCTAATCTGCTGAGGATAAACAACAACTACGGTCAACCAGAAGCAAAATTGCCTAACATGTGGAAAGAACCATGAAGTTAGACCTTGTAGAGTTGGGCAAAATGTGTGCTACTGCTGTGGAAAACCAAGACATAAGAGATGAGAGTGTCAGAATGACATCCAAAACTTGCTGAGAAGCCACCACAGAGAGGCACTATAGGCTAACCAAACCTAACCACCTAATAATCTAATTTGAGGTGGGACGTTTTGGATTCAATTGCTATCTTTTGTTTGCTTGTGTGTGAATTCCTTATTTGGCTTATGAAATTGTCTTTTGAAATTGTTTTCAAATGAATTTTGAGGGCAAAATTCTTTTTAAGGTGGGTGGTAATGTAACACCCAAAAATTATTTAAAAATTAATTTGAGCTTTATTAGTGATAATTTCAAAAAATTTGATAGTTGAGCAACGATGGGGATGACCTAGCGAACATGTTAAAAAAAAAATTTCGGGCGGGGGTGAATAGTAACCTTGCGGGCCTACGCCTGGACAGCTGGAACTCCAAATCCAAGACGTGAAATACCCTGAGAAAAGAGAGGGTTGAAGTTAGAAATAGTTAGGAATAAGGATTTTATACCTGAATTTAATTTTCGGGCAATGTTTGATTACTCTACGTGTTTTACCCGTTCGGTAAAATTTCAGTGTGCAATTTTTAACACAAAATATAGTTTAATCATACAAAAGGATAATGTCTATCCTTTTAATACATGTGTAAGGCTAAGATTTAATCTTGCTTTACAAGATTAAATCCTAGCCATCCATTCCTTTTTATTATTAGAAAAATATACCTATTTGACTACATTATTAATATCTCTAATCTAAGATATATTTTAAGCCACAAACTTCCCTTTCAAGCCCTCATTCTCAGTCATGAAATGGAAGGATACAACAGCCTCCATTTTTGTTCCTCAAGTGCTCAAGTTTTGGTTTCAAACCTCCATAATCCTTGCCCAAAGTTGCCTAAACCATAATTCACCAAACTTGTTTATTCATCATAACCTACAAATCTAACCGATTAAAATCTCAAATCTCCATCAATCCTCACCTTGATACCTTACTTCCTCACTAATTAGGAAGCACTTAGGTTTGATTTGGGAGCTTTGGAGTGGAGGAAATCCATCTTGAGCATCAAAGAGCCAAGGATACACTAGCTTCCAAGAGTAGGGGTTTCTTTGCCTGTTTTCTCAAATTTATTCTGATCTGTTTTGGTTGAGCTAGGTTTGAAATTTCTAGTTATAGTGATTGATGTTATGTTGATATTGATGCATGAATTTTGGTGGAGTGTTTCATGAAGTTAAAAATCATTTTTGTCAAAAGGAATTTTGGTCTTTGCTGCTGGATTTTTGGTTTTTACACAGGCAGCTATTGAACTGAATTTTCTGGTACACTTGTAGGTATTCTCATGAGCTATAAAAATTATATGTTGGAGTTAACATCTTAAACTAACTACATGAATTTTCTTGGATGTTGATTTTAAGGTTTACTGCCTCAAAAAAATCAGAAACCGAAATGAGACTGATGTTGTCTTGATTGTTGAAACTGAAGCAATAAGATTGTCCAATTTTATTACCATAGCAAATGATTGAACTAGCGCTTGAAATTTTTATACGAAGTTAATAACATATTGAAGTTTCATTGTAAATTTTATTATGCATTGATTCGATCATTTGCCAGGGTTAAAAATTATGAGAACTCAGGTATATCTTGAATTGGTGGTCTCTGACCACTAAATTTGTATAATTTATTGAAGGAGTTCAAGAGCTCCGTTTGTGTTGAAATTTTTATGGGCCTCTTAGACACATTGAAATGTCATAGAGAATTTTTGTGGCCCTTGAATCAACCATGTGGTAGGGAAAATAAATTTTTCTACTTAAGCATAAATTTTGCCAACATGCTGTGAATTGATGAATGCCAGGAGATTAGAAACAAGCAAGGAAAAATGAAATACATAAGGAAAGAGGGGAATTCTTCTAGTGAAACTAAAGGAGAAGAAATAATTAAAAGAAGTTGGGATTAGGAAGTGATGAAGTCAACATGGTCAACACATACAAGCATAGAAAATTTTAATTTGGCATACTCAATGATCGAAATAAGAGCTTCATACAAACATGGATCAAATTAGAGCATGAGTGATTGGATTGGATCACAAGGATAAGTTTTGCTCAACTCAAGTGTATAAGGGCATGAGACACTTAAACACTTCACAATGCATTGCCTTTCTATAGGCCTGCCTTTCATCTCAATCACCATAACTCAAACACAAGCAAAACATGCATCAAGAGGTCTTATTAAGGTTGTAATGGGGCTAACGTTAGGGGTAGGATAAAATTTGGGAGATGTGAGCTAAACTTAATTCTAAGCAAGCAAAGTTGTGTGCTCAACATTGAGAAATTGTGCATGAGAAGCCAAAATCACACCAATTATAATTCGCAAGATCCCGTTGTAATGCAACCTTAAACACCAAATTGCAACCATTTATTTGCATACAAGTAGTGAAATTGGTGATTTTCTTTTTATTCCATTCCTTCTTTTTTTTATTATTATTTTTGCTTTTTTCTTTTCTTTATATATATATATATTGGATATATTCATATTTACAATCACTTTCACCAATTCCCTATTATTCACATAGATTCCTTTTGCATTTTTTACAATTGTTTCAAGAGGTTTCCCTTACACTCAAATTCTAGCACAAACAAACTCTACCATTACTTTCCTAGGCCCTAAGGTTGGTATTTATCATTGTTTTTCACTTGAGTGCTTGTAATATGCTATTCCAAATAAAGAAAGGGGTATCAAAGCTTGAAAGGGGTCATGCAAAGGATTCCATATCAAAGGGTAGCCTTTTAGGCTAAGTGGCTATCAAAGAAAATGAATGCTTCAATCATACACATGCTATGCAAAGTGATGAAAATGCTTTGAAAGAGAATTAGGCTAGTTCTAGAATGACAAGCAAAGTGAGTATGCATACCCAAACAAGTGATCATTTAGCAAGCAATCACAATTAAAGCTCAAAAGCTCTCAAAGTTAATCCCAAACAATTAATCATATATACAATCAATCGCAAGTTCAAGTTACTCAAATTTGACAATTAGGCATGCCATGAAAACAATTTCATTTCTCTTTCGTTTTTGGTTTTTAGAATCAACCACATTGAATTAATCAACTAACCAAAATTGCCAATTTTTTCTCTTTTTATTTTTTTTAAAGAAGAAAAATAAAGGATGAAAAGTGAAGGCAAATAAAAACCATGCACCCTTGGCCCATATATAAATCACCCCCATACTTTAAGATTGCATTGTCCTCAGTGCACAAATATGTACAAAAATTAAGAAAAGAGTAGGTGATAGAAATGAAATTGATGGGTCAATCCTCATCTTAGAACTCTGCATCTAGATCTTTTCAAGAGAGGTAGGGCTAGGCAAACCTTTTCCTATTTCCTTGTGGTATCATGTGACTAAAAATAACAAAATGTGCATGAATCCAAACCCCTAACGATTAGTAGAATAAGTTATTCAAGCCTAGACAAAATAGTAGCTAAAACCAAAACCAAGGAGTAAATGCATATGCTAAATGTAAAAATACATGCAATATATACCCTACTAGAAATTTGCGGATACTGATGGACATTATCGATGAGTATATACCCGTTAGTATTTACCGACGATGTCTTGATGGGTTGTCGACCTTTTGCGTAATCAAACATTGGATTATTAATTTATATGATAGCACATTAGAAAACCCGTTGGTAAATAATGGCGCCTCTTAGCACCACTTGGCATGTAAAATTTTCGATGGATATACCGACAAATTATTTATATTTTTATTTGTTTTATTTTTTCTTTTAAATTACCAGGTATACCAATAGGTTATTTATATTTATATTTTATTTATAATTGCCATTAAATTGCTTATGGGAAAGTAATATTTCATTTTTTTATTTATCTTTTTCTTTAAGTACCGACGGGTATTTTTAATTTTGTTTCCATTAATTACTAATGGGTGTACTAATGAGTTTTTGAAAATTTTGCATGTTAGCGCCTAACTCTTGGTATCCCATAGACTTGTCAGTAAAACTATTAGTAATTACTAAATTGTGAAATGCACCGTTTCACTTAAAGTTACTGACGGGTGTACCGTCGGAACCAGATGCGTTCCCTCTACGCTTCTTCTTCCTCATTTCTCTCTTCCCCATCTTTCCCTCCATCACCGCCTGCCACTTCTCACCGTTCAGTCGTTAGAGCTCCGTTGCGAAACGAAGACCACCATTGTGATCCTCATACGTTGGTGAGTATTTTAATTGGTTTAGTTTTTTGATTTGGCTTAGTTTTTCCATTCATTTGTAGGTGACTATAGTGTTGTTTCTTAATGCATTGGAGAGTAATTATTGTTATTATTTTGTTACTGTAGGTGTTGTGTTGACCCCTAGTAGTGAGTTATTGACGTTGGCAGTGGAAATTAAGAATAGTTTTTCATCTTTTTCGTTATTTTATTTTATAATTAGCATATATAAATGCTGATAATTGTGTGTAATTAAATATTTGTTCATGTTGGATTTCAGGATTGGATTTGGTTCCATGCAAGGAGCTAGCGAGAGGATTCTTTGTTTTTGTTCATTGCAGGAGCGGTTAGTAACAAAGTCCTTGTTATTTATATTGTTTAATATGTATGTAGGATGGAGACTTATGTTTTCTAGGATCGAGTTGTGGGAATGGGGATTGCATGACTGGGGGAAGGGCGTAGAGGTCCTTCCAACTTGTTTGAATTGTTTACTGGGATTCTTTATGTTTGCGGATATTGTAGGGTACATGTTATGGAGTTATAAGGGGATGCACAATAGAACAGTTTTAGGATTATGTGAATTGTATGTGATTATTAAGAGTATATAACTGTTAACTATATCTATTCTATTGTTGATCTTTAAGAATATCTATTATTGGTGAATTGATTGAAATATTTGATGATGCAAGCTCCTAATTTAAGGAGATACTATTGAAATTTTGTGAAACTTTTGTTAAGGAAATAATATTATAATATTAAAAGTAATTGTATTAAAAAACTTTAAAAAGCAATTGATGGGTTTAAAAATAATAATTTGACATCTTCAAAACATTAGGAGTTCTATGAACTCAACAAGGCATTGAAATTTCTTATGAAGAAAGCTCCTAATTTAAAGGGAGATGCTATCAAAATTTTGCCAGAATTTGTGTTTAGGAATTAAGAAGAAAAGTAGTTGTACTGCAATATTAAATATAATTTGTATTTGAAAGTAATAATTTGATGTCTTTAAAAATTTGTAGGGTCTAGTGTTATTCACACGCTAAATGTTACCTTCAAACTGGTCGTGGTTGTACGATAGATTGAATCCTAATAGAGAGGGCATTTAACCAAAATTTTATAGTGGTGTTGAAAAATTTAGGAGGGTAGCATGTCAAACACAACAGTTCATTAATGAGGCAAAAGTTAGGTGTCCATGTAATAAGTGCAAATGTAGTAAGTATTTAGATGATAATACAATAAGGGTTCATTTATGTAAGTAGGGATCCATGCCTGACTATTAGGTTTGAACCGAGCATGACGAGGTAGTTAATGCATGGAATCATGTGGTATATTTCAACTGGAAGTAGTTCTAGTGGGATCCACTAGCTCAGGACGACGTAGGTAATGTTCTTTAGGAGGATAATCTGGTTAGATATCAAAAGATGGTTTTTAATGCTGTTAGTCCTAAATTTGTAGCTTGTTATTCGTAGCCTTCAGTTGAGGAGCCCAACCAAGATACCGCTGGGTTTTATAGTCTCTTAGAGGATGCCAATCAACCTTTATGGGAGGATTGTATGCACTCTGAGTTGTCATTAGTAGCTCAGATGTTGAGCATTAAGTCTGAAAGGAACCAAAGCCAAAGTTCTTTTGATTAGCAGGCTACATTGATAAGTGAGCTAAGTTTGAATCCCGATATGATTCCAAAAGATTTTTATCAAGCTAAAAAATTAGTTTCTAAACTTGGGTTGAAAGAAATAAAGATTGGCTCCTGGTTAAAAGGTTGCATGCTTTATTATAAAGATAATATTACATTGACTGAGTGTAAGTTTTGTCAAGAGCCTAGGTTTAAACCCAAGAGACGTGGAAGTGGAAGATATAAGCATGTTCCAAAAAAAATGATTTCATTATCTCCCCTTAATCCCTAGGCTCAAGAGACTCTATGTATTAGTGAGCTCGGCTTCTCATATGAGGTGGCATAGTGAAAATTAGAGGGGTGATAGAGTGGTAACACATCCATCGCATGGTGAGGCGTGGAAGCATTTCAATCAATAATATTCTGAGCTTTGCTTTGACCCTTGAAATGTTAGATTAAGACTCTTCTTAGATGGATTTACTCTGAATAACCAATTTAGCAAACCCTATTCCTGTTGGCTCATAGTTGTTACACCTTACAATCTCCTTCCTAAAATGTGCATGAAAGATCCTTACATGTTCTTAACTTGTATAATCCCTGGCCTTAATAATCTAAAAGCTAAGATTGATGTGTATCTTCAACCTCTAATTGATTAGTTGAATGAATTATAGTGCCAGGGTGTTCTTACTTATGACATTGCAACAAAGCATAATTTCATTATGAGAGATACATTAATGTGGACCATCAATGACTTTCTAGCTTATGGAATACTATCTGCTGGATGACTCAAGACAAATTAGCATGCCTAATTTTCAAGGAGAATACTAACGCATTCACCTTGAAATATGGAGGAAAGAACTCTTGGTTTGATTATCACAGGAGGTTCTTAAATCTGATCATACGTATAGGCAAAGTAGGTATGGTTTTAAAATAATTGTATTGAACATGATGAGCCTCTAGTTAGAGTAAGTGGCCGCCAATTATGTGATCAAGTTAAATATTTCCCAAAAATAATAGAAGTCAAAAAGGTAGTATGAATGCTAGGCTATAGGGTATACCATAATTGGACCAAATAAAGTCTCTGGAGTTGCCATATTGGAAGAATAATTTAGTGTGCCATTGTTTAGATGTCATGCATATTGAGAAAAATGTGTTCGATAACATTATGAATACTGCAATGGATACAGATTGAACCAAAGACAATGACAAGGCAAAGCATGATCTGGCTGAGTATACACGCGGACTAATTTGCATTTACGAGAATTAAGATATGGTTGTTTCTATAAACCAAAGGCCAAATATGTTTTGAATTCCAGTCAAAAATAAGATGTTTGTCATTGGCTAAAGAAGTTAAGAATGCTCGATGATTATGCTTCTAACTTAAGTAGGTGTGTCAATGTTGCACAGTAAGCTTGTTGACATGAAAAGCCATGCTTGTTGCGTCTTCATGGAGTGTTTGCTTCCAATTGCACTTGGAGAGCTTCCTGATGTTGTTGGAAGCCCTTAACCGAGCTGAGTTAGTATTTCAGGGATTTATGCTTTTCTACTCTTAGGATTGATGATCTACTTGTCATGGAAAAAAATATTCCCATAATTCTGTGCAAATTACAGAGAATTTTTCCTCCTAGGTTCTTTGACTCAATAGAACACTAGCCTATACATTTGATATATGAAGCACGAGTGTGTAAACTGGCTCAATACAAGTGGATTTATCCATTTGAAAGGGAAATAGGAAGGTTTAAAAGAACTATGAAGAATAGATCCTAAGTGGAAAAATCCATATGTCAAGTTTATCTAGCGAAAGAGACTTCAAATTTTTGTTCGTTTTATTTTCAGCCACATGCTCAATCTAGGAGAACTGAGTTAGTCGTAATGATGGTGGAAGTGAGTGTTCTATTCTATCAACATTGTCTGTATTCAATCAATCTGGTCAGTTACTGGAAAGAGTGAGCCCTGATGGCTGACTTTTGAGGAATGGAATTCTACGTACTTACACATTTTGATAAATTGTGATGACGAGCAACTAGGTCTGAAATTTTAATTGTATTGGTTGATATTATGTTGAAATTGATGTATTAATTTTGGTGGTGGGTTTGGATGGTGTTAGAAAAGGGTTTTTATCAAAGGAAGTTGGACTAGGCTGGATTCCTAGTTGTCCTACAAGCAATTATGCATGAATTTTCTGAGATAGTTGTGGGTAATTTCATTAGCTGTAAAAATTATATGTTGTATTTAACATCTTAAGGTAACAACAGGAATTTTCTTGGATGTTGATTTTAAAGTTTACTGCCTCAAAAAAATAAGAACCGAAATGTGACTAATGCTGTCTTGGTTGCTAAAACTGAAGCAATAAATTTGTCCGAATTTATTATCATAGAAATTTATTGAATTAGCTCATGAAATTTTTACACGAAGTTAATAACATATTGAAGTATCACTGTAAATTTTCTTATGCCTTGATTCCATCAGTTACTAGGGTTAAAAATTTTGGGAACTCTGGACTGTGATTGGTGGCCCCTGACCCCAAAATTTGTACATTTTATTGAAGTAGCTATAGAGCCCTGTTGTCCTGAAAGTTTTACAGGGTATCCTAGACATATTGACATGTCATATATAATTTTTATGACTCTTTAAATGGCCATTTGATATGGCAAAAAAATGTTGATATTAGAATGATAAAACTGCCAAAGTGCTAGAATGGTAGTATTGGCTGAAAACTAATGGTGGAATGATATCTATTCAAGTGTATGGCATATGAGTACATGCTAGATGTTTTAAATAATTGTTCATGAGGTATGAATAAGCCTCTAAAATAATTGAATACTTATATGTGATGCACACATGCCCTTGATAAAGAAAGAGAAGTACATGATATGAGTTTATGACAAAAAAGCACATATACATTTCACAAGTACTTGTTTGAACATATAGGGCAAATAGAGATAAGGCTTAGATGAGATGTAGAGGGAAGGCAAGAATAAGGACTTCCCTAGAAAAGTTATGAATCGGTAGACGTATCGGCTAGAATAAGTGTGTGATTCGAAAATGGAAAAAAATGAAATCGATGATCACAAATAGGAATGAGCTTATGTCCTACAGTCTATTGTCCTTTGCAGAACTATCAAATGCAGATGCATCTTTATATGAAATTAAGCCTTCCCTATATTAATAAAATGAGGAACATACATGGAATTGAGCTTATGGTTTTGAATAATAGTACATGACTTGTTACTGTAGTGACATTATAAATTCCCATGATTTACGTATTTTAGCATTGATGCTTGTAACTTTTGTATGGATATTTTATATGGATGAACTCATTATCTATATTCTGTATAGTATCTGGGAATTACCCTACTGAGAATTTTATAGTATTCTCACCCTTGCAGCTGTATGTATTGTATTCAGATTTGGAGATGCCATCACTGGTATTCTTCCTTGACTCGCCGCAATGGGTGTGGCAGGACGACCCAGCACTTGACTCTTTGTATGCCGTAGGTTACTCCCAGTTTCGCATATACATGTTTTCAACCGTTCCTTTAGTACGTCGGTTTTTATAGTAGATTTCGACCCCACTTTCCCCTATGACAGAGTGCCTCTTCATATGGTGCACCCTAATGTATTTAGGTTCCACTTGCTCCACCAGCACACCTCTAGCAGATGCACCCGTTTCTTCATCCTCCTCCTTAGACTTGGACCCATTGAGAGCCCAAACGCCCCCGTGGAGGCGAGGTCATCGCGCTGATGGCAAACAACTTCCTGGAGGAGGAGGCAAGATCTTCGGAGACTGTTGGCCTGTACATAGCAGGAGTATAGTGTTAGCACTTTACCAACCTGCAAACCGATGTACTGTTAATTTTCTTTTGCTCCGTTGTACCTATATGACATTTTTGTTTGGCTTAAATTTTGAGCAGGTTAGGTATCAAGTAGGGGGACTAGCTTTATTCGCAGAGAGTTTTTGACTAGTTAGGGGTTGTTTCGTTGACTTTTCTTTTATGATGTATATATTGCAACGAGACATGATGTTCATATATGTGAATATGGTTCAGGAAATTTATGTGTCAAAATTTCCTTATAATTGTATATCTCGACTAGTATAGATTAGAAACATCAGGAATACTCTGCTAATTACTATGTCAATACTCGAGTAAAAGGTAGTAATTAGGGGTGTTACATTAGGGATGTGTGTCATAGTTTGAGATTTCAAGGTAATAGCACTCATATTGGATTTAGGATTTGGCAAAGTTTGAGAGCGAAACTGAGGATGAGCCCTTCTACTGGTTTAGATCTATACGCATCTCCTGCATAGCCTAAAAAGCAGCATAAATCTTCTTTTGCCGGTTAATCAACAATTTTATCATCTCTTGGAGAGTTGTATCTAGGAGTGGGTAAGTGGGTAACACAAGAACAGGAGGAGGTTGTTGCACTGCTAGAAGTTGTCGTAGTTGACACAAATGTAAAGGTTGATGCCTCTATGTGGAGTTTGAAACTGTTGTTTATGTGAATTATTAATCCACTTCAGATTAAAGTGATTCTTCCACTTGGGATTGTAAGTGTCCCCAAGACATAATTGCCCCTACTATTTGGACTGAAGTGGTGCATAAGGAAACACATAGGCAATAGAAACATTCATGGGATCCTTTTGTAGCTGAGGACAAGTGCCTGTGGTATAGGTGTGACAAGAACAAATACCACATGCTATAGCTGGAGTAAGAGGTAGGCGGCTTTACTTAGTTTAAGGCTATCTGCTTCTTGAACACAAAAATCTCCTCAAGTGTCTGTTGTAAGTCTATGGTATCTCTTGGGAAACTCCATCCAAACCGTTGGTGCCCGTGTAACTTTAGACCCAAACTGCCTGAATTCTTTACCATGTTTTCAATCAAAGCCCTTGCTACAGCTGGAGTTTTATCAACTAAAGCTCCTCCACTAGTTGTATCAACCATACTCCTTTCTATAAGCATCATGCCTTCATAAAAGTACTAATAAGAAGTTGCACAGGGATTTGGTGGTGAGTTTAACAATCTCCTAACTCCTGTGCATTACTCGAGTATTAACACAATAATCAAAAGAGTGTCACTTGCCTTATATAACTTACACTAGTTGATAAAATGAAAAGAAAGTAAAATTAAATGTTAAATCAGCAAGCTAAAGTACTAAAGCAGACCTCAATAGTTCATATATATATATATATATATATATCGTAATGATCATATGAAACACTAATATAAAAGTCATAAACATATACAACATATTCAAAGTTAAGTCAACCTGCTAGTAAAACTACTCAGGATCCCCCTTCAAAATACATCACATGTTCTAATATAACCTGCTCTATCCTAAGACCTAGCAAAAAGAACGTATACACATAAAAGGTCTTAACAATAATAAGCAAAATTGTCTATAGGTTCACAAGATGCTAAACTAGACTACAACTATATACAAGTAGTAGGGATCTTGAGTGTCTCCTAAACCTCTAATGGAAGCCATTTTCCATTGGAATGATGACACCACCTCTAGCTGGGCATCAAAGCTAGTAGAGGAATCGAAGTTGGATGAGGAAGACTATGACTAGGCATTCCCTATAGGGGTACTAGCGGTGTAGGCAAGGGAACAATCAAAACTAGATTGCCATATATAGGGGTATACCATTATAAGGGAACTCTATATCAAAGGAGGCACTAAAAATAGATGGGATAAAGGAATGACTGAACGACACATATGCTCTGATTTGGAGTGAGCCATAACAAAAAGTGAGTCTAGATTTAGGTCATGGTGCAACTCCCATTATAGTGAATAAATGAAAACTACCAACAATGGCACCTCAGGATCTAAATACAATACAAAGTGCATACAAATATAGGGATGAGAATATTATAAAATTCTTAGTAGGGCATTCCCTCAAACATAAGATATTATAACTAGTAACTGCATTTATACAATTAATTCTATGTAAAATCATATGCAAGAACAATAAATAGTCATGGATTTTCTCTTGTGACCATAGAACTGAATTTCGTACTTTATCTTTTGTCATCGACATAGGGAAGACTTAGTTCATACCAACTAGAATATTGGATAATACCACACATGGGCAATAGCCTCTATCAGGACTAAATTCATTCCTATACGTGATCATCGGATTTTTTTTTCCTCTTTCGAATCTCACAGAGATCTATTCCTAGCCAGGACTTCTACCAACTCATAATATCTTTAGGGAAGTTCCTTTTTTTTTGTCTTCTGCTTCATTCAACATAAGTCTTGTTTCTGTTTGCACAATTGAAGTTCATACATTTTCTTTTGTCATATATGCTCATATACTTTCTTTCCCAAATGCATGAAGTGATCACATTTAGACATTCATTCACAAGTAAAGTTTAAAATATTCCTCATAAACCAATATTTAAAGTCTATAGCATGCCTCATTACACATCACTCTTGAATCAAATGTCGTTATATCATCAATTTAAGGCATTCGTACACTTTCAGCACATTAGCCAAATTTCACACCTCTTTAATAAAATTAGTTTATATATCAAACAATCAAAATCAAAGCTACAAAAATTCTCCATGAACTTCAATATGTCCATGAGGGCCTATAAAAATTTTAGAGCAAAACAAGCACTTTAACTATATGAATAAAATTGTACAAATTTAGTGGTCATTGTCACCTAATCTCACCAACAGTTAGGATTCCTAATTTTATTACTATAGCAAATGAACTCAATAAATTCAGTACAACATCCTAAAAATTTCAAAGGAAAATTTAATTATTTGATATAGTAACAAAATTAGACAAATTCATAGCATCAGAATTAGTTCTTCAAATGGACTCAAGAAAAATCATGGAACTACCTTTGCATGTTAGCTTCATTATATAAAAAATAGGTTAAAAAGATATCTTATACTACTTAAGAAAAATCATGAACCATTTTTTGCCTTGAAAACCTAAGATTCCAGTACCATAGTTTAAAACTTATTTTGACAAAAATGATTTTCTAACAATATCAAACTACTCCGCCTATGCAAACACAACAATATCTATGTGTAACCATATAATAAAACCAAAAACATCAAGCTCAAACATTGAATCACTTTCAGAAATAGAATTGAAAATTGAAAAAGATACAAAAATCGTACTTGTGAAGCTTTAGGGCATCTAGCTCTAGATGATCTTCTAAAATGATTTTCTTCACTACTAAATCTTTCAATCAACTCTAAATCCATCCTTCAACAATGGGGTGTGATATCTCAAGTTGGAAAATGGTGATAGATTAAAATTCTAATAAGTTTGTTTTGTAGGTTATGGAGAGTAGAGTAAGTTTAGTGAAGGAGTCTTGGGGTTTTAGTATTGGGCTAGGGTTTTGAAGGTTTGAAACAAGGTTAAGGTTTTTTGAGAGAAAGAAAAAATGGAGGCTTTATTTTCTGCTTCTTGGCCAAGTTTGATGATGATGGAGTGATAAGGTTGGTGTTATATTCTTATCTTAATATAGGTTTAGTATTAACTAGTTTAATTTTTGGGTTTCTTTCTTTTAAAGAAAATAAATGGGGTGAATAGCTAGGATTTAATCTTGTTATTCAAGATTGAATCTTAGCCATCGACTTGGCCCAAAAAGATAAACATTATCTAAACTTAAAGGTTAAGCTATCTTTCTATGTTAAAATTCACACACCAAAATTTTACCGAATGTGTAAAACATCATACCCTGGAAATCAGAATATTATCTGAAATTAATCTAGGGCCTAATACTCTATCCCAACCCTTATCCTATCTTCCCTTGGCCCTCGGATCTGTCCAAATTTCAAAGTTACTATTGCACCTACAAGCCCATAAAATTACTATTCACACCCGGCCTAAATTTGTTTTCCTACTCGTTCGTTGGTCGTCCTTATTATTACTACGTCTATCAAAATATTGAAATTCTTATAAATAAAGCTTAAATTAATTACTAAATAATTCTAGGGTGTTATAATAAGGACAACTAGTACACAACCTTTTGAATTGCTCCCAATACTCCCTAAGTTGCCTTATCCCAGATGTCCTTTCTTATGACAGCTATTCAAGATGTTGGGGAGTACTTTTCCAAGTTTAAAAGGAAAATGAATTCCCAAAGTGAGCTAGGTAAAGCACTAATATAGTAGTGTGCAAGACGGGTAGTCTCACAAGGAAATAATGCTAATTAATTGGAGTTTGGGGGCGATTTGTTGCATATGAGAATTAAATTTGTATTGAGTAAAGAGAACAATGATAAAAGAGCTAGTCTAGGGGATTCTCAAACTAGGGAATGTTTATCACTAACATATGCAAAAAGAAAAACACTTAGTAGGAAGTTATGTTGCCAATTATGCAATCACACAATTAACAAGTAATTCTCCTAATAATAGTTGAGTAACTATAAAGGAAAAAACTGACACATACACTTAGTTAATTACTATCATAATGCCTAATTGTATGAGCTAGCTTAAGCACCAATTACCATAGCTTAATCCTAAATCAAGGATCAACTTTACCCTCTTAGTCAATTAAATATTTTCCAATCAATCAATTAGATTGTATTCAATCAACTAGCTTAATCATGCATGCATTGCAAATCATGAACCATATGCACAACACAAGCACTTTACTCAACACACATATCACTTTAATAGGCATGGTAAGGGAAGAAGAAAACAAGAAGAGAAAGAGAACCACACTAAGCATTTCATTAAAAACCCAAATGTTTCAAAGCATAAACCCTAGCTCTTGAATCCTTTCGGCTAGCAAGAAAACTACTCTCCATGAAGGAGGTTACAAGAAAAAAAACCAAAAGCTAAAAGACTGTAAAAAGAAGGCAAAGAAAACCAACTAAAAAAGGTAAAGTGAGCATCGTTCAATAAGCAAGAAGGAAGAGAAAGAAAGAGCTTCCTCTAGCTAAACCTAAGTTGAAGGAAGAGAAAAGAATGAGTTTCCTCTAGCTAAACCTAAGTTTTTTTTTTCCCCCACAAATGGCAAAGAATGCTTTGGAATTAGAGCTTATAGGTATTACATCATCTTTAAAATTGCTAAAAAAGGCCCAAGTGGGTAAAATTTGCAATATTTAAAATTTTATCTCTAGTCGTAGAGCTATCTCCTGTGACCACGTGAGTGGTCTTTAACATATAGTGGCTCTTCTCCATGCAGATTCATTGTAGCAACCAAAACTCACTACAACAAAGCTATGTTAGCTTTTGAGGAAGTTACAAGTCCCTAATCACTGTAATGACTAAACATCGCAATAGTGATACTATTTTAGTGGCTAGCTCCTCTTCCTTGATTCCATAGGCTCCTATTGACTCTTCTTCTTGAAAGCATGCCCCGAAGCCCGCCCCAACTCAACATTGTACTCTCAAAGATGGTCCCCTAAAATCTACAAATCTCTTTGCAAAAGTAAGAGAACTCATCAGTGACAACATCAAATACATATAAAGCTAATAAATTAAAGCCATATTCAAGCATTGAGTGCAGGGAGATTCAATTGCTACTTCCTAGCAAAATAATGAGAATTGTACACAAATTTCATGCAAAACCACCTAGTGTAAAGGAAAAATTATTTACAAAATATGTGTTTATTCAGCAAATGTATGATCGAGTTATAGATTTCCCAAAAATAACAAAAGTTAAAAAGGTGGTACGATTTCCAACCTATAGGGTTAGGCATAGTTGGACTAAGCAAGGTATCTTCTAGAGTTTGTATTGGAAGGATAATTTGGTGCATCATTGTTTAGATATCATGCATATGGAGAAAAATATGTTTGACAATATTATGAACTCTATAATAAATACAAATTAAACCAAAGACAATGACAAGGCAAGGCATGATCTGGTTGAGTATTGCACATAGTTTGATTTGCATTTACAAGAATTAAGATATGGTAATTTTTATAAGCCAAAGGCCAAAAATGCTTTGAATTCCACAAAGAACCAAGTTGTTTGTAAGTGGCTGCAAGCTGAGAATCCTTGATGGTTATACTTCTAACTTAGGTAGGTGTGTCAATGTTGCATAAGGTAAGCTTGTTGGCATGACAAGCCGTGATTGTCACGTCTTCATGGAGTGTTTGCTTCTTGTCGCATTCAGAAAGCTACTTGATGTTGTTTGGAAACCCCTAACTAAGCAAAGTCAATATTTCAGGGTTGTTTCTTCTACTCTTAGGGTTGATAATGTATTTGTAATGGAAAACAAAAACATTCCCCTTATTCTATGCAAATTAGATAGAATATTTCCTCTTGGTACTTTGACTCAATGGAACACTTGCCTGTACATTTGGCATATGAAGCATGAGTACGGAGACCAATTCAGGATAGGTAGATGTATCCATTTGAAAAGGAAATATGAGGGTTTAAAAGAACTATGAAGAATAGGTCTCAAGTAGAAGGATCAACATGTTAAGGCATATATGTTGAAAGAGACTTCAAATTTCTACTTATTTTACTTTTAACTACATGTTCAATCTAGGAGAACTTGGGCTGGTTGTAATGATGATGGAGAGGAATGCTCTATTCCACCAACATCATCTATCTTCAACCAACCTGGTCATGCTATTAGAAGAATGGAATTTTGCACACTTACATATTTTGATAAATTGTGATGAAGTGCAACCATTCAAAATGTAAGTCAATAACCCTTTTCTCCAGGAACAATTGTGATGTTATGCATCCTTAAAATGATCTAAAAGATATTTTCAATAACAAATACTTTGAAAATCGCATGGTTAAGATTCTCTTCAACAATTTTTGGACTTCAGATTATATGTAAGTCCATTTTGTTAAATTATGTAGCCCAATACATTTTTTTTAGTTAATTTGGTTTGATAAAAGTCAATTTGATATTTGAAACTTAATCTACGTAGGTGCATGACAAAAATAATCATGTAAAATGTCTCCATTTATTTAATTTAGCTTAGGTGCCCAAAAATAAAACTATAAGTTAGCCCATGTAATATGTTAATAGGTACAAGTTCCATAAAGTTAATTGGGTAGGGAAAAAATTGATAACACTGATTAGTATGGTGATGCTGGGGATGGTGAATATGATTGGTATGGTGTGGTTAAGGAAATCCTTGGGTAAACCCACAAAAAGATATGTTCTATTCAAATATGAATGGTATGATCCTACGCAACTAACTAGGGCAAACAACACAATAATTATAAAATTATTGAAATCAATCACACCATAAGATATGTAAGTTATGATCTATTTATTATTGCCCAAAATGCTAGACAAATTTATTATATGTCTTATTCTGGGAAATGTAGATCAAAATAGAAGGTTGAACAAGACAAAATCACAAGGTAGGATTGATAAGAGGAAGATCCTGTTGAAGATGCTTATCAAGTGGACGTTCTAGCCCATTGAAAGGTAGTAATAGATGTAGACAATCCTAAAAATCCTCTTTCGTTGACTACTAGGAAACTTGACATGATTGAATGCACAAGTCACTACCTAATAAGAAATCATGAAGATGAAATAAATTGTAGTAGTGATGATGATAGATAATGAACTTTTTCATGATGATCATGATCAACAACAAAGTGATGATGAAAATAGCTTTCAACTTTCAGATTAACTGAGGTGCTAAATATAATATGTAACAATATTTTGAAATAACTCTAAATTTATATATATAATTTTATCCTTGTGGAATGTGTAATAGTTTTGGTATGGCTGGTAAATCAGAGGCCAACATAGGAAAGTCGGTTTACCTACTACCACTACCTCCTCTACTTCCCCTCCACCACCTCCACCATCCCCTCCACCACCTTCACCAAATCCACCACCTCCACTGCAGCACCTCTATCACCATCCCTACAACCACCACTTTTCCCTTTCGGATGATGCCCACTCCTAGATATGTTCGCCCTCCACCTCCACCTATAGCTCGCGCCGGATCGCGACGGGACGGCAAAAAATTGTTTGTTAAAATTGGAGTCGCCACCAAGTTTATTTAAATTGGGAAAAAATGGAAAAACCCGTTTTATTAAAAAAGGTCTTTAAAACCAGATTTGAATTCGGGAGTTGGTTATGCATAGGGAAGGGTAGGGATTTAATCATACGCACCCCTAATACACCCGTCTTTAGACGGTACCTTAATTAATTTGTGCAAATTATTAATAACCTTTCAAAATATTCATTTTTATATTTTTATTTACAACAAAATTTAAAAAAATAAATTGAGGAACACCAAGCTGTCACAACTTAGGTGTTCAAAATACTGTGTTAACAAACCGTACGGTTAAATTAACATTTTTATTCAAAATACAATATTTCACAAATAAGTAACAAATTTAAACTAAATATATGAAAATGAAAATCTCTTATGAATTATAAATATTTACAAATAAGATAAAAATTTATTTTGATATTTTTTACGAAAAGTAAAATAAAATATAAAAGAGAACATACTTTTAAAGAAATTTGGAACATCAAGCTTACAACTTCAATGTCCAAATATCAGTTAACAAGCCGTCCGGCTAAATTAACTTTTTTATTTGAAATAAAATATTTCCTAAAGAAATGATTATTTAAATTAAATAAAATATCTCATAAAAAAAATTTACAAATAAGACAAAAATTACGAAAATTTAATTTTGACTTGAGGGATTCACCACTCCTACGTATCCTCCTGCAATGGAGAATTCAAAGTCACGTAGTTCTATAGAAAATAATTGTAGGTTGATTGATTTTATTATTGAAATGAAATTTTAGAATGTCAAACCGTCACAATTTAAACATTCTAGATTATGTGATTAACAAGCTATCGTGGCTCAGTTAATCCTATTTAAAAAGATATAATTTAACGATTAATTAATTAAAAAAAACCTAAAGTAAATAAAACCTCTATTCTTTTTTTTTTTTTGGACTCAAATCAACCCAAATTCCAATCAAGTAAAGCCCAAAGGATTAAAAATGAAATAAACACTACCCAACAATCAAACTCGAACTCAACCAACTCAAAAAATAATCCAGCAAAATACAATAACTTTAACCCAAAAAAAATAGATAAATAAATAAAATTTCTAATACACACAAACTTAATCCTTTTTTTTTGTAAAGACACAAACTTAATCTAAATTCACCTATTCCCTTCTAACAACTTTTAAAACTTACTCACACAAAATCTAATTCCCATCCCCTTTGACATACACACACAAACTTAAAGAGAGAGAGAAAAAGAGACAAGGAGATGAAGAGTGAGAGAGAGGCATAATGAGAAAGAAAGATCAAGAAAAGGAGAAAAGAGAGAGAGAGAAAGAGAGGCCGTGGGCAGGGAAACTAGGGATGGCTCCGCCGTGGAAGGAAGAAGCGAAGCCAGTGGGAAGATCGCGGTGGTGGCTTGAAGCGTGACGGCTACAGCGATGGCAAAGGGTGGCAGCGAGGCCAAGTGAGAGGTAGAGATGGAAGACGAAGGCCGCGATCTCAAAGGGAGACTCGGCGCGGGATGCATGCGGCCACGGAGGGGAGGGTGGTCGCGGCGTGAGGCGGTAGTGTTCGGTGAGATGTGGTGGATCTAAGTTGGTGGTGGTGGTTTTCGATGTTGTGGTTGAGAAGGAAGGTGGCGGAAGAGGTGGGCTGATTGGAGATGGAGGCGGCGACCAAGCTTTGATGATGATGGGAAGTCCGCGATGGTTCAGCTGAGGAAAGAGAAGGGGATGATGGCAGTGGGGGGCTTGTGGTGGTTTGTGCGGCACGGGAGTGAGGTTGCGGTGGTTTGTTCAAGAGTGGATGGCGCGATGTTGTGTGGATGGGTATGGTGGAGGTTCCGATGGCTACTTTAGAGGAGGGGGTTGAGGATGAAGTCGCGCAATGTCGTGTGGTGGTGGTTTTTCAGTGGATGTTGATGGAGGGAGAGAACGCGTGAGAGTGGGAAGACGCGGCGGTGATGGAGGGTGGCCAAGATGTGGCCATGGTGATGATGATGCGAGGCCGTGGTTGGCAGGAGATTGCGGGCCTGCCCCCTTTTTGTTAATTTTTTTATGATCATGATATCCTCACCACTGGATTTACCTTGTTCTCTCTTTTTTTTTGGGATTATATTGCTAGAATTGTTGCTTGTATGTTTGAAATTCTTCTTACTAATCTGAAATCTTCTTGCTGATGGTTTGAGTTTGTGAACTGATTATGCTAAAATTGAACATGATTGGTTTTGTTTTTTTGTGTTAGGTTTTTTTTAGATGAGGTATTGATGATGATGAGGAATGAATAAAATTTTTGTTGTGCTTGCCGTGATCATGGCGTGAGATGTGAGGAAGGAAGCTCCTGATGTCTCTTCCCCTCAACGCTTAAAACCTCCCCGTGACTCCCTCCTCTCTTCTATGTTTCCAGCTCATTCACCGAAAAGAATTTGTCACTTGCAACCCAAATGATGATGCCCACCACTTCCTGGCCTTTCCCCATCCCCATGGCTTCACGAGTCCATATTTCATTTTGGCAGGGAATGAAAGAATTAGGAGTCCGTGACTCCTGTGTCCCCACCTCCCCCTTTTTTATTTATATTTTTTAGAAATTAAAATAAATAAACATGGGCTTGAAGCAAACATACGGGAAGCAAACATAGCTGGGCTTATAACAAAAGATGCGATTGGATTGGGTTGAAACGGAATGGACAAAACACAAACAGGCTTGAAAAAGAAATTTTGGGAATAAAATGAATTGAACTCTTTTTTTTTTTTTTTGAGATAAATAAACCTAACAGAAATTTTTTCTTTTTTCACATTTCTTCAAGAGAAATTAGATACCATATAATATGTAAATTTTTGGATTTTAATTTTATGGGAGGACAAAATGAGTGTTCATTGCCCTCTTTACTCATTTCTTATAAGAAAATATGAAAAATCTAAATTTTTATATTGTCTTCCTAAGGAATGAGTAAAGACATGAACATTGATTTTGTTCGGCAATGCATGAAATGCAGATGCAAGAAAGATTGAACTCTAACTTTGAAAAAGTCTAAACATTAAAGAAATTACATGCAAACTATGCAATTCAGAAATCACCATGCAAAGAAAAGAAACTAACTTGACACAAAATCACAAATGCCAAGAAATGTAAAGACCAATGGAACAAATAGAAAATTCAAAAGCGGATGGAAGTCAGTAAATTAAAAACCGACAGGCTCGGAATTCAAAAGCCTTGCAACTAATTAGATATGGGTCAACAAGTGACAGGAAATGAAAAACCTTGCGACCAACTGGATATAGGTCCACAAGTGACAGGAAGTGAAAAATCTAACGGACTGGATAAGGGTAACAAGTGACAGGAAATGAAAAATCTTGCGACCAACTGGATACAAGTCCACAAGTGACAAGAAGTGAAAAATCTAACGACCAACTGGATACGGGTCAACATATGACAGGAAATTAAAAGACTTGTGACCAACTGGATACGGGTTAACAAGTGACAGGAAATTAAAAGGTGGCAATCTGGCCGACTGGAAAAGTAAATGGTGGCAATCTGAGGCCGACTAAAAAGTAAATAGTGGCAATCTGAGGCCGCAGGAAACGTAAATGGCAATCTGGGCGGGCAATCTGAGGCAGGAAAATAAATTGGCAATTAGGCCGACTGGAAAGTAAATTGGCAATCTAAGGCAGAAATAAATTGGCAATCAGGCCGACTGAAATGTAAATTGGTGGCTGAGGCCGACATGAAATGTAAATGGTGGCAATCTAGGCCGTGAAAGTAAATTGGCAATCTGAGCCGAAAGGAAATGTAAATTGGGTCTGGGCCAACTGAAAAGTAAATGGTGGCAATCTAAGGCCGACTGAAAAGTAAATGGTGGCAATTTGAGGCCATTAAAAAGTAAATTGGCAATCTGAGCCGACTGAAATGTAAATGGTGGCAATCTGGCCGACTGGAAAGTAAATGGTGGCAATTGAGGCCAAGGAAAAATAAATTGGCAATCTGAGGCCGACATGAAATGTAAATAGGTGGCAATCTGAGGCCGGAAAGGTAAATGGTGGCAATGAGGCCGACAGGATGTAAATGGCAATTATGAGGCGACATGAAAAGTAAATAGTGGCAATCAGGGACAGGAAAAGTAAATGGTGGCAATCTGGGTAAACATGAAATGTAAATAGTGGCAATCTGGCCGACTGGAAAGTAAATTGGCAATCTGAGGCCAACTGGAAAGTAAATGGTGGCAATCTGGCCGAGGGAAAATAAATTGGCAATCTGAGGCCGACTAGAAAGTAAATTGGCAATGAAAACAATAATTGCACTGTTTCTTCTTTTCTTTTTTTTTTTTTGTTATATGCAAAAGTCATGAATTTATCACCCACTTACAGTTTATTTCAGACACATTCTTGAAGAATTAACTTACCCAAATCAAGCAAACCTCAAGGAAGACTTTAACCGATCAAACTCGTAATTCTTGAGCTGGACTTTCTGCACAAGTAAAGCTTTCTTCTCTGTAACTTTACCCACTTCTTTCCATTCTTTCTTCTTTTCTCTTTTCCCCTTTTTAAGGATGATGATTGCTTTTCTGCCAAGCTTAATTAAAGCTTCTGAATTCTCTTGGTGTGATGCTAGTCATTGATGTATTGCTATAAACATTGTTAGGTTGTATAATTTAAACTTAAATATATCCTACTTGAGACATCATAAATAAACATGCATTCAAAGAGAAAGTGGAAGAATTAACTGAATGGACATATTTATTGCTTGGTGTATTGGATGACAAAATATTTGGAAGTAGACAACCACAAGAATGAAAGATAGGATTGTGAAAGACATGAAAATTTTGCCCCAGTTTGGGTTCTTTGTGGCTCATTCAATTGATTTCTCGCAACAAATTGGATGTTATAACCATTGCTTCCATTGTTGAGCCTTCAGTCTTTTCTTTTCTTAATTCCCAAAATTGCCCCAGCTTCAGCCCTAGCCTGCTTTGCTCAGAGGATGAACTTATCACGAAAATTGCCCAAGTGTAGATTGCTTGAGATGATGCTTTGCTCTAAATTTTGCTTAGGCCATCCTTTCAAGTTTTCGACCTAACGAGCTTTTTTCTTTTTATTTTTCCTTCCTTTCTTGTTTTGCCCTAATTTTTGCTTAGGCCGCTCTTTCGAGTTTTCAACCTAACGATTTTTTTTTTAGGATCTTTTCAAGCATAAAACCTTTTGACTGCATTAAGTGTTGATTGGTTTAGGCAATTCTTGTCCATCCATGTTTTGCAAAATCAATGCCCCACCTGAGAGCGCTTGTTTGACAATGTAAGGACCCTCATAACTCGGAGCCCATTTTCCCCGTGCGTCCTCCTGGTTGGGAGAATTTTCTTCAAAACCAAATCTCCTGGATAAAAATCTCTAGGCGAACTTTCTTGTTAAAAGCTTTGGCTATCCTACTTTGGTACAATTGGCCATGACAAATAGCTGCCAATCTTCTTTCTTCTATCATGTTCAACTGTTCATATCGAGCCTTCACCCATTCAATTCTTCTAGCTCAGCCTCCATTAGAACCCTTAATGACGAGATTTCCACTTCTATGGGGGATACAGCTTCTGTTCCATATACCAATGAGAAGGGAGTCATCCATGTGCTCGATCGTATATTGGTACGATATGCATGTAAAGCATACGGTAGCATCTCATGCCAATCTTTGTAGTTCACAACCATTTTGGCGATGATTTTCTTGATGTTCTTATTTGGCCTCAACCGCCATTCATCTAGGTCTGTAAGGAGCTGAGTTGTGGTGCTTGATTTTGAAAATCTTGAAAAATTTCTGAACTTTGACACCATTGAGATTAGGAGCATTGTCTGTGATGATTCTTTGGAATTCCATATCTAGATAATGTCCCTTTTGATGAATCTAATAAACACCTTCTGTGTAATGGCATATGGAGCAGCTTCCACCCACTTAGTGAAATAGTCTATTGCCACCAAAATGAAGCGATGACCATTGGATGCCTTGGGATTAATTGAGCCGATCACATCCATGCCCCACATCGAGAAAGGCCAGGGAGATACCATGTTGTGTAATGGAACTGGAGGAACATTGACTCGCTGCATATATTTGGCATTTGTAGCACTTCCGAACATGATTGATATAGTCATTCTCCATGGTGGACCAGTAATAACCACTTCTTAGGATTTTGCGTGCCATCATGTGTCCATTGGCATGAGTTTCGCAAATTCCTTCATGGACTTCAGTCATGATTATTCAAGCTTCATGAGCATCTACACATCTAAGGAGAGTGGTGTCATGATTCCTCTTGTAAAGGACTTCACCATTCAGGAAAAAGGACATAGCCAGTCGTCGGATTGTCTTCTTGCTAATCTCATTTGCCCAGCTGGGTATTCTCCCTTTTGAATATACTACTTGATATCATGATACCATGGTTGACCGTCTAGTTCAGCCTCTACATTACCACATATACTGGTTCATCTTGTACCTCTACATGGATAGGTTGGACATTGGTGTGGACTTCCAATTTAGTCATTACAGCCAAAGTCGCCAATGCATCCGCATATTGGTTCTTGTCTCGAGTTAAGTGAGAAAATGATACATCATCAAAGTGCTCAATTAGTCGAGACAAATGCTTTTGATAAGGTACCAATTTGGGATCCTTTGTACGCCATTGTCCATTAACTTGGTAGATTATGAGTGCCAAATCTCCAAAGACTTTTAGTTCTTTGATTCCCAAGTCAATTGCCACTTGCAAACCATTTGCACATGCCTCATACTCTGCAATGTTGTTGGTACATTCAAAATCTAATTTGATGGAGACTGGGTCCTGTTTCCAGCTGGTGATACTACGACAGCTCCTACTCCACATCCATTCATGTTGACAGCCCCATCAAAGTACATCTTCCATGTATTCTCCTCTTCTACATCTTCTTTTTCCACCACCAATACCTCGTTCTCAGGAAACTCAGCGTGGTGGGTTGTCCATCCTCCAAAGGGTTTTCAGCTAGGTGGTCAGCAATTGCACCTCCCTTGACAGACTTTTGAGTCACATACTTGATATCAAATTTTGACAGGATCACTTGCCACTTTGACATTCTCAATGACACATGGGGACTATCAAATATGTATCTCAATGGATCCATTCGAGAAATTAGCCAAGTGGTGTAGTATAACATATATTGCCTTAGCCTTTTAGAGGCCCATGCTAATGCACAACAGGTCTTCTCAATTGCCAAATAGCGGATTCACAGTCATTAAACTTCTTGCTCAGATAATAAATAGCTTGTTCCTTCTTTCCATACTCATCATATTGTCCCAACATTGCCCCAAGTGACGTGGGCAACACTGAGGTACAATATTAGAGGACGACCTGGCATAGGTGGGGTTAAAACTGGAGGTTTTATTAAATAAGCCTTTATTTTGTCAAAGGCTTCTTGACACTCTTCATTCCATTCTCCAGGTTGATGTTTTCATAACGCTTGAATATCGGCTCACAAGTGCTAGTCAAATTGGCAATGAATCTAGCAATGTAGTTGAGCCTTCCAAGAAAACTTCTCACTTCCTTTTCGGTTCGGGAGCTGGCATCTCCTGGATCGCCTTTACTTTGTCTGGATCTACCTTTATCCCTTCTTTGCTGACAATGAATCCGAGTAATTTCCCTGTAGATGCTCCAAAGACACATTTATTCGGGTTCAGCCGCAACTTATATTTTCTGAGCCTTTCGAATAACTTTTGTAGAACTGTTACATGACTTTCTCCCTCTTTAGACTTGGCGACCATGTCATCCACATACACTTCAATCTCTTTATGCATCATGTCATGGAATAATGCAACCATGGCACGTTGGTAGGTGGCACCAGCATTTTTCAATCCGAATGGCATGACTTATAGTAGAATGTTTCCCACGGCGTTATGAAAGTAGTTTTTCCTTTGTCGTGAACATCCATGGGAATCTGATTATACATGAGTACCCATCCATAAATGAAAAGCGGTGATTTCCAGCTGTATTATCAACTAGG
Organism: Dalbergia oliveri; assembly: GCA_030441495.1. Taxonomy (NCBI): domain Eukaryota; kingdom Viridiplantae; phylum Streptophyta; class Magnoliopsida; order Fabales; family Fabaceae; genus Dalbergia; species Dalbergia oliveri. The sequence continues at coordinate 18,690,274 of JAMLFY010000003.1, forward strand.
ACATCAATGTGAGGGAGTGGAAAATCGTCTTTTGGGCTAGCTTTGTTTAGATCCGATAATACATGCACATTCTAACTTTTCCATCTTTTTAGGCACGGGCACAATGTTAGCCACCCAGTCAGTGTGTCTTGACACCTCCAAAAATCCGACCTCTAGCTATTTAGTCACCTCCTCTTTTATTTTCAATGACATTTCAGGCCGCATCCTTCTCAACTTTTGCTTTTCGGTTCAGCTCCGCATATAAAGGGATCTTATGTGAAGCTATTTCTGGATCCAGCCAGGCATATCATGGTAGGACCACGCAAAGACATCCAGGTATTCTTTGAACAATGCAATCATTTCTAGCGTTCTGGATTTTCCACTATTTTCAGCTCCTTTTTCTCTCTTCAGTGCCCATGTTAATCAACTTGATCACCTCATTGTCCAAGTCAAATCCCTTTTCTGTATGTTCCAGTAGGCCTGAAAATTGCCTAACAATTTCTTGATCTTCATCAAATTCATGGTTATCACAATCAATTGCAGCAAGAGAACCAATTGACGAGCTTCCAAATTCCTTTTCATGAGGCAAAATTTCTATAGCATTTAGATTCCTAGAAAGCAATTGTGGTGGGTTGGAAGGCCAAAACGGATAGTGGAAAAGTGCAAAATAAAATAAGAAAAACAAAAATTAATGAGGGTAAAGAGAAAGCAAATAGAGGACTGAAACAAGGAGAATGAAAGACACCAAGAAATACAAAAGATGCAGGAATAGGAAAGAAAGATTGCTGAATAAACACACAAGTTTATTTATGATGTCTTCAAGTAGCATAAATAAAAGCATAAATAGTCTTTCCTGATACAACACAAATAATTACTTTGCAGTAATAACATCAATCATTGGTTCAGATGTCCAGTCATCAGCATTTCATCATTGTTGGCAGCATAAATCTTGTTGCTCTCTTCAGTTGTCTCCATGTCCAAGGTGTTGATGGTGAGACGGTAGCAAGAGGAATGAACTTTTCCACTTGTAATCACTTCAGCTGGACTAGGAAATGTTTCCTTCAAGTGAGGGATCTGTTTTATTTTCTTCTCATGTTTCTCCTGTTGGAGGGCCATAGCATCCATTTCCTCTTCTAATGGTGCATTATATCCCAAACCAAATCAATTGGGTTTCTTGGAGACCGATATAGGTATTCTAATACCTTGCAACTGTGGTCCTAACCCCTTACCATGTAGGTATCCATTCTTAGCCATGATATGAGCCACTATTTGATTAACATTCTGCATTATGGACCCACTGCATTCATATGGGCTTCACCAACTCCAGGCTATGCCACAAGTTATTGTCTATCGACTCCACATTCTCCACATATGGTAGTGAGACTGGTTTGGATACAATGATGTCCCTTTCTCCATGGATTGTGACAACTGATCCATTCTCAATATATTTAACCTTTTGATGCAAGGTTGAAGGGACAGCACAGATATCATTAATCCATGGTCTTCCTAGCAGCATATTATAATCTGAGCCAATCTCCATCACCTGGAATAACACCTCTAATTTGCTTGGTCCAATCTTTAGAGGCAACACCACTTCACCCAGAATGTTTTTCGTAGCTCCATCAAAAGCTTTTACAACCATCACTTGAGGTGATATATCATCCACACTCATTGATAGTTGTTTCAAAGTGGACATTGGTAATACATTTAACCCTGATCCTCCATCAATAAGGACTCTAGGCACTATGTGGCCTTTGCATTTGAGGGTTATATGTAGTGCTTATGGGTTAGCCCGTGATACCACTTCTTCATCTAAGAACGTGATCATATTGACACGTTTCAGGGTCCACTATATTTATCATGTTCTCCAATGAAATGTCGGGCTTGACATAGGCTTCCTTCAGGACCTTCAATATTGCCTTTTGATGAGATTTAGAGGACAAGATTAGTGACAGAAGAGATATTCTAGCAGGAGTCTTCTTTAATTGTTCCAGAATATCATACTCGCTCTATTTCATGATTTTAAGGAACTCTTCTTCCTCCTCTTCTTTTTCTTTTCTTCTTGACTCTGAACCTTTTTCAACATTCCCTTCATCAACAAATTTCCCTTTTCCAACTCCTTGGGTCCATACACCCTTCCATTTCTTGTTATTCCTTTTACCTCCATGATCCTGGTCACTTCCTCCCTTCTTGAACTTCTGAGGTTTCCCCTATATCACTTTTCATTTCAACCTTGGTCTCATAATTCCAAGGTACGGCATGTGTATCCTCATACACAAAGGGTGTCGGTTTCTTCAGTGATCACTACCTTTCTGGCTTTGGTGCTGATTAACCGAAGGCACTCGAAGTACAAAACGCTCGATTACATTCACCTCCTCAAGGACATTTCGCTTCTTTTTTGCTTGTATAACTCCCAAGTTAAGCAATCCCTGTACATGAACCTTCAAATCCCAACAGTCCTCAATATCATGTCCCAGACTTCCACAATGGTATGCACAACTTGATTCCGCATCATATTTCTCATTCTCCTTTATTGTCAGTAGGTGCCTTATATGTAACCAGCCTCCTTAAGCCGATAAAAATTTTCTGCATAGGGGTTTGAAGACTCAAAACCTTCTTGATCAGTGGTTCTTCTACTTCCAAAGCATTTACTCGACCTCCTCCTTCATGATTTGGAATTGGATTATGGACAATATCTGGTTTTGACTCCTCTTGAAAATCCAGCCTTCCACAAGCAATTAGCTTCTTCACTCCGTCTTGAAACCTTCACAATCCTCGATGGAATGTCCTGCTATGTCCATATTATATTTGCAAGTTAAGTTCGGGTTATACCAAGCTGGGTATGGTGGTTTTAATGGACGCACAGGATATGCCTGAGATGAGATGAGCATCAACTAGTTGTTGAAAAAGATCAGCATTTGAGATGGATAGTTTCGGGAAATGTGGTAAGTTTGGGAATCGAGAACGACTTTGGTTTTGGGTGTTAGGCCGTGGTGGTGTGGTATTTGGGTAATTTTGAGGATGTATGGTTGGGTTATAGGTGTATGTTGGACGAATTGGTTGGTATGGGCGTATATGAATGTTATTGACTTGAGGTTGGGGGTATGGGATTGTATTTGAGGTTGGAGTGGCTTGGTATAGTGGGTAAGGAGGGATGGATAGTATTTGGGATCTTGGGTGTGTCGAGGTGTATCTTGGAATGAAAGATTGCTGACCACATAATTTACTTCCGCCTTTTTTTCCTAGGCGGGAATCCTCTTCTCGTGTCCTCATTGCTCGTAGGAAGTTTCCGCTTGGCCAAACTCTCAATTCTTTCACCTGCGGTCACTAGCTCAAAAAAATCTTTGTATGCTGCTCCTGCCATTGTCCCAATATAAGGAGATCCTAAGGTCCCCAAAAAGTACGAACACATTTCAGAAGGGATAAGTGGCGGTTGCACCTGCAGCTAAAATTCTCCATCTTTGAGCATATTGTTTAAATGACTCCTCATTCTTCATTTGCATTGTGCTTAATTGCTCACGTGTGGGTGCTATTTCCATATTGAACTTGTACCTGAATCATGAATTGATCAACTAATTCTCTCCAACAGGAAATTTTAGAATGGTCTAACTGGATATACCATTCTAAAGCAGGACCAATTAAGCTTTCATGGAAAAAGCTGATGAGAAACTTCTCATCTTTGGACCATATTGCCATTTTAGTATAGTAACTCTTCAAATGGAACAAAGGATTACCGGTCCCATCATATTTTGAGAAGTCAGGAACCTTAAAGTCTTTGGGAACTATCAGATCTCCAGGAGGACATAGTTGCTCAATTTCCACATAGCCATAGGTGCTAGGTCCCTGAATGGCCTTAATTTGATCTTGAATCTTCTTCATCCATTCTTCTCTAAACTTGTCTTTATTCAACTCTACACGGCTATTCTCGGATGAAAATGGTTGTTTTTGAATGACAACACGAGGTGGCTCCCAAACGGGGTAGCATGCCCGTGCCATCAATATGAATGTTCTCTAATGGACGATAGCCTTCCCCAATTGGGATCACCAATGGCATTGTGGGTGGTGGTTGTCCATGAGGGTTATTCAGAATTTCATCCCCTCGTTCACCCCTTGAGTGACATTTACAGCCACATTTGATATTCAGGTATGGCTACCATTGCAGTGCTTGGTTGTACCCCCTGACAAGTCACTATGTCTCGGTTTGGATTAGTTCCTAATAAATCCAGTGACTCCTTCATGGCTCTCATCATTTCTTCCATCTTTGCTTGGTTATTTGACATTTCATTCAATTTCCCTCTCACTGCATCAACTTCCATGCTCAAACTTTTTACTTGGTCAGAAGCATTTCCTAGTTCATGATTACCACCAACCATCTTAGTCCGAGCTCTGGTATTGTGAATACGAGTTAGATCAGTTCTTCCTTCCTTGGGCGCCTAATTGTGACACAGTTTTACCTCTAAGGAAAGAAGAAAAGAAAAAAGAATTAGTAAAAAGATAAAAATATTGCAATTTGTTAGAGAGCGGCAAATATATCTGGTCTTGACGTGAGTATCTTTGATGATAACTATTTCCCAGAACGTCTCGTTCAAAGGTACTAAGTTATAGCTATTGCCATGAAACCAACACAATGAAAAAAGCAACCATTCTTTTATTTATCATTTGTCATAATCATCATTTTTCATACAACCATTCAAAAGGAAATACATAATAAATATCAGCAACATTGCTGCCCAACAGAAATGCCCTTATGTGTCTTCAACGTCTTCCGCGATTATTTGCTTCATTCTCCCAATCAGGTCCTTACAATAGCCAACAAAGTTGCTAATTTCAGTTGGAGTTTCAAAAGGGATGATTTCCTCAGCCATCTTTAAGTGTCTTGGAACGTCTTCTATTGCCGCATTGGCCAACCTTGCTAAGTTCGAAAAGCGAATCTTCAACTCATGAATGACATGATCTTGGTGTTGTACCTCAAGATCCAAATTTGCAACTTTTTCCTTTTCTTCTCCTAGGGCAGCTTGATACTTCAGGATCTCATTTTTCATGTGTTGATTTAATCCCTCAGCTTCCCTTGATATTCCTTGTTCATTTCTTCTATTTGTTGCTTCATTTGTTCCTCTTTTGCTAGCGCGGCTTTCTTAGCAATTTTGGCCTTTCGAAGTAGCTCCTTTAGTTGCTGATTTTCAGTTATTGCCATATCACGTTCTTCCCTTTGAAGCCTTAGTTCTTTATTGGCAGCTTCAAAACATTCTTTAGTCTTTACCATGTGCTCCTGCCCATTTTTAGCCTTTTACTGGTCCCTTCTAGAAACTTATCTTTTTCAGCAATTTCTCGCTTTAAAGTTACATAATCATGGTGAGCGTTTTTCAACTCGAACTCCACTTGTACCTTTTCTTGTTTAGCCTTGTCCAACCTTTCTTTCATTTCTTTGATTTCTTCATTTTCATCAGAATGCAAGGCCGATGTCTTGTCAGGAATAATTGTTGTCAAGATTCTAAATGGCAACTTGACCTCTTGAGCCCTACTTTTCACCCATTGGCAGTAATTTTCTTTTACCGCACAACTCCTAGCTCCCAATTCTTTTCCTTTTCGATGACATTGTTCCAAGTAAATTGACCTTCCGTAGTAGGCCAATGTCATGGGAATCTAGGTAATAAAGGATAAATGGAGTAATTGCAGCTTGGAAGGTGGTCCCATCATGGGGTAACCAAGCTGGCGCAACACCAATGCCTGGATTGTAATTTATACACCCTCGAGTACCCATAAGGGGTACATTTGGAAAGTCTCTGCTGGTAAATCAAGGTCTGCCATCTTCCCACCAAGGGTACCATCGGATCACCATTTCATTCAATTTAACCAGGTCTTCAACCCATTCTCGCCACTTTTCTTCTTGATACGATGCATTTTTAGATCATCAAGGAGACAGGATGCCTTGTAATTTCTTTGGAAGATATGCAGGTAACCCACACATATAGTATTGGTAAACAACACAAAATTCTCTTACCATTCCTTTCATGACAAAAATCCAAGGAATAGTAGACATCTGCTAGGAGGGCTGAAGGGATTGTGACCATAAAACTTTCTAGCAAGGAATACATCAATTGCTGCAAGATCTATGAAACCGTCAATATTGGAAAACAAGACGGTGCCATAAATGGTGAGGGTCAACACATCTGAAAAAGTGTCCCAATCTTCAGCTTGAGCTAAGCTGTGCAAGTGTGATAGAGAAATTTTAAGGCATCTATTATGGTTGCATACTTGGCCTAATTGGTTTCTACATGTGTTTAATTTTGATGATTTGATTGAGTTTTGCATAATTGGGCTTCATTGGATTTAATTGTCAAAACTTGGTTAATTTCGGATTTTATACTCACTATGACCTTTCCATCTTGCACAGATCATTTTGGGCTCTACAAATATCGGATTTAGGTGATTTTGGTGTCTTCTGAAAGCTAAGACCGAGATATATAATTTTGGGTTTCACAGGCTTCATCAAATTCGGCCTGATTCAAGGCTTAAATGGGCTCCCAAATTGCAGTTCTCGTGCTGATACGGGTCCAACACCTTTCCTCACAAAATTGGGCATATCTCACTCATTTCTGGTCCAAATAAGTCATATAATATGTCTATGGAAAGCTTATCCAAAGAGGATTATCTTATCCTGATCAGATTTCGAAATCAGAATTATTTTGATAGATAACATTTGGATAAGATGTAATCCGAGGGGACACTTTTGATTGGGGAAAATCTTCATTTTCAGATTTTTCAAGCTTTATCTTATCTTTTCGTTTTCTATTTAAGCCTAAGGTGTTCATTCAAAGAACACATCAGAATCTCTCATCTCTCTCTACTTGTATTCTCATTTTTCTTTTGTATCTAAGGTTTTCATATAGAAAGCTTTCAATGGGGATGTCCATGGAAGGCTAAACTCTTTTCAATCCTTGACATCATAGATAATTGGTTTGAATTTGGAGTTCTTATTGTATAAATATCATCTTTGTATGCATGCTTTTCTGTTCTAAACTTTAGTTTTGATTATGGATTCAGTAATTGAACATGATTATGTTTGAATTATATCTGATTAGATATAGGATTGAATTCATTATTGAAATCAAAGTAAGGTTAAATAACTGGTTGGTTATCTGGTTTAATCTGGATTACAAGTAATTCGACATTCATTTGAATTGCGATAGTGATTTAAGGATTGTTGAGTGAAAACTATATGATTATATAGTTGATTTGGATTGACAATATAGCATTCATATGATAACTCTTTTGAACTGATGAATTCTGCCAACGATTGTGATGTTTGGGATTGATTCTTTGATCAATTACATCTTATTGCATTCTGAAAATCACAAATTCCCCCCCCTTTGTTGTTATTTAGCAATTTTAGTTTGATAACATAACCTGTGTGTCCTAAGAAAGAATGACCTAAGTTACCTTATACTACAAATAAGGGAGCTTAGACTATTTTGATAGTAGACGTGAAGAGCTATCAAAATTTGGCACCGTTGGGGACTACACATATTATGTTATCTCATCTTGTTATATAAGTATCTGTTGAATAATTCTGCTTCTGTTGTCACTAATAGTGGTTTTGCAGGCTGCTGTTTTTTTTATAGCTGAAATACAGGTAATTTTTGACTTTCTTATATTACCCTGAAAAAATTCATAAAAATCAGAAAAAAAAATAATTGACACAAGGATTCACAAGGTGATTCCCTTGGTATGCTTATTTTTCCCAAATTCCTTCGTTTAGGCCATTTTTTATTTTTTTTACTGTTTTCACTATTTTTAAAAATGAAAAAAATTGGTGAGCTTACTTCCCTAGCATTTTAGAGTAATTCTGGTGTTATTTATTTTTTAAAAATAGCTAATACGATTTTTCAATTTCTATTTTATTTTGCAGTATATAGGCTATTTTGAGTTGTGTGCCTGAATTCTAGTTGTGCTGTTTGTGTGTGCATGACAAGGTCTAATCCTGGTGAATTATATGCACATGATCCTGAAATAGATAGAACTTTTCATAGATTGAATAGAGTAAATAGGAATTTAGCTTTTAATAGTACTATACAGGTAATCAAAGTGTTGATTTAACTAATAGTGCATCTGATTGTGCATCTGAAACTAGTGTTGATAACATGGCTAATCAACATAACAGAACTTTGAAAGAATTAGCTGCACTTGATGTTGCATATCAACCTTTGTGTATTCAATATCCTGAGTTAGAGGTGCCATTTGAGCTTAAGTCTAGTCTAATCCATTTCCTGCCCAAGTTTCATGGTCTTGCAGGTGAAGATCCTAATAAGCATCTTAAGGAGTTTCATGTTGTGTGCTCAACTATGCGACCTCAAGGAGTGCCCGAAGAGCATATCAAGTTGAAAGCATTTCCTTTCTCTCTAGATGCTGAAGCAAAGGATTGGTTGTATTACCTTCATCCAGGTTCTGTTACTACCTGGCATGAAATGAAAAGATTATTCTTAGAGAAGTTTTTTCTCAGGAGCAGCATCCATTAGAAAAGATATTTGTGGAATCAACACCTGGGAGACATTATATGAGTCCTGGGAGAGATTCAAAAAGTTGTGTGCAACATGTCCTCACCACCAGATTAGTGACCAGCTTCTCATCCAATATTTCTATGAAGGACTGATTCAAAATGATAGAAATATGATTGATGCAGCAAGTTGTGGAGCATTGATGGACAAGACACTGCAGAAGCCAGAACTCTAATTGCTAACATGGGGCCAACTCAGGGTTTGGCTCGAGATCTTTTGCACCAGTTAAGGGAGTGAATGAGGTGACTGCAACTACTAGAGTCAGAGGCTGGAAAATAAGATAACTGAGCTTACTTCTTGTTAGACGGCTGAGCTGTTGGATAGCACCAACAAATCAAGGCAGCAATCAATTTCCCCAAAAGTATGCAGCATATGTGCCACCACAGATCACTATACTGATGCATGTCCTACATTACAAGAAGCTGATCAAGGAGTGCAAGACCCAGTAATGGCTGGAATGTTCATTGGGCAGGGCAGCAACCATAGAGACCTCAACAATAGCAAAAATATGATCCATTTTCTGAGAGGTATAATCCAGGGTGGAGAGATCATCCTAATTTGAGATATGGTCCTGTAGCAAAATGTACCACAACAACAAAGATTTCAAAGAGGAGGACAGGTCCAAGTCAAAGCAATAAGTACTAGGCACCTCCATTTAGACGAGGAGGAATATGCAGGATATGATGCAACCCATGCAAAGTACCAGTTCAGATCCTACATTGGAGGATTTGGTGAAACAAATGGCGACCAATAACCTACAGTTCCAGCAAAATGTGAATTCTACAATTCAAGACCTCCAACAGATTGGACAGTTGGCAACTTCAATCAATAAGATGCAGAAGGTTCAAGCCAAATCCCTTCTCAATCAGTCATCAATCCAAAAGGGAATGTGAGTGCTATTACCTTGAGAAGTGGTAAGGAGTTGGAGAAACAAAAAATGAACCTACTAGCAGTGATAAAATAGAAAAAAATAAAGCTGGAAAAAAATGATGCAGCAGAAAAATAGAAATTCAGAAAAAGTCAAGTGTTGCAGATTCCAATTTGATACCTCCATTGCCCTTTCCCAACAGAATAGCTCAAACAAGGAAAGCTGAAGTAGATAAGGCGTTGTTTGACACTTTTAGGAAAGTGGAGGTCAACATCCCCTTTGGATGCCATAAAGCAGATCCCCAAATATGCAAAGTTTCTTAAGGAGTTGTGCACTCATAAGAGGAAGCTGAAAGGTTATGAAAAGGTGAGCATGGGAAGAAATGTTCTGCATTAATTCAGCCCAACATACCTAAGAAGTGCAAAGATCCAGGTACTTTCACAATCCCTTGCACCATAGGTAACTCCAAATTTGGGAATGCAATGCTGGATTTAGGTGCCTCCATAAATGTCATGCCTACATCAGTTTATAGATCATTGAAGCTTGGAGATTTGAAACCAACTGGTGTGGTAATCCAATTAGCCAACAGGAGCACTACACATCCAGGAGTACTTGAAGATGTGCTTGTTCAGGTGAATGAGTTAATTTTCCCAGCTGATTTCTATATTCTAGAAATGGAGGATGAGACATCCAGCAATGGACCCACATTGATTTTGGGGAGACCCTTTCTGAAAACGGCAAAGACCAAGATAGATGTGGATGCAGGAACTCTTTCTATGGAGTTTGGTGATGATGTTGTGCAGTTCAACATTTTTTATGCAATGAAACATCCTTCAGAAGAGCATTCTCTTTTCTATCTTGATGTCATTGATTTTCTAGTTGATGATTATGCAGATTTAAGCTCTGAATATAATGATTTTGATTTTGCTGATTGTGAAGAGTTCAAATGTGATGAGATTAATTCTATAGATGCTTAGAAAATGTTTATGCAGATTTAAAGGGACCACCACTACCATCCATTATGCAGCCACCAACTTTAGAGTTGAAGGCTCTACCTTCACACCTGAAATATGCTTACCTAGAGGCTAATAATAAGCTCCCAGTTATTGTGGCATATGATCTCCAACCAGATCAAGAAGATAAGTTGCTGAGATGTTGAGATCACAAGAAAGCTATTGGCTGGTCTTTAGCTGACATTCAGGGATTAGTCCTTCCACTTGTATGCATCGAATATTGTTAAAGGATGACGCCCACAAACAAAGGCGGTTGAATCCTACCATTTTGGAGGTAGTGAAGAAAGAAGTCAGCAAGTTACTAGCAGGGGGATCATATATCCTATATCAGATAGTGAGTGGGTTAGTCCTTTGCAAGTGGTTCCTAAGAAGACTGGCATGACTTTTGTGAAGAATCAGGATAATGAATTGATTCCAACTAGAGTCAGAATAGTTGGAGAGTGTGTGTAGATTAGGAAGCTAAATCAAGCCACTCGAAAAGACCATTTCCCTCTTCCATTCATTGATCAGGTGTTAGAAAGGCTTGCAGGCAATTCTCATTATTGCTTCTTGGATGGATTCTCAGGTTACCTTCAAATCCATATTGCACCAAGACCAGCATAAGACTACTTTTACTTGTCCATTCGGCACTTTTGCCTCCAGGAGGATGCCATTCGGTCTGCAACGCTCCAGGTACTTTTCAGAGGTGCATGATGAGTATTTTTTAGATCTTTTAGAGAGTTGCATAGAAGTGTTTATGGATGATTTCACTTTTTAAGGTCCTCATTTGATGCATGTTTAGAGAGTTTGTCTAGAGTCTTGGATAGGTGCATTGAGACTAATCTTGTGCTGAATTTTGAGAAATGTCATTTTATGGTGACAGAAGGGATAGTCTTGGGGCACTTAGTATCTAGGAGAGGCATTGAGACTGATAAGGCCAAGATAGATGTTATTGCTTCTTTACCTTACCCCGTATCTGTGCGGGAAGTGCGTCTTTTTCTTGGCCATGCAGGTTTTGGAGATTTATACAGGATTTTAGCAAGATAGCTTTGCCTCTATCCAGATTGTTGGAGAAGGAAGTGGAGTTTGTTTTTGATCTACCTTGTCAGCAGGCATTTGATGAGTTGAAGAGGCGACTCACTAGTCCCCATCATCCAACCACCTAATTGGGAATTTCCCTTTGAGCTAATGTGCGATGCTTCTAACCTTGCACTTGGAGCTCTCTTAGCTCAAAGAATTGATAAGATGTCTCATGTTATAGCCTATGCTTCACGGACATTGGACACAGCTCAAGCTAACTATACTACCACTAGAAAGAACTTTTGGCTATTGTTTTTGCATTAGACAAGTTTCGCTCTTATTTACTTGGTTCTAAAGTGATTGTCTTTTCAGATCATGCAGCATTGAAGTTCTTATTGAAAAAGCCAGATGCAAAGCCAAGGCTGATTCGTTGGATGTTACTACTTCAGGAGTTTGATATAGAGATCAAAGATAGGAGCGGTGCATAGAATTTGGTAGCTGATCACTTGAGTATGATCGAGCAGGATCCTAACCCTTTGCCTATCAGAGATGATTTTCCTTATGAGGCTTATCCGCTGCATGATACCAAGCCTTCCCCTTGGTTTGCTGATTTAGTTAATTTATTGGTTGCATTGTTTTACCCCAACATGCATCTAGGTCACAGATTGCTAAATTAAAAAGTGATTCCAAATACTATGTGTGGGATGATCCATATTTATGGAAATTTTGTAGTGACCAGGTAATTGAGGTGCATACCAGATCATGAGATCAGTCAGGACTTCATTTCTGTCATGTCTCCCCTGTTGGAGGGCACTTTGGACCACAACGGACAGCTAGGAAAGTACTGGACTCCTGTTTCTATTGGCCTACCATTTTCAGGGATGCACATCGAGTTTTTACAACTTGTGAGTGCTAAGAAGGTAAGCCATTACTCGTGGGCAGGGAATGCCCCAGCAACCTATTCTCTTTTGTGAGGTTTTTGATGTATGGGGTATTGATTTTATGGGCCTTTTTCCTAACTCTTTTGGATTTGTATATGTCTTGCTTGCTGTTGATTATGTATCCAAATGGGTGGAGGCCAAGGCCACCAAGACTAATGACGCACATGTTGTTAGATTTTGTCAAGTCTAACATATTTTGCAGGTTTTGTGTGCCTCGTGCTATCATCAGTGACCAAGGGAGTCATTTCTGAATAGGACCATAGAAGCTTTGCTTCGGAAGTATGGGGTTGTTCATAGAGTTTCCACTGCCTATCATCCACAAACTAATGGGGCTTAGGTTTTTAATAGAGAGATCAAGAAAATTTTGCAAAAGGTAGTGCAATCGAAAGGAAAGATTGGAGCCGTAGGCTTGAGGATGCTCTTTGGGCTCACAGGACCGCTTACAAGACACCTATAGGGATGTCCCCTTTCCGTGTTGTTTTTGGTAAAGCGTGCCACCTTCCAGTGGAGATTGAGCATCGTGCATATTGGGCAGTGAAGTGTTGTAATATGGATTTTGACAAAGCAGGTGTGGAAAGAAAACTTCAATTGCAGGAACTTAAGGAGCTTCGTTTGGAGGCTTATGAGAATTCTAAGTTTTATAAGGAGAAAACCAAGATATTTCATGACAAGATGATTTCTAGAAAATAATTCTCTGTTGGCCAAAAAGTGCTTTTGTTCAATTCTCGTCTTAAGCTCATGCCCGGAAGCTTCGTTCAAGATGGGATGGCCCTTTTGTTATAACTAACATTTTTCCTTATGGTGCAGTGGAGATCAAAAGTGAATCTAGTAACAAGAGTTTCAAGGTAAATGGTCATCGTCTGAAGCATTTTCATGAGAACCCAGCATTGGTAGGGGAGCAACTTGAGGAGGTATCCTTGGATAAGCCCACTTACCCTCAAGTGCAAATTTTTCCACCATAATAAGGGAGTTCTTCCTCCTTTGCTCTTTAATTACACATGTTTCTTTATCTTTTGTTTTGTGATTTCATCGAGGACAATGTGTGATTTAAGTGTGGGGGAGTGTTTTAGAGTTAGGAATTTATCTTTCTAAGTCTTTATAAAATAAAATAAAATAAAAATTTGTTTTGGCTTTGTGCTCAAGTTTTCATGACATGATATGGATGGATTCTTGGCATTTTTAGTGAGCATTGATGATCAATTGATGGACTATTTGTGGTAGATTTATCCCTTAAGAGTTTTTGAGCCTTCAACATATGAATGACTATTTTTCCTTGCTAGTGTGTTTTCACTCATGTTTGCTGGTTACTCTAGAACTTGACTTGACTCTTGTTGAAGCTTTTGATTCACATGCATGTAATGAGATGATTTAGGCCATTTTTGTTTTTGTGCTACTTGCCAAATTAGCCTACCTTGTATTGATTCCATTGTTTACCTATTTGAGCCTATTTTAAACTATCCTTTGTTTTATAACTCATTGCAAGCTTATGAAGTGAAAAACAATGGTTCACCCTAACCTTAGGGAGCAAAAGAGCTTTGGAATGAGTTCTTAAATAAGTGTAAAGGTGTATCTTTTATTTCAAAAAAATAAATAAAAAAAATAAAATAAAAAAATATAAAAAAAAAAGAAAAAAATGTGAAAAAAAAAAAATAGTTGTGTTTATTTGTAAATACTATAGATGTGCATGTTGGTGAGTTTGAAAAGAAAAAAAATTGGTTGATGAGAGGCAAAATGGAGTTCATTGGTGTTGCATTGTATCTCTTGAGATAACTTTGCATGTTTATGTGGAGTCATTCTTCATTGCTCTTTTGGTCTCTTAGGTTGATAGCTAGTATCCTTTCTTATATCCTCCCATACCTTAACCCCGCTACAACCTGAAAAGTCCTTTTGATCTTTATGTGCATGTGTTTCAAATGTTGATGTTAGAGGTTTGTCAAGCTTATGGTAGTGTTAACATTCATGATGTGCTATGAGGGTAAATACAAGCCTAAACACTTAATAGTTTTCTTAGTGAGATTCTATTACTCTTGGTTCATCTTTTGATTGGATTTGTCTTCAGATGTTGAGAATGTATTCATAAGTGTTATGAATTCTTGTGCATAAAGTGCTTTTTCCTTGTTCCCAATAGTGTATTTTGGGGTCCCTATGATTCAACTTTTGGATTTTGCCCAGGAGTGCAAAAGACTAAGTGTGGGGGAATTTGATAGAGAAATTTTAAGGCATCTATTATGATTGCATACTTGGCCTAATTGGTTTCTACATGTGTTTAATTTTGATGATTTGATTGAGTTTTGCATAATTGGGCTTCATTGGATTTAATTGTCAAAACTTGGTTAATTTCGGATTTTATACTCACTATGACCTTTCCATCTTGCACAGATCATTTTGGGCTCTACAAATATCGGATTTAGGTGATTTTGGTGTCTTCTGAAAGCTAAGACCGAGATATATAATTTTGGGTTTCACAGGCTTCATCAAATTCGGCCTGATTCAAGGCTTAAATGGGCTTCCAAGTTGCAGTGCTCGTGCTGATACGGGTCCAAGACCTTTCCTCACAAAATTGGGCATATCTCACTCATTTCTGGTCCAAATAAGTCATATAATATGTCTATGGAAAGCTTATCCAAAGAGGATTATCTTATCCTGATCAGATTTTGAAAATCAGGAATTATTTTGATAGATAACATTTGGATAAGATGTAATCCGAGGGGACACTTTTGATTGGGGAAATCTTCATTTTCAGATTTTTCAAGCTTTATCTTATCTTTCATTTTCTATTTAAGCCTAAGGTGTTCATTCAAAGAACACATCAGAATCTCTCATCTCTCTCTACTTGTCTTCTCATTTTTCTTTTGTATCTAAGGTTTTCATATAGAAAGCTTTCAATGGAGATGTCCATGGAAGGCTAAACTCTTTTCAATCCTTGACATCATAGATAATTGGTTTGAATTCAGAGTTCCTATTGTATAAATCTCATCTTTGTATGCATGCTTTTTTTTCTAAACTTTAGTTTTGATTATGGATTCAGTAATTGAACATGATTATGTTTGAATTATATCTGATTAGATATAGGACTGAATTCATTATTGAAATCAAAGTAAGGTTAAATAACTGATTGGTTATTTGGTTTAATCTGGATTACAAGTAATTCAACATTCATTTGAATTGCGATAGTGATTTAAGGATTGTTGAGTGAAAACTATATGATTATATAGTTGATTTGGATTGACAGCATAGCATTCATATGATAACTCTTTTGAACTGTGATGAATTCTGCCAACGATTGTGATGTTTGGGATTGATTCTTTGATCAATTACATCTTATTGCATTCTGAAAATCACAAATTCCCCCCCCCTTTGTTGTTATTTAGCAATTTTAGTTTGATAACATAACCTGTGTGTCCTAAGAAAGAATGACCTGAGTTACCTTATACTACAAATAAGGGAGCTTAGACTATTTTGATAGCAGACGCCGAGAGCTATCAAAATGCTTCTCCAAATAATCTCTTGTGAATCCCTTTGTCCCATTTCTACATTTCTAGGCTTCATGCAAATTTCTTACATTTACCTTTAGGACATTTGCTATAGTGTGCAAAGAAGCATAATGTCCTTAGTAATTGTAAGGTTTTTCTCCTTCTAGCGGTAACCCCAGGATTCGTTCAAATTCTTCAAGGGTTGGTGCCAACTGAAAACCTTGAAAGGTGAAGCATCGAAGTGGAGGATCATAATCCTGGGCCAATGCTGTGATTGCCTCTACCTCTATTTCCACTTCTAATAGGCTCAAGACTTTTCCATATTTTCTGGTGAGAGAAAGACGTTGCGGTGCTTTCAACGCTGACTCAAGGATCTCGGGCTTTCTATGTCAGGTTTCTTGGTTTTAAGTTGCAAAGTCCTTTTCAATTTCTCTTCATGATTGTTTGGTCTCATGTTTGCTTTCATTTTTTAGATACTCACAACAAGACTTTGATATGGTTCTCTAACAAACCTAGCAACGAAGAAAAAGTGAGTTTTTTATTATATATAAAAAAAAGGCAATAAACACTTGCATGTTCCAGAATTTATGTATACAAAATAAATTAATTAATTAATTAAAGAAAAGTTATGCTCCCTTTGTGTCCTATTTGAGGTAAAATATGGGTGTTAAAACTTGGTCCTATGGTTGTTTTATTTTGTGAGCACTTTCACCAGGTAGGTCTATGATCTCAGGATTCTACAGTCTCTAGAGTTAAAGGCTCATTTTGGAATGTTATCTACAACAAGGTGAACCGCTAGGTGTAGGACATTCACGAAAGTCACACTAGACGAGATTTCGCAATAACCAAACAGGATGTACATCCAAAATGGCTACCACTACACAATCTCTTACCTATCTCAAGTTGCACTAAACCGGGTATAGGGCCCCACTCGTGTGTGATAAATGCGTGAGTGTTGTGTGTGAAGAGAGCATACAAACCTGGAATCCTATAACTACCCATGGTAAAATACCTACAAAATAAATACAAACAACAAATATACAAAACCAACAATAGTCGCCTACCCTAAAGTTTAAAAAAAAAACAAACAAAAGTCATCTAGCTTATGGTTGTCACAAAGAAGCAAAATAATGCTGACAAAATTCTAGCATAAAAAGAAAATAACAAGATAAAAATATAAAATAAATAAATATCAAAAAATAAAACAAACTAAAAAGAAGTTATAATAATATGCACAATCAATTATTTAGGCTTGACTCTCACGGAATTCCCATGGAGTCGCCATCTGTCGCCACGGGTCGCGACGGGACAACAAAAAAAAATTGTTTGTAAAATTGAAGTCGCCACCAAGTTTATTTAAATTGGGGAAAAAACATGGAAAAACCCGTTTTATTAAAAAAGTGGTCTTTAAAACCAGATTTGAATTGGAGTCGGTTATGCATAGGGAAGGGTAGGGATTTAATCCTACGCACCCCTAATACACCCGTCTTTAGACGGTACCTTAATTAATTTGTGCAAATTATTAATAACCTTTCAAAATATTCATTTTTATATTTTTATTTACAATAAAATTTAAAAAAATAAATTGAGAACACCAAGCTATCACAACTAAGGTGTTCAAAATACTGTGTTAACAAACCGTCACGGTTAAATTAACATTTTTATTCAAAATACAATATTTCACAAATAAGTAACAAATTTAAACTAAATATATGAAAATGAAAATCTCTTATGAATTATAAATATTTACAAATAAGATAAAAATTTATTTTGATATTTTTTATGAAAAGTAAAATAAAATATAAAAGAGAACATACTTTTAAAGAAGATTTGAACATTAAGCTGTCACAACTCAAATGTCCAAAATATGAGTTAACAAGCCGTCTAAATTAAATTTTTTATTTGAAATAAAATATTTCCTAAAGAAATGATTATTTAAATTAAATAAAATATCTCATAAAAAAATTTTCAAATAAGACAAAAATTATGAAAATTTAATTTTGACTTGACAGGGATCGGAATTGCATCTCCTATATCTGGATCAATGGGGAATTCAAAGTCACGTAGTTCTATAGAAAATAATTGTAGGTTGATTGATTTTATTATTGAAATGAAATTTTAGAATGTCTGTCACAATTAAAACATTCTAGATTATGTGATTAACAAGTTATCGCGGCTCAGTTAATCCTATTAAAAAGATATAATTTAACGATTAATTAATGAAAAAAAAAACTAAAGTAAATAAAACCTCTATTCTTTCTTTTTTTTTTTTTGGGACCAAATCAACCCAAATTCCAATCAAGTAAAGCCCAAAGGATTAAAAATGAAATAAACACTACCCAACAATCAAACTTGAACTCAACCAACTCAAAAAATGATCCAAGCAAAATACAATAACTTTAACCCAAAAAAAATAGATAAATAAATAAAATTTCTAATACACACAAACTTAATCCTTTTTTTTTTTTGTAAAGACACAAACTTAATCTAAATTCACCTATTCCCTTCTAACACCTTTTAAAACTTACTCACACAAAATCTAATTCCCCATCCCTTCTAACACACACACACAAACTTAAAGAGACAGAGAGAGAAAAGAAGACAAGGAGATGAAGAGTGAGAGAGAGGCATAATGAGAAAGAAAGATCAAGAAAAGGAGAGAAGGAGAGAGAGAAGAGAGAGGCGTGCAGACGCAGGGAACTAGGGGATAAGCTCCGCGTGGAAGGAGGAAGAAGCCAAGCCGGTGGGAAGATCGGGTGGTGGCTTGAAGCGCGACGCTCAGCGATGGCAAAGGGTGGCGGCGAGGCTAAGTGAGAGGTAAAGATGGAAGGCGGAGGCCGCGATCTCAGGAGAACTCAGTCGCGGGATGCATGCGGCTGCACGTGGAGGGAGGGGTGGTCGCGGCGTGAGGCGGTAGTTTTCGGTGAGATGCGGTGGATCTAAGTTGGTGGTGGTGGTTTTCGGTGTTGTGGCTGAGAAAGGAAGGTGGCAGAAGAGATGGGCCGATTGGAGATCCAAGGCGATGACCAAGCTTTGATGATGATGGGAAGTCCGAATGGTTCAGCTAAGGAAAGAGAAGGGGATGATGGCAGTGGGGGCTTGCGGTGGTTTGTGCGGCAGGAGTGAGGTTGCGGTGGTTTGTTCGGAGTGGATGGGGCGATGTTGTGTGATGGGTATGGTGGAGGTTGCGGTGGCTACTTTAGAGGAGGGGGTTAAGGATGAAGTCGCGCGTGTCGTGTGGTGGTGGTTTTCGTGGATGTTGATGGAGGGGAGAGGAAACGCGGTGAGAGTGGGAAGACGCGGCGATGATGGAGGGTAGCAGATGTGGCCATGGTGATGATGATGCGAGGATGATGATGATGCGAGGCCGTGGCTGGTGGGGGAAGAGCACCAGGCGGCCTGCCCTTTTTGTTAATTTTTTTATGATCATGATATTATTGTCACCGCTGGATTTACCTTGTTCTCTCTTTTTTTTTTTTTGCTACCAATTATATTGTTGGAATTTCCTCATATATTTGAAATTCTTCTTCCTATTGAATCTTCTTGCGATGGTTTGAGTTTGTGAACTGATTGCTAGAATTGAACATGATTGGTTTTGTTTTCTTGTGTTGGGTTTTTTTTAGATGAGGTATTGATGATGATGAGGAATGAATAAAATTTTTGTTGTGCTTGCAGTGATCATGGCGTGAGATGTGAGGAAGGAAGCTCCTAATGTCTCTTCCCTCAACGCTTAAAACCTCCCGTGACTCCCTCCTCTTTTCTATGTTTCCAGCTCATTCACCGAAAGAGAATTTGTCACTTGCAACCCAAATGATGATGCCCACCACTTCCTGGCCTTTCCCAATCCCCATGGCTTCACGAGTCCATATTTCATTTTGGCAGGGAATGGGATTTAGCAGGGAATGAAAGAATTAGGAGTCCGTGACTCCTATGTCCCCACCTCCCCCTTTTATTTATATTTTTTAGAAATTAAAATAAATAAACATGGGCTTGAAGCAAACATACGGGAAGCAAACATAGCTGGGCTTATAACAAAAGATGCGATTGGATTGGGTTGAAATGGAATGGACAAAACACAAACAAGCAAAAGAAATTTTGGGAATAAAATGAATTGAACTCTTTTTTTTAAATTTTTTGAGATAAATAAACCTAACAGAAATTTTTTTCTTTTTCACATTTCTTCAAGAGAAATTAGATACCATAAAATATGTAAATTTTTGGATTTTAATTTTATGGGCCAGGACAAAATTGAGTGTTCACACGTCATATACCATCCATAGCAATTACCATAGCCCCAAGCTTTACCATGACCCGACTCCCAGCCCCACATCCTATTAGGCCCCTACTTCCTTAGGAGGGTCACAGACATGGGTCTTGGATGGTAGGCTACTCAACCCAAATTGTAAGCAACTTAGCCCAAATAGAAGGTAACTCTGCCAAATTAGGCAAGGCGATAAAGATAGGTAAGTTGAAACATGTTTTCTATTACATATTTTAATTTTAGATTGTCTGTGATGTTTAAAATATTGTCATTGTATTTAATTTGGTTCATCTATGTAACAACTTTGATCCTTTTAGTGAGGGACACCACTAGATTCCAGAGGTTATACAGAATAGGTATAATGACCTGTAGCCATCTCAGACTGAAATCCCAAAAGATGTTAAGGAGATGTAGTGGTAGTAGTGGAAGGTATGCTATAATTTATTTGATTATGTTAAAATCATGTTTGTATTATCTATATGCTTCTGATTATTTATATATTGTGAGTTTTGTATATTCAAAGGTCCTTTTACATTTTTCCAGAGTATGAGGCTACCATTAAGAGGGCTAGGAAGATTAGGTCCTCTAAGCGCTTCAGGACATGTTCCATGATGTCCACAAGGGGTATATGAGTAGCTTTTAGTTGAATGATGCTACCTTCTGAGCTACATAGTCATTGGGCATCCAACTCGACCTTCAAGGACAGGTCCTAGAAGGGCAAGACAACTGGACCTTAGCGAAAGGTGAGTCACTACATCCTGGTGGGTCGAGCACCTAGGAGGGACCCAGAAACTGATGGTAATTTTAATCTTTTTAGATTTAATGTATTATTAACTTACTACATTTTAATTGTATTAAACATTATGTTATTATGGTTTAATGTAAATTTTAATAGGCTAAGGATTTAAACTACCCTCCACCCCATGGGAAGTCTCTGGGTGACCCACACCCAAAAGGGTGAGAGGGAGAGACAAGAGAGGTGTAGGTTGACCCTTTCTCCAAGACGATATATGTAAATCTGAAATTGAACCTCTTAGTATTTAATTGTTATTACTTCTTCATTTATGTCATAATTATTACTTACAATGTGTTTTATCTTTTTTTTCTTAAGTGAATATACAAAGCTATGGGAGCAAGCATAAACCCAATACCAGACCTAATTGGCGGCAGGGCCTAATGTTGACATCACTCTTCCAAATGAAGAGGATATTTAGGCCCAAATGGTTGGCGACCCTTACAAGGGTCGCATGTATGGGATGGGGTACTACCTTTATATTAGCTCCCATCTTCTATCACTAGGTTCATTGTTGGGGGTAATGCCTTGCGTAAGCATGTACATGCCCTAAATCAGGAGCTATCATAGGCATAACTTATCTAGTGGCGGTAGAAGCACGAGCCATTGCTTCTCTAATAGCTCCAAGGGCGGGCGGGTTGGCAGAGTGGAGGAGGAGCTTAGAGAATTGGACGCTAAAGATGTCATGGAGCAACAACAAAAGGCCAAGAAAGAAAAAAGTAAATTCAAGAAGATGCAGAAGATTACAACCGATATGATGAGGCTCTCCAACAACATGAAGGCCTCAGGATCCTCTTGCAAGATGCCCGATGCTATTCCCACCCATTACTTAGGGCTCATTGTCTAATGATAGCGATGACTCTGACGGGTCAAATGACGACGACAATGACAAGGACTTCAGCTAGTCTTTTTATATTTCTATTACATTTTGGATTTTTTTATAGTTATCATACTTTGTATTTATTTTATTCTGATACTTGGTTTATTTACTTCATTGCTTCATAACATTGTTTATTTAATTACTATTTTATTACTTCCTTATTTCATTTCATTTTAATTGATAATTAAATTATTATATAAATAATAAATAAATAAATAAATGTCAAACAATTAGATAGTTTGTAACACCTAAAAAATTATTTAAAAATTAATTTAAACTTTATTAGTATGAATTTAAAAAATCTAACAGTTTTAGTAATGATTAGAGTAGTCCAACGGATGTGTAAAAAAAAGTGAATAGTGACCTTGCAGGCCCCACGGGCCATCAAGCAAAACCTTAAACCAGGACCAAGAGATGCCCAGGACTGAGAAAAGGCAAGGTTAAGGTTAGAAATGGTTAGGAATAAAGATTTTATACCTGGAAATTAATTTTGGATAATATTTGATTTCCGGGTATGATGTTCCACCAAGTCAGTATAATTTCTATGCGATTTTACAAAGAAAGCTTAATCTTTAAGATTTGGCTAATGTCTATCCATGCAAACTAAGTGGATGGCTAAGATTCAATCTTGATTAACAAGATCAAATCCTTGCCATCCATCTTATTTTCTTTTTAGAAAGAATTACCTATTTGACTACATAAATGTTGTCTTTATAACAAGATCAATTCAAGCCACCAAACTTTATCTTTCCAAGCCACACATTTTGGGCAAGAGAGAGAAACCAGCCTCCATGTTTTTTCTTCCAAACCTCCATTAACAAGCTTCAAGCTTCAAAAACCCTAGCCTAAACTTGATAAAACCTCAAACTTCCTTTACTAAACTTCAACTACTCATCACCACCTACAAAACTAACTAATTGAAATTCCAACTTTTCACTTTTCATCACTGAGATATCATCCTCTACTATATAAGGAAGGGTTTGGTGTGGGTTCTAAAGCCTTGAAGTAAGAAAGATCATTCTTGGATCATCCTTGGAGCCAAGATCACTAAAGCCACCAAAGTAGGGTTTTTGAACCTTTTTCTTTTCAAATCTATTTCTACCTTTTAATCACTTATTTAATTTGATATTTTTTACTATATTGGTTGATAATATATAGATATTAATGTGTCTAATTTGGTGGATTGTTTGAATGATGATAGAAACCCTTTTTGTCAAAAGTAGTTTTGAGCTAGTTGCTAGATTTTAGGTTTTGTCCAGGCAGCAACTACTCATGAATTTTTTGATGTATTTGTAGATATTTTTATAAGATGGAAAAATTATCTGTTGAATCTAACATCCCTAGGAAACTCTATCATTTTTCTTGGGTCATGATAAAGACTTTTACTACCTTAAAAAAATCAAGAACCATGGTTGATCATATTGTTGCTGAATTATTGGAATTGATGTTGTAAATTTTAGTAATTTTGGTACCATAGCAAATGGTTGATTATCACTTGAAATTTTTACAAGGTGTTGAGGACATCTTGAATTCCAACCTTGAAGTTTTGTATGATTTGATATATTCATTTGATGTGGTAATAAAATTAGGAACTATGGTTGTTAGCTATAATTAGGAGGTTTCTTACCTCTAAATTTGTCTAATTTTACTAACATAGTTATCTAATGATTCTTGCCTTGAAATTTTTACAGGACTTTGTGGACACATTGAGGTGCTATTGAGAATTTTTATATCCTTTGAATTGGTTATTTGATATGAAAAATGAATTTTTCTACTTAAGTGAAAAATCTGCTATTGTGCTGAAAATGAACCAATGCTTTAAATTGATGAAAGAATGGCATTTGACACTAGTATGACATGAGTACTTGAATATGAATAATTGAGCATGTGAACTTATTGATGATGTTAGGCATATATAGATGTGAATACTTATTACAATTGCTAATAGTGAAAGAAAAGCAAAAGATTTATAATTATTGGGCTAGAGAAAGTAAATTCGATTCTGTCGGGAAAGTAAAGCTGACTACCCTTAAATTGAGTCCAGAAAAGTAAACTTAGCTAGGAATAGGTCTGTGTGAGAATTGGAGAAAGTAAATCCAATGATCATAAATAGCAAAGAGCTCAGTCTTGAAAAGTAGTCTATTATCCTAAAGTGGTCAAAGGCACAAAAGTCGAGGGCCAAGATAAGTTGAAGTAGCAATTGTTTTAAGTAGTCCTTTATCTTATATGCTAAGTGAATAATTTTAGCATCGATATTGAGGCCAATATGTTTAAGTTGTAGTTTAATAGTGTATGCTTTATATGATAAGGTATGTATATTAAGAGATCAAATAATAAAAGAAATCCACTTCAGGGAGGATAATTTTTGAGCTTTAAAATGAACCTTTGATATATGTTGCATGCTCACATTTTCTTAATAAAACGAATTGGCCGGGGCGATGACAATAACATGGATTTTATTATATGTTTTGGGATGCCCTAATGAGAATTTTAGAATTCTAACCCCTATGAGTTTGTGGTCCCATGTCATCTCCAAGTTGATCCAAAGAACAATACAAAGCAAGAATGATTAAATTGGAATTGCAGTAGTTTAGTAGTGGAGACTTGTATATGTTGTACTTAGTTATATGTATAGGTTTGTAAATATAAGAGATAATAGATTTATTAAAGCTCATGGAAGAGCTTCCTTTTGTATTTGACGTTGTATTCAATAAATGTTTTGTTTCTTTGTTGTAGATTTTAATAGAACCAAGAATTAATTACTACATGATTCAATCAATTTTCCTATAGATAATTAAGAAAGGTCTGCTAAGTAATAAGTAACAACTTCGAAGTATAATGTCATGACTTAAGAATGATGTTGTACTTGGGAGGATGTTACATAGTTCATATAAATTCTTCACATAGGCAATATAATGTCTCCCAAAATAAAATAAAAAATTACTAACGATTATATATCCAGAAATAAATGAATTTTTAAATAAAAATAAATAAATATTAAATACCCATTAGTAAAACTAATCAATAAAACTAAAAAACCCATCAGCAATAAATAAATCATAAATATTTTTTAGTTTCTAAATTCATCGGAAAAAATGAAAAACCCTTTAGTAATATGATATTTCTTATGGCCACATTCAATACACGTTTACTAACTATTTTTTTTTTTTTCTTGTCGGTCCTTACGATGTGTAACAGCACTAATTGTTCGTAAGCGATAAGAGGCATTTATGCTACTTATTTTGCTTCCAAACCTTAGCCTTTTGCATGAGTTTTATGTGTTATTGATGCAATTAATTAGGATTTTGACTTGTTCCCATTGTGTAATTTTAATAGAATTATTGGCTTTTGCACTTATTTTGGAATAATTTGTGATTACACCTGTTGCGTTTGACTTGTCTCCTTGAGTACGGTTTTATACAGGAGCTTTGGATCAAGTGCAAAATGTCAAGAACAAAGCTGGAAACTATTAGGAAGGAGCTGAGAGCAAAAAAGGAAGAAAAAGCATGGAAGCTTGCATTCAAATGAGTGTCAGTGCTCATTTAACGCTCCAAGCACTTGGCAAAGCAACAACTATGAAATGTTAGGACTCAACATTCTTTGAGTGCGCTCATTTAGCATCAAGCACTGGTGTGATGATCAACGCTCATTAAATTGTCTTTGAGCTCCACTTTGACCCATTTTAGAAAGCAATATATAAAGGATTGACACAGATGTTTACCCTAACTTTTGACTCAGTTTTAGGCTACTAGAATTAGTTGCTATTATTCTCTCTCTACATCTTCTTCTTTATTCTTCTCTCTTAGGATTCCATTAGTGAAGGTGCTTTGTCTTGGAGATTGTGGCAAGGATTGCTATTATTTTCAGGTTCTCTTTTATCCTCATTGTTGTAATCCTCAGAGATGGAGGAGTAGATTTCTTCTAGTGTGAGGGTTTTCAGATGGATTAGGATGATATTTGAGCCTTTTTTTATATTAAATGCATTGGTTTTCTTAATGTTCTATCGTTTCTATTCCTATATTTATTGTGGTGATTGCTATAATCTTTATTGGAATAACTAAATTGATCGTTATTTAGGGAAACCCTTTAGGCATAAATTGATAGATCTATTAGTTTATGTTTGAGGGAGAACATTAGAATTAACTTTTCGATTAGTGGTTAGGCTATAGCCATTGGTTCATTAAATCAATGTTATTTCTAGATAAATTGAGATCTCGTTTATTAGTTATTTGCATTGATCAAATTCTAGAGGTTAATTGATCACTAGTAGAATTGTTAGTAATTTATTACTAATAGCCACCAATGGATTTAATATTTGGTCAATGATAATTAATTTTCAATCCTAAGAATACCTTGTACTAGTGCCTTCTTCACTGTTACTATTAACTTTAAATTTCAATTGTTTTGATTTTAATTCTTCAAGACCTCCAATTTTTCCAACTAAGTATTGAAGCCTCCTTGAAGACGACCTAGGTTGTGCCATTTACTACATTTTTGTGCAACTTAGCATACAAAATATTTTCTAATTTGAGAGGTCAACCTTCGTCATAAGCCTCAGTATAATTTGAATCCTTTGATAAACCTATCGGTAATCCCATTTATATCCCTGCACAAATCTTGTAGTGACTTGTTTTAGGGCTAGAGCCCGTTGTAAAAGAATATTTATGCAATGCATATATCTAATATCTCATTTTATGACTATTTTTTTGTTATATAAAAGATTGTTAACCTATTTTAAGGCTAGAGCCCTATTGATAAAAATATTTGTGTAATGTATATGCCTAACATCACTGGTTGGATATCAATAGTAATAAAAAAAATAGTTTATGATTAATTTCATTTGTCATATAAAAAATATATATATTAACCTATTTTGAGGCTAAAGTGTCATATGTAAAAAGGCATGTTTTTATGCAATATATATATATATATATATATATATATATATATATATATATCATCTTATTAGGTACCAATATCAATTAATAAAGATCAACGTCTAATAAAAATATTAATAAAAAAAATCATATTATGATGACTAAATTCTTTTGTTAAATAAAAAATAAAAATGTTAACATGATTTGGAACTAAGACCTCATTGTAGGAAAAATGCTTGTGCAATTTTAATTTTCAATCATCTTATGTTATTGGCCTTGAAGTAAGGATTCTACATTTAACTCAAAAAATACATAATTAGAATTCTTCATAAGAACTTCAACCCTCTCCTTCTTGATTTTTTATACTCCTATTTCTTCTAGTAAAATAATTTTGAAGAATAAATTGTACAAATAAACTCAATGTAACTATTTACTAAGAATATAATTTAAAAAATTAATTCATTTCCTATTTTTCTTGATTTGGTAAAAATAGATTTCAGTAACGTTGATTGGGTCCAAATTATTGATTGATTGAATCATAAATGTGGTTAATTCCTTTGCTGCTATCTTCTTCATTTATTTTGGTGATGTGATATCTTCTTCATTTAAAATTAGAGATCAATCAGCAAAATCACAAAGTAAACTTTAATCAGAATTTTACTAAGTTTTTGTAATTAATTGAATTATAATTTACGGAAACTAATTATGGAAACTAATTAAATTAATTGAATCAAATTTATGTAATTAATTTGCTATTAGAATCAAAATGTACGTAATTAATTGAATCAAAAACTAAAGAATTATTTGAATCCGAATAAAAAATACTGTTTGAATAAGATTTACGAAATTAATTGAATCAATAAAGGCTATATGAACAATATGACTATATCATTGTTGAATCCAAGTCCAATATGGTGATATGAACATAAAGGCTTCATGACATGAATTGTATTGGTTAATTACTAGAGTCACATTTTAGTTATAATAGTAATGTTGAACCGTGGATATTAAAACTTAGAAACCCAAAATATAATTGATATGGAAGATATGATTGAAACCAAATAAAATATTACAAGGGAATTACTCTTCCTTGTAATAGCCTATTCAGCTTCCTAATGCAATAAGTTAAGGGAATTACTTAACCTCTTATTAGGCTAATCTTATCTCATAACCCTACTAGAATAGGCCCAAATTACTACACTACAATTGGGTTTAATAAACATAAAAAATTAAATAAATTAGACTTGGCCCAACATAGCCGGAATATATTCTCAATGTAAATTCACTAATAATAATATTTTGGCTGCTCATAATTGTTTAATAGGTGTCTTGACTAATTCTTGATGCATCTCTACAACAAATGATTTAGTCAAGTTTCCAAAATTTCTTGAATCCTCTTAGCTAACACCCTTGTGATAGGTACCATGGGCATATTACAATTCTCATCTTTTCATAATTGCTAAAATTTGTAATTTTCCCTTCTAAGCTAGTATCAAATAGTATGAGTAAGCTAAACATAGAGCCATCGTGAAGCTCAAAAGTGAATACATCATTTTGAATGAACTTATTGAAACATATTTTCATTATTTGAACAAATTGACCACATTTGGCAAGCATTATTTTATCTTTAAGCTTCATAATACAACAACTGATTTTTTAATATCATAATTTGATTAAAATTATTGATTTCCAGTGACAATATATATAATGTGGTCATTTCGCTCAGTGAATGCCCAAAAATTAAACAAAAATTGAAGATAGTAGGAGCAGCAAGGGGAGGTTGTACTTTAGGAAATTGAATTTCTATGGTGGGTGGATCATGCATTACTCAATTACTACCTCCACTATCAAATAAGTGTTCATCTTGAAAATTTTACTTCTCTATAAATAATTGTCCATTTAAAATATATAGGTAATATTAATTATTTTTACTAACTATACCCTATTAAATGGAGTAGTGAAGGAGAGAGAATAGTGGAGCAATAAATTAAGAATGAAAGAAAAAAGAAGTTAGGGTTGGTAAAATACACTCAAATTATTCTAATATTACGGCTTTGTTAATTATTTTTTTAATTTATATATGCATTTAAAATTGGACACTTATTTGAAAATGAAACTAGTATCTTACATGGAGAGCTGGAGACACATTAGAACTGAGTTGCTTGAAGCTTTGAACCCAACATATATTGGATCACATCACACGTTCATTTCCACTAAGTGGACTTGTAACGGCCATGCCTCAAAACTGGACCCAACTCACCCAGGTGGCTGTTGGCTAGGAATTTAACCTAATTCCATGTAACCTAATTCCAAAAGGTGATTGCTACGATACCGAGGCACTAGATGATGAAATAAGCTTTAGTTTATCAATAATTTAGATGAAAAAATTATTGACTCATTATATACTTTCTATATGGCACTTAATTTTTTTAATTTTATCTTATATATGTTAACTAATTTGACCCCCTCTTCAAAAATTCTTGGCTCGCCCCTATATAGTGACAACACAAGTAATTTTTTGTTGATTGCTACAATACCCGGGCAAATCTAGGTTGATGGCACCTTACCTGAGGTTATGTGGTTGGCACTGATTGGGTCCTTTGTGAAGCGGCACACACACAGCCAAAGTTTTAGGTATCCATGGTCGCATTAGTCAGGCTTTGATAACATTGTAATAACCCCGTATTTTTCCTTCTGTATACGTTTTTTGAAACTACTCACCATACAATACTCTTACATACACCCATCTGGATATGAACTATTGACCTTTGGTGAATTTTGTCATGGTCTTGTCTAAGAAAGTCATCAAGTTGGTCACTATTCTCGGTCAGCGACTTATATTTGAAGTGTTTTGTTCTTTATGTATATTATACTTTTGACCCATACAAAGTTATAATTTAAAGATTATGAATCTCATTGTGACCCAAAAATTGTTTTGACTCTTATTATTAAATCAAGACTAAAATCGCAAATTAATATATCAGATTTATAGTGAAAGAAAAATTAGTTCCTTAAATTTGAAAAGTCACATCGTGATCCCTTAAATTTCATAAATGGGGACAAGTTGGTCCTTCCATAAATTGCGTTTGAATTGTTAACGAGATGCCTATTAATTTGCTTACTTGTACTGTTAATTTTGTGATAGGTCCTAACTTGCATAATTCATCTAAACGATGTTATTTAGATAGTCTTCTTTAAAATAAAAAAAAAGAAGTAGATTCTCACTTAAACGTACTATTAATTTTTACTGTGGGTCCTAACTTTCTTACATGTTTTTGAAGAAGGTCTAAATGACCTCATTTATAAGAATAATACAAGTTAGAACCCATCATGAAAATTAACGTATACATAAGTAAGTTAACAAGACATGTGGACATTTCTATTAACGGGGAACTAACTTGTTCTCATTTGTGAAATTTTAGAGACCACGATAAGACTTTCTAAATTAAAATGACTAATTTTTCTCTCGCTATAAATCTGAATGATTAAATTTGGGTTTTAGTCTTGAATCAGCTAATCAGTATTTATTTATTTATTTATTTTTTAAATTTCTGATGGGTAGTGAACGCAAGCCTAAGGGAGTCTCAATGCATCGTCCAACAGAGGATAAGGCATGGACTGAATATCGGCATCTAGATTCCTAACCATGTATAGCTATTTCCTAAGTTTCAAACACTAATTGCCTCTTATATCCCAATGTCCAAGAGCATTCCATTTTCATCGCGCAATATCGAACCATTTTGTGTTGGACAGCCAAGAAGGAACTGAATAATTCCATTCCATGGCTTTTTGCCTTTCTTAATATTTATTTTTCAATCCATCCATTCTTCCTTCCCCTGCAATAACATGATTGAGATCGTTGCCACAAAATGGGTGCTCCCTTTTCATGATCAAATCCAGATATTTTGGCTAAGAATGGGTGTTCTCTTCTCCTGAACAAAATGGGTGTTGGAAAATTTCAGCTTGGGTGCAAAAACAATGAGTAGTTAGCTGAAAATGAACGTGGGTTTATGAAGAAGTTTCAGTCTTAATTGAGTAAAGCTTCAGTTTGTTTCTTGGATTTTCGGTTAAACAAGTGACATGATGAACAGATGTTTTTGACAACTTTGAAAATTGTAATTTCACCCCAACTTTTTTTCCATAACTGTTTTGTTCTCACAAAACCCACCAGACCAAGTTGGTCACTAACTCATTAGTGATCACCATAGAGTTGCCCTTGACGTTATTCCTGTTACTAACATTTGCTATCTTTTTCACCCAAATCAATCCCTAAGGTGAAAATTGAAACCCTATCACATCAACTCCAACTCCTCGTCTCAGGTCATTGCCATCGCCGCTCGTTATCGACTCTCCATCACTACCTAACCTAACAAAGCCGCGACCCCAACCGGCAAAAACAAATTGTGCATCAATTTTCTGCGAAGCCCCATTCGAAGAAAAGGAGTTGCGGCCATCCTCTCGTCATCCACAAAGGTCCGCGTCCTCGTCTCCTTAGTCGCACACATGAAATTACAATATATTTACTTTATGTCAGTTCTAATTTTGTAATCACTCCCTTCTTTCAAAAATCCTTGAGTGCTAGTGATGCTGGGCAAATTGGGCATTTAGTTAGTGCTACCAAAAAAGTTGCTGAGGTTGGTCTTGGGATTCTTCCTTTAAGCCATTAGTCTAAAATTCTTGTTAGATTGAGTATAAGCTCTGTGTATGCCTTCTGCAATTCATCTACTATTGTGTGATGTATTTGGTTAATGGTTAGATATTAATGCTATTATCCAGAAAAGGTTTTCGCTTAGAAAATGACTTTTGATTGGATAGTCTTCCTACCTTATATGGCTATATGTGTCAATTTGGGAAATCGACTTAGGATCAAAAAGAGATGGAGTGAAGCAAGGGCAGATTGTATGACTGAAGTCTTGGAATTCAAGTGCTGCAGGTGGCACTTGAGTGTGTATTATCAATTATTCAATTATAAAAATAAATTCTGAACTAATTTCACTTTTTTAAGCTCTACCATCAGCATATTAGATAGATAATTGATTATGGATAATCTCAATTTCTCTATTAGCACAACCCTTTTTTTCATTTTTTTTGCATAATCTCTTACAGCACTACTTTTGCCCCTCCTTCACATGCTTGGTTTTCATTTCGTAGTTGATTCCCATTAAGGGTCCATTGACCGACAATTAATTGGCCCTTTGTATAGTAGTCTAGCAGAGTAATTGTAGGTGGTGATTGTCTTTGTGATAGCCTTTGTTCCTGATCAGGTAACAAATTTACAAGGTAGAAGGGTCACCTTGCTTATGATCCTTCAATATCCGTGCAAGTCCATGGTTGTTTCTTGGGGAACTCATTGCTATATTCACCTGCTACATGACTTGCATTAGTTATGTAGTACATTTTTCCTTTGGATTTGGTTGTGGTCGTCAAGCCTTGTTTTATCTTTTTTATTTTTTATTTTCTATTTTCAGTTCACATTTTTAATAGGATATATCAAAACCATGTTATTCTAAGGGCTGCAACTAAAGGTCTAAATCATAATAGACTTCTTGTCACCTTATATCACAACTTCTTTGGTTTGCCTATGCGGGTTGGAGAGTTATGATCTTTTTTTGGGAGAAAGAAGTATGATGTAGTGTTTTATACCTTTGCAGGTGTTATTGCTTTTTCCTAATCCTCTTATTTTCATGGTTATTCCTTTCGAAGATTGCAACATGGTTTTGATCCTTAAAACCCTGTGTCAACAGCTCTTAGTATTTGTTCTAGTCATCTAGGTTTGTGTACTAGATTTTCAATGTCCTGTTAACTAGCTTACTTATATTGTTAACTTTCGTGATGAGTCCTATCTTGCATAATTGATCTACACGAGGTTGTTTAGACCATAGTTTTAAAACTCGGCTTGATAATTGACTCAATCAAGGCACCAGATTAGTGGGTCACTGGTTAAATCAGTTAAACGGACATATTTAAATAAATATATATAAATTCAAATAAATACAATAAATTAACATAAATAATTCACAATATAAATAAAAATAAAATATAAAAGTATGCTCCTAATTAATAATTAATATATTCAAATCATAATATATATATATATCGAACAATAAATTGTAAGACACATATTAAATGATTTGAGGAAAATATATACATTTGAAATTAAAAAAACTTACATTTTGGGTGCTACATAAGGCTCAACCCCAAATCGGTCATAACAAACAAATAGCAATATACTTTATAGGCCCATTATGACTTTCAAGTTATTTTTTAGTTTGAAAAGCAACCTAACAAACAAAAAAAAACTCTATAACCCTAAATTACTTTACTCTCACCAACCCACACTTTCTCATGCCGTACAACTTCTTCCCCCTTTGTTTCTTTCTTCTTTGTTTAAGCCACACATGACATAACCTTTCCTCTTATCTAGTCCTCTCTTCTTCATTCAATTTTCTCTTTGTATCACTTGCCCAATGAGGTGTAGCTCCCTTTCCAGTTAATGGAGTGAGATGCACAGCTCACATATTAAGCAACAAAAGATCTGAGGTCGTGGAGATATGGTGGCTCACCGACGGAGACCAAGGGATGGCAACCGTAGATCTAAAGGGAGATTTGCGATTCATTCACCATATATTTTTCCTTTAGCTGAGATTTGTTGAACAGTTTTTTTATTGTTTGAATTATGTGAACTGAATCACCAGGTTATCGGTTTTGCCATAAAACCATTGAGTCAGACTGGTTCACAATGGTCCAATTGCATATTTGATCATCTAAATTGCTCGGACTGGTTACTTGATTGGTTCTTCGTTCACGTGAAGGCCGGTCCGTCCAAGTTTTAAAACTATGGTTTAGATAATCTTCTTCAAATAAAAAAAGTAGATTCTTACTTAAATGTACTGTTAATTTTCACAGTGGGTCCTAACTTGCTTACATGTTCTTGAGGAAGAAGGTCTAAAGGACCACATTTATAAGAAAAATACAAGTTAGGACCCACCATGAAAATTAACAATATACATAAGTAAGTTAACATCACGTGTACATTTCTATTGACGAAGAGACTAACTTGTTCTCATTTATGAAATTTAAGAGACCACGACAAGACTTTTCATGTAACAACTCGGTTTTTTAGTATTGGTTGTGATAAAGTAATTAAATGTGAATAATCTATAGGGATTTTGAAAATTTTGATAGACAAGTTATGATCACAACAATACGAGGAGTTTGTAAGAAAAAAATGAAAATTAATTAAATATTATTAAAAAATTTAGAAGTATAATATTTTAACTAGAGATATAGGACGAGACCTTATAAATGATATAAGGACATAAATGAAAATAAGGATAAGGTTAAAAGGGTATTTTTTTTTACCCGGAAAGTTTTTATGTCAATCGGGTACCAAAATGGTAAAAAATCGGTACACGAAATGGTAAGAACTGGTATATCGAAACACCAAGATTGGTCCAATTAATGGGAATCATCATATCTTAAATAATTTTTACTCAGAACAATCGAACAACTATAGATATTTTCAATACTGATACAATGTGTTTTGATCCGCAAATAGAGGTAATTATCTTTATGACTACTTACTTCCCAAGTGCCATAAATATAAAGCAAAAAATATATATATATATATATATATATTTCTTCTTCTGTTACAGCTTTCATATTTCCTTCTTCTTCTTTTTCCATCTTCAAGATTTTCTCTTTGAAACTCCATTAAACCACCATATTTCTAGAGGATACTCTTAGATAAACACCTAAATTAGTTCAAGAACACTTCCTCTATATCAAACTCAATCCAAAACCTTATTTTTCCCCTCAAATTGGTCCAAACAATAGCTCATATAAGGGGCTGAAAGGTGGGTTTAAGGCCTGGATTAGAGAAGAAAATCTAGAGAAAAGTGTGTCAAAAAACATGGAGGAAGGTACGAAAAATTCTATGTCTATTACTTTGAGATTGTTTGGCTTTTTGCTAATATAAACTCTTGTGACATGTTTGAAATTTGTGTTTGTGAAATCTGGAATTGTTTCAAGATGCATATGTATATGAACTTGATAGATGTAAACGGATGAAATAGATAAGTGTCTTGTGTATAGATTGAATAGATGGAAGATATTTACTAAGTAAATGAAGAGATTTTTTAGTTTTTTAAAAAGATTGAGTTATTTGGAAGTTTTACCAAAATATAGTCAAAAATATTTTTGTGAAATCTGAAAGATTGGTATTTTTGAAATGTGATAAAATTTCATGAACAATGATGAGATTTTGATCTATAGAAGAAAAGCTTTAAAATCTAAGTAAGGCACTTGGTTTAAATTCCTGAATGTTTTAAGAATTATAAAGTAAAGAGTCCTATAAGTTTCTACTGTGAATAAATCTCATAAAAGTTTAGCAGACTTTGTAAAAAAATCTCATAATAGTTTAGTAGATTTTATGGAAATTCTCATAACAGTTTAGCTATTTTCTTTCAGTAAAATCTCATAAAAAGTTTAGTAGATTTTACCGATATATCTCATAAAAATTAAAGAGAGATTTTAAATAGGATATCCCATAAGACTTTAGGATATTTTGAACAAAATCTCATAAGAATTCAAAAGATTCTAAAGATTATCTCATAAGCATCAGGAGATTTAAAAAAAGAGTCTCAGTAATTTAGGAAACCTAATAGAGAAAATCTCATAAGAGTTAAGGAGATTTTCAAGGAAATCTCAAAGTAAAAGTATGAGAAATAAAACTATTAAGAAGAGATTTTACTTAATAATTATAAGATTTCCTAAATAAAGATCAAAGATTTATATGAGGAAAGAAAGTTTAAGAAATAAGCTTTATGTAACATTAATTGCTTGATTATAAGCTCATGGATTCAAAGAGGTTGTAGTAGACATACTACACCGATTGAACTATATAAGGTTGTAATATGATGGTTTTACATCGTTGTGATGAAAGCGATGTATTGAGAATAGCATGCTACTGATGTTATCTATATAAGGCTATAGTAGACGCACTACATCGTTTGAACTATATAAGTTTGTAACACGACGGTGTTACATCGTGGCAATACATAGATGAGAAGTATATCAGGAATCCTATGAGTTCTATTCTCAAGCCTAAAGTTCTTAGTAAGACTATGTTAAAGAAGTAATGAAACAAACAAACAAATTAATTATTAATATAGTGTTATCAAAAATAGAGTAACTGCTTAATTCTAAGTTAGATATCACTGAGTAGTAGACTGATGTTTTTCCTACTAGAATTATTGATTCTCATTCCTGCTATGTGATATATTTTATCCAGATGGCTGATCGTGTGTTTCTAAGATGCCTAATTGGCAATGACATTATGACCAGGAGTTAGGGTCATTGTTTCTGGTTGCTTAATCTCATATCCGTGTTTATATACTATTCACTTGCCCATTCGCTACTACTATTATGAGTCCTACTTCTAATTTGGAGTCCTCTTTTCCTACTTTTCCGCTATACTTGACTCATCCATCATAGCCTCCGTTAATGTTGAGTTGAACCCTTCAAAGGAGACTTCTTCTGGTTCCTCTACTTCCTCAGGAGGAAGTGGGGATTGGCAGGGTTACCTAGCTAATGTGCTTAATGGACACTACTCTCCTCCTGCTTGGACTACGGTGTATCCAGCTTGTATATAGGCATATGATGACTTAGATTCCCTCATATTTATTGACTATTTAATGGCTCTTAGGTCTAATCTCTTGATGAGCACTAACCAAAAGTGTTATGTTTATCTGTTTGTAGTTGATTATATTTTGTTAGACCCTAACCCGGATTAGGAGGTCTCTATGAGGACCAGGGTAGGGCTACTTATGATAAGACGTAATTATGTGTGGTTGTCAGTAGTATAACTACATGACTTATGGGTACTATATATAATGTAAATTATTGTGTGGCTGACTACTTGGGATGCTCGTTTTATTGCTATTTCTCTATGTTGATTATTATGTTGGAAAAATTTTGTAAAGCTGCAAAATTAGCATAGCTTTTAGTGCAAGGCTCCTATTTATTATGACTCATATGTATAGAATTTATATGATCAAGAAATGTAAGAAAGAAGATAAGTTTTTCGTAACAACTACTTACTGTGATGTTATGACTCGAGCATAGCATTATAGTAGGGAGGGTGTTACATTTTGGTATTAGAGCGAGCTATCCTAATAGTGCTGAGGGTGGTCTAACCTTGCTTTTCAAGCATACTCTAAAATTCTAAATGTCATGTAGTAAACTCTTATCTATTTAGATAAGGAGTAGAATTTTATATGCATGACTCTACTTACAAAGTGCTTAGTTATGCCACACTTAACTTTATATTGAGCTTGATCACCTCGATTTCTTTGTTATGTGTAACGGAACTAATGGCCTCAGGTAGGCGTTCTAGGACTAACAATAACCCCAACAACATGTCTGAGGAGAACACAGGGCTTTATGCAAGATTTTTGGAATATGACCCAACCTATTAGAAAATAGGCAAAGGCTACCAATGATGATGGAGACACTAAGAAGACAAACGGTCCAAGGAGATGACAATGGAAATGGCCATGAGCAGTTAATGTTCTTAGAATTTCAAAAGGCATGTCCACCTCGTTTCAGGGAACTGAACCCTGACAAGGCGGAAGAATGGATGCAGACAATTGAGAAAATCTTTTCATCCTGGACTGCTCAAATCAACAAAAGGTGACCCTTGCTACTTTCGTCCTGGATGCTAATGTAAATTCCTGGTGGGTTGGAACACGAGGATTCTTGGAGGGCGTTGGTACCAAGGGTACTTGGGAAGTGTTTAAGGAGGCATTTTACAAAAAATATTTTCCTGTCTAAGGAATGCAAAGGAGTTGGAATTCCTAAGACTCCAATAGGGAAATATGACTATTCCTGAATACAGCTAAATTTGAGGAATTGTGTAGGTTTTTGACCATCTATCAACGAACCCTAACGAGGAGGGGAAATGTGAAATATGTTTGCAAGAGGATATCTTGATGACTTATAACCAATGGAAATTAGAGATTTCCCTACATTGGTGAATAAGAGCACTCTAGTAGAAGAGTACGGAAGAGGTTGATTTAGCCTAAGCAAAGCAATATGATAATAGGAGGAAGTTGGCATGTAAGCCCAAGATTTAAACCTCTTCTACCACCACGAAGGGATTTTCCTCATGGGAATGGTAAAGGAAAGCGCTACAAAAATCATTTGCTAATAAGGAATGCACGAAATACGAGAAGAATCATGGTGATAAACCATGTTTAGCTAGAGAATGTTTGCTATCACTGTAGAAAGCCAAGTCACAAGAGTGGAGATTGTAACTAGAGATATATCGCCTCTTTCAAGGCCACAACAACAGGGACTTGTTTTTACTATGAATGCTGAAGCTTACTATCTAAGGAACTCATTCAAGGTACGTCAGAGTTAATGAAGAGTCCCTAACAGTATTGTATGATTCAAGTGCCATTCACTCATTTATATCTTTGACTCATGCACATATTTTGAACCTACCATGTCTGAATTACCCTATGACTTGGTTGTTCACACACGACTAATAAACTTGTAAGAACAAGTCAAATCTGGAGGAGTGTTTTTGTTCATGTTGAGGGTAGGACATTCATAATTGACTTAGTCTACCTCCATTAGTTGGTCTTGATCTTATTCTGGGCATGGATTAGCTCTCTTCTAACCGTGTGATGTTACATTGCTATGATAAGATATTAATATTTCTATCAGATAGCCCCTTTGAATCTAAGGTCTCCATGTGTTTTTACCTAAATTCCTTAGAATTAGGATATGGAAAGTCTAGTAAACAAGGACACATATTGTTGCTGGCTAGTGCAACGGAAGATGGCAAGAATTAGAAGAGATACCGGTAGTTTGAGAATACTTTGAAAACCAACTTACTTACCGACGGATGTTTCGAGATAGGATTTATACGACGGGTATCCGACGATCACGGGGGCATTAGTTTTCTGACCATAGATATTACCAACGGTTAAATAATGCCAGTTGGTAATTATCGACACATTTACCGCAGGAATAAAAATAATTAGGTCGGTACAATTATATGGAAACCGTAGAGAGCTGCAAGATATATTATTACCAATCGTTTTATTTTTTTACCGGGTTATATAATAAAGTAGAATGTATTTTTACCGATGATATTACCGACGGTTTTTTTAATATAATTTATTACCGATCTAATTAACCTGTTACAATTATTAAATATTTTTTAAATTTCTTTATTTATAAATAATTAAAAGTTAAAAAATATATTTTATAACTATTTATTATTTATTTCTTTATTTAAATAATAAAGTAATTATAATAAACTGATATTAAATAAGAAAAATAATAAAATGAATAAATTAAATTGAATAAATATAATAGTAAATTATAACAATAAAATATATACAAATTACAATAAATGTAAAAAATATCCCGAATGTAAAAATGAAAAAGCTAGATAAAAACTAGCTAAAGTCCTAGGCGTCAGCATCGTCCAGCGTTGGCTCATCATCATCTCCACCATCATCATCATTCGTGCCGTCCACTGCTGGCCCTCAGAGATGGAGGGGAGTGGGATATGGGGGAGCGTCTTCCGAAACTGGAGGATCCAGAAGCCTACATGTCTCGAAGAACGTCATGACATCTGAGTGATCTTCTGCGCATCCTCTGGAGCTCAGTCTTCTCCTTCTTTGCTTTCTCCTGCTCCTTCTTTGCTTTCTCTTATTCATTCTTCGTGTTCTCCTGCTACCGCTCCAGGAGAGCTTAGCTCTCGATCTCTCAGCTCCTCCTCACGCAGCTCGCCCCTCTCAGAGCTCCTTGAGGAGCTGGACCTGTTCTCCTGCTCCTCCTGGATCAACTTGGGCCTCCTGCTCAGCTCATGGTTGAGGGCATGGACATGCTCCCTCAAGGCATCATCCCCAGTAGCTAACCCAGTGGCAGAGGATGGGGACATACTCTCAGGATGGTACCCCATCCCATATAGCGCTGTAAGAGCCACCAACCACTTGGGCCCACACATCCTCCTCATTGGGAGGAGGAGGAATGTGAGCATCAAGCCCAGCCTGAGCCATCTGGGTCTAGTCCTGGGTCTGGGCCTCTCCCAAGGTCTGTAAACTCGCGCTTAAAGGAAAAAGAAAAAACAAGTTGTAAGTAATAATTATGACAAATGAAAATAATAATAGAAATTAAGTAAAGATATGTCTAAATTTAAACTTACATAGGTCGCCTGGAGCGAGAGTCTACCCAGACCTCTCCAACTGCCCCTCTGCTCACCCTTTGAGTGCGAGTCTCCCAAAATAACTCGCCCTGTGTTGGAGGGTGGCTCAACTCCCTTGACTGCATAAATATGCATAATAAAGTCATCAAAATATAGTATTTGTCACAATTCAAATATAGTAAATGTTATTATAAAATGTAGAAACGGTAAAGAATTACCAAGCGCTCTCGGTCCCCTCTGGGTGTTTGACCCACCATGTGCAGCAACCCGCCATTCTGGAGGCTCGGTTTGTCTTCCCCTTGCCCGACCTATCCTTGAAGGTCGGTTCATGGCCAGTGGCACTACAACTCAGCCAAGGTGGCGTCGTTCAGCCACGAGCTGTTCATGTGTCCCTTAGACATCATGAAACATATCCCGCATTCGCTTAGAGGACCTAATCCTCCAAGCAATCTTCATGCGGGCTCATGCTCGGGCTCAATATAGAATATTTTCTAAACAAATTCACAACACATTAGTGATTGTATATCAAGCATATAATTAAATAATGTAAACATATTTTTTAACAAAAGCGAAACAATCATATAATTACCTTCCACTCCTTCCACCACGACTCCTTGACATCGCGGGATGTCAGTCCATGTGGGCCATGGATGGTTATACCGACTCTGTATAACCTCCGTGATCCTATGGTGAGCGGCACAAATGGGAGAAAACTATTACATAAATAATAAAAAACCAATCAAAATTACTCAAATTTCATAAGCAATTTAATTTTAAAATGTAATAATAAACATGTTTCAACTTATCTGTCTTTACCGTCAACCAATCTCAGAGCGGCCCATTAGGCCCAAGTGGCCTGCCATCTAGCCGAGAGGCTCCCATCGGCATCCGTGCCTGTGACCCCGTCGAGGAAGGAGGAGTCTGGTCAAATGCGAGGCTGGAAGTCGAGGCAATGATAGGGCTAGGGGTAGTGGTAGGGCTAGGGAGAGGTTGATGCGATGGGCTGTGAGTGTGAATATGGGAGGGGTGGGGCCACATACCCAGGAGTCAGGCATCATCCGAAAGCCTGGGGTGCTAATGGTCGGGGTGAGGTAGAGGTAGTGGAAGGGGAGGTGGTGGAAGGACGATGGCTGAGGTGGTGGGAGGGATGATGGCTGAGGTGGTGGAGGTGGTGGGAGGGTGGAGTTGAGGTGGTGGGTACACGGACCTTCAAGGTGGCCTTACCTCTACCAGCCATCTGAAACAATTAAAAAATAATCCACAACAAAACATTAATTAAATCAGGAAATTTCAAATAATTGCATAATAATATTGCATATAATATTGAACACCTTAGTTAATCTAAAAGTGTTGGATTTTCATCACTCTGTTGATCACTAAGTGACTCATTAGCAATACTATCACTTGTTTCATCTTCGTGATTAATTGGGTGGTTACTTGTGCATTCGATTAAGTCAACTTTCCAGTAGTCAATGAAAGGGTTTTCAGGGTTGTATGCATAAGTACTGCC
Source organism: Dalbergia oliveri (assembly GCA_030441495.1). Lineage (NCBI taxonomy): Eukaryota > Viridiplantae > Streptophyta > Magnoliopsida > Fabales > Fabaceae > Dalbergia > Dalbergia oliveri. Next base: position 18,731,645 of record JAMLFY010000003.1, read on the forward strand.
CTTGAAGGATGTGGATCATCCACTTGATACGCATCTTCAACAGTTTCTTCCTCTATCTCAATCATACCTCTTGGTTTGATCTTATTCACAACCCTCCACTGTGACCTACTTTTCCCAGGATAAGACATATAATATACTTGTCTGGCATTTTGGGCTATAATAAATGGATCATAACTTCTATATCTTCTGGTGTGATTGATTTCAATAATTTTGTAATTGTTGTGTTGACGTGTCCCAATTAGTTGGGTTGGGTCATACCATTCACATTTGAATAGGACACATTTATTTGTGAGGTCACCTACGTACTCAAACTCAAGGATTTCCTTAACAACACCATACCAATCACATTCTCGTCCCAGTATCGCCTTTAACACAAATACCAGGATTCTCGATTTTTTCCTGCACCCAATCAGTTGTGTGAAACTTGTACCCATTAACGTAGTACATGGGCCAGCTCACAACTTTATTTTTGGGCCCCAAGCTAGATTGAACAAATGGGGACATGTTACACCATTAGTTTTGTTATGAACCTACGTACATAAAGTTTGAAATGTCAAACTTACTTGTATCAAACAAAATTAATAGATAATATTTTGGGTTTCATAATCTTAAACAAATAGACTTACATGTAATCTAAACCAATCCAGAAATTGTTGAAGAGAATCTTGACCATGCAGTTGCTCAAAGTATCTGTTGTTGAAAATATATTTTACGTTATATTTTATATATGCATAACATCACACTCACTCCTACATAAAAAAATGTCATAAAAAAAATAAACTTACAATCTGAATGGTTGCACTTCGTCACAATTTAGCCAAATATGTAAGTGTGCGAATTCCACTCCTCAAAAGTCAGCCATCGAGGCACTCTCTTTCCAGCTTACCAGGTTGATTGAATATAGACAATGTAGGTAGAGTATAACACTCCCTCGTCGTCATTACAACCAACCCGAGTTCTCCTAGATTGAACATGTGGCTGAAAGTAAAATGAGCAGAAATTTGAAGTCTCCTTCGCTAGATAAGCTTGGCATATTGATCCTTCCACTTGAGACCTATTCTTCATGGTTCTTTTAAACCCTCCTATTTCTTTCCCTTTCAAATGGATACATCCACCTGTATTGAACCGGTCCACACACTCTTGCTTCATATGCCAAATGTATGGGCAAGTGTTCCATTGAGTCAAAGAACCCAGGAGGAAAAATTCTCTAATTTACAGAGAATTTTGGGAATATTTTTTTCCATGACAACAGATCATCATACCGAAGAGTAGAAGAGCATAAATCCTTAAAATACTGAGCTGATGAGCTTTCTAACAATATCAGGTAGCTCTCTAAATGCAATTGGAAGCAAACACTCTATGAACACGTGACAATCATGGTTTTTCATGCCAACAAGCTTACCCTGTGCAACATTGACACACCTACTTAAGTTTGAAGCATAACCATCGGGCATTCTTAACTCCTTAAGCCACTGACAAACTGCTTGTTGATTGGAACTCAGGGCATATTTGGCCTTTGGTTTATAGAAACGACCATCTCTCAGTTCTTGTAAATGCAAATTAGGCCGCTTGCAATACTCAACCAGATCATGCCTTGCCTTGTCATTGTATTTGGTTCGATCTGTATCCAATACAGTATTCATAATGTTGTCAAACACATTTTTCTCAATATGCATGACATCTAAACAATGACGCACCAAATTATCCTTCCAATATGGCAACTCCAGAAAATACTTTGTTTGGTCTAATTATGGTATACTCCATAGCCTACTGCCGCACTACCTTTCCGATTTCCGTTATTTTTGGGATATCCTTAACTCGATCCCACATTTCGTGACCACTTAGTCTAACTGGAGGCTCATCATGTTCAACACAATTTCTTTTAAAACCATATCTGCTTCGATAGGGATGATCAGAATCTAAGAACCTTCTATGACAATCAAACTAAGAGTTCTTTCCTCCATGTTTCAGGGTGAATGCTTTAGTATCATCCATACAAATTGGGCATACTAATTTCCTTTGGGTCATCCATCCAGACAACATTCCATAAGCTGGGAAATAATTGATGATCCACATTAATGCAGCTCTCATCATGAAATTCTGCTTAGTTAAAATGTCATAAGTAAGAACACCCTGGCACCACAGCTCATTCAATTCATCAATTAGGGGTTGAAGATACACATCAATCTTAGCTTTTGGATAGGGCCAGGGATTATACATGTTAAGAATAGGTAAGGATCTTTCATGCACATGTCAGGAGGAAGATTATAGGGCGTAACTACTATGGGCCAAGAGGAATAGGGTTTGCTAAATTGGTTGTTTGGAGTAAATCCATCTAACAGAGTCCCAATCTAACATTTCGTGGGTCACAAGAAAAATCAGGATATCGTTGATCGAACATTTTCCACGCTTCACCGTGCGATGGATGCGTCATCACACCATCATCCCTTTGATTTTCACGTGCCACCTCATATGAGGAGTCGAACTCATTGACGCGTAGAGTCTTATGAGCCTAGGGATTAAGGGCAAATAGTACATTTTCTTCTTAGGGACATCCTTATACCTCCCACTTCCACGTTTCTTGGGTTTAAACCTAGGCTCTTGGCAAAATTTACACTCAGTCAATGAACTATCATCTTTATAATAAAGCATACAACCTTTCAAGCAGCAATCAATCTTTATTTCCTTCAACCCAAGTTTAGAAACTAATTTATCTTTTCGAATTGCATCGGGGTTCGGACTTAGCTCACTGATAAGTGCAGCCCACTGATCAAAAGAACTTTGGCTTTGATTCCCTTCAGACTTAATGGTCAACATTGAAACTGCTAATGACAATCTAGAGTGCACACAATCCTCCCATAAAGGTTAATTGGCAGCTTCTAGTAGACTATAAAATCGAGCGGCATCTTGGTTGGGCTCCTCGATGAAGGCTACGAATAACGAGTAGCAATTAGAACAGGGGCATCAAACACCATCTCATGATGCCTAGCTAGGTTATCCTCCCACGCACATTACCCACATCGTGCTGAGTTATATGGATCCCACTAGAACTACATCCAGTTTCACACATACCCACTTGGTTCCATGTGTTAACTACCTCCCCATGCTCGGTCCAAACCCAATAGTTAGGCATGAATCCCCACTTGTCCAAATGAAGCCTTATTGTATCGTCATCCAGATACTTCCTAAATTTGCACCTATTACATGGACACCTAACTTTTGCTTCATTAATGAATTGTTGTGTTTTACATGCCACACTCATAAATTCTTCAACACCATTATAAAAGTCCAACTTATTCCCCTCTATTAGGATGCAATCTATCATACATCCATGATCGATTTGAAGGTAACATTGCGCTTGTGATTAACTCTAGACCTTACAATTTTGTACAGATAGAAAGTTATTACTTTCAAAAACAAATTCAATTGCTATTTAAATTTTTTTAAACATAGTTACTTTTATTTAATCTGTTTCTCATACAAAAAATATTAACAAAATTTCGAAAGCATCTCCCCTTAAATTAGGAGCGTCCATCGTTACATATTCAGTCAATACAACAATTATAAATGTTATTATAAAGATTGATAACAGAATAAATATAGTGAAACAGTCATTTGGACCCCTTTTAAAAATTATACACCTATGGTTGTATTGGCTAAAATATATGGATGGAAGAAATTTACAAAGCGTTCTTGTTTGAAACATGGATATTTATTATTTTTTAAATATAACGGGGGCTTCTATTTTAAAATCAAAGTGTATAAGCACATGACTTTAGAAGAGGATTATTCAAGATATAATGAAGACACTATCCAAGATTGTGAAGTTCGCAATGATGGCACTGAAAGGCATGTAGCACCTGAGGATTATGTACATTTGTTTAAGGTGCACCACAACTTTCAAGAAATGTACATAATCCTCAGATGTTACAAGCCTTTCAGTGTCATCATTGCCAACTTCACAATATTGGATAGTGTCTTCGTTATATCCTGAATAATCCTCTTCTAAAGCATCTGCTTATACACTCTAGCTTTAAAATAAAAGCCTCCTTTATATTTAAAACATATTAAATATCCATGTCTCAAACAAGAACACTTTGTAAATTTCTTCCACCCATATATTTCAGCCAATACAACCATAGGCGTATAATTTTTAAAAGGTGGGCCAAAATTACTACTTTAAAATACATTGAATTGGTTTTCTTTATTTTTTTAAATAAAATTATTTTTAATCCTTTTTTTACTCTTATCACCTGAGGACAATTCTTTTTTTAACTTTTATCCCTAAAACAAAATTTAACAAAATTTCTGAGCATCTCTCCTTAAATTAGGAGCTTCCATCATCAAATATTTCTTTTAATTGGTCTTTAAGTTTTTTTTAATATGGTTTATTTTAATCTTATATCCCTAAAAAGATTTTAACGAAATTTTGATAGCATCTCCCCTTAAACTAGGAGCTTCCATTATCGGATATTTCATCAATTTAACAATTATAGATATTATTATAAAAATCAACAATAGAATAGGAACAGTTAAACGTTACATGTTAATAATTACATACAATTCAAATAATCCTAAAAACCGTTCTATTGTGCATCCCCTTATAACTCTATAACTCCACAACATGTATCCTGCAATCTCCGCAAACACAAAGAATCCCACAGCAAACAAATCAAATAAGTCGGGAAGGACCTCTACACCTTTCCCCAAGTCATGCAATCCCCATTTCCTACAACTCTATCCTATAAAATATAAGTCTTTATATATATCATACATATATATTAAATCATTAAACGATATAAATAATAAGGAATAAGCTACTAACCTCTATATCAAGAAAAAAAAGGTGAAATATAGAGCAACTCCCGGCGCTAACCTAGTCCAATCCTGAAAATCCAACATTATAAATTTCAATTACAACAATGATATACACACAAAAGAATACTAACATATATAAAAACATGTGCAAACCGATCGAATGTCAACAATCGCAGTGATCCTCAAGCAAAACTCCTACATTAACAAATTAATAACAACAATTAATCCCCAATGCAACAACACACACACAACACTATGGGCACCAAAAAATGAACGAAAAAAGTAATTCAAATAAAAAAACTAAACGATTAAAATGCTCACCAAAGCCTCAGGATCGTAATGGTGACCTCTGTTTCTCAAAAGCTCAATGGCGGCGAACGGGGCAAAAACTTACGGTGGCGCAGAGAGAGGGGGGTTTTAGAGAGAGAGAAGAGTTTCAGAGTGAGGGGAGAGGGCCTCGATAAAGATGATGTATGCGGATTACGACGGGTTTACTGATGGTAAGCCTTTTAATGAAACGATGATTCCACTATCAAATCATCACCAGGCATTACCGACGGTGACGAAAATCCCAAACGTTTTGCGCGGTTGAAATTAAATTTCAAAATGACCATCGTTGACCATCAGTAATTTAATAAATAAAATAAAATAAACCTTTGTACCGTCGGTAAACCATTCGATAATTTATAACACAAATAATAAATATATTTAAGAAATTTCCCTATTTTCATACTCGTCGGTTCACTAGTCGGTAACACAATTCGTAAATAATTAATTTTAAAAAGCATAAATACCTTGGAAATACCGGTAATTAATTTAATAAATATTAAATTTGAAATACCCAGGTAAACCTGTACATAATTCAATATATTAATAGTGAAATGTAATAGTTACCCATCGGTTATGCAATCGGTATATCCATCGGATATTGTTTTTTAAAATTTTACCGACTTATTTACCGACGATTCCTAAAATCACCCTTAATTATTTTCAAAAGCTTGCCATTCCGTCAAAAATCCCGTCGGTTCCTCTCGTGGGTGCGTACCTATCTATTTTATGCGTCGGTAATCCGTGTATTTCTAGTAGTGATATTTCTGGAAGATATACCGGAATTTCCCCCAAAAGGGAGATAGAGTTCTCTATTGAATTGGTACCAAGATCGGGTCTAATTTCAATAACCCTTCCGGATGTCTCCTTTGGAATTAGTAGAATTGAAGAATTAGATTGAGGAGTTGTTAAGTAAACGGTTTATCCGTCCAAGTGCATCATCATGGGGAGCTCTTGTACTCTTGATGAAAAAGAAGGATGGAGGTATGAGGCTATGTGTTGACTATAGACAACTAAATAAGGTGACAATTAAGAACAAGTATCCTCTCCCAAGGATTGATGATCTCATGGATCAATTAAAGGGAGCGATAGTATTCTCCAAGATTGATTTGAGATTGGGATACCACTAGATTTGAGTTCGGGAAGTAAATATTCCAAAGATTGCTTTTAGAACACTATGGGCATTGGAATATAATGATGCCCTTTGGGTTGACTAATGCCCTAACAATTTTCATGGACTACATGAATCGAATCTTCCGACCTTATCTCAACAAGTTTGTGGTTGTATTTATAGATGATATTCTCATGTACTTGAGGACTAAGGAAGAACACGAATCACCTTAGGACTATGCTAAGATTTTGAAAGAACGGAAAGTGTACGCCAAGTTATCAAAATGTGAGTTTTGGATTAAGGAAGTAAAATTTCTTGGCCATGTAGTATCATAGGGAGGAATTGCAATTGATCTAGCAAAGATTGAAGGTTTTAAGGTGGGAAAGGCTAACCACTATTAAATTCTGAAGTTTCTTAGGATTAGTTGGATATTACAGAAGATTTATCAAGGGATTTTCCAGATATCTTTGCCTTTGACTAAGCTAACTCACAAAAATACACCGTTCATTTGGATGATGGATGTGAGAAAAGTTTCCAAGAACTCAAGCAAAGGTTGACAGTACAGGTGTTGGTTTTGCAGATCCACATGGTTCATTCAAGGTTTATTGTGATGCATCAGGGAAAAGCTTAAGGTGCATGTTGATGATAGAAATGTGGTGGCTTATGCTTCAAGATAGCTAAAGTTGCATAAGGTGAACTACCCTACTCACGATCTCGAGTTGGCAAGGTAATATTCACTTTGAAAATTTGGAGACACCATCTTTACGAAGTAAAGTTTAAGGTATTTTCTGATCATAAAAGTCTCAAGTATCTTTTAAGAGGGACTGAACATGAGACAATGTAGATTGATGGAATTTATGAAGGATTATGATTTTGGCCTAAACTACCATCCAGGAAAAGCAAATGTGGTAGTAGATGCCCTGAGCCAAAAAAACCTTAGGTATTTCTTGGATGATGATTAAGGAGACAGAGTTGGAAGAGACCTTCTAAAACCTTAAGTTAGAGGTAGAAGAGATGCCTAACAGTGTCTATCTAGGTCAAATTAGGATCACAAGTGACATTAAGAGGGAGATTTCAGGCTAAAGAAGAAGATCCAAATTTCAGAAAACCATGGCCTTAGTTCAAGTTGGGAAATAGAACGGATTTGTCAGGGGTGAAAATGGGATATGGAAGTATCAAGGCCGAAATATTTGCTGAAATAGGGAATCTTCGTGATATTCTAGAAGAAGTTCACAAAGATAAATTATTTGTGCACCTAGGAGTTACAAAAATGTATAGAGATCTTAGAAAATGTTCTGGTGGCCAAAAATGAAAGTTGAGGTAGCAGAAGGATCTAAGTGTTTGACTTGTCAAAAGGTGAAGATTAAGCATAGAGCCGCAGGTACACTTCAACCTCTTGAAATTCAGGATGGAAATGGAAAATTATTTCAATGGACTTTGTGATGGATTTGCCCAAAACACCATCGGGATATGATGATATTGGGTTATAATGGATAGACTAACTGAGTTCACACTTTCTACCCATCGCATATTCTCTTAGGAAATTAGCTAAGCTTTATATAGAGGAAATAATGAGGTTGCATGGTGTTCCTTCTATTATAATCTCAAAGGGATTCAGGATTCACTTGAGCACAACTTATCATCCTAAATTGACGGCAAATGGAAAGGACTATTCAAACGTTGGAAGATATGCTAAGAGCATGTGTGTTGGAACATCGTGGGAATTGTGACAATTGTCTGCAACTAATCAAATTTTCCTACAACAATAGCTATCACGCAAGTATTGGAATGGCTCCTTATAAAGCTTTATATGGAAGGAAGTGTCAATTACCTCTTTGTTGGTATAAATCAGGTGAGACTAGTCTTTTGGGACCAGACTCATCCTACAAACTACTGAGCAAATAAAGAAGATTCAAAGTAAGATTTTGATTACTCAAAGTCGATAGAAAATCTGGCACATAAAGAAGTTTCAAAGTAAGATTTTGACTGCACAAAGTCGATAGAAAATCTATGCTGAGAAGAGGAGAAGACCATTAGAATTTCAAGGGGAGATCATGTATTTTTAAAAGTTACCCACAATCAGGATAGGTAGAACCATTAAAGTTAAGAAACTAAATCCTCATTTTATAGGTCCATTTCAGATCCTAGGTCGTGTAGGTTTAGTAGCACAATGGATAGCCTTGCCTCCACACTTGTCAAACCTCCATGACGTATTCCATGTATCAGCTTCGAAAATACAACCCTGATTCTAGTCATATCCTGGAAGTTGAATCACTACAGCTAAGAGATGACTTAACTTTCGAGTTACTACCAGCACAAATAGTAGATAGAAGTGTGAAGTAACTTTGAGGAAAATTCGTTTCTCTTGTAAAGATTGCATGGGGTAGAGAAGGGTCCAAGGAGTATATGTGGGAGTTAAAGTCAAGTATGCGAGAGGACTACCCTGTGCTTTAGGTACTAAATTTTGATGGCAAAATTTTTCTAAGGGTAGAATGTAACGAAGTTTTTTAGTATTGGTTGTTATTAAATGTGAATAATCTATAGGGATTTTGAAAATTTTGACTGACATAGTTATGATCACAACAATATCAAGAGTTTGTAAAAAAAAATGAAAATTCACTAAATATTATTAAAAAATTTAGAATAATAATATTTTAACCAGAGATATAGGATGAGACCTTATAAATGATATAAGGACATAAATGAAAATAAGGATAAGGTTAAAAGGGTATTTGTTTTAGCGGTAAAGTTTTTATGTTAATCGGGTACTACATGGTAAAATCGTACACGAATGGTAAGAACGGTATACCAAAACACGAGATTGGTCTAATAAATGGAAATCATCATATCTTAAATAATTTTTACTTAGAATAATCGAATAAATATAGATATTTTCAACACTAATACAAGGTGTTTTGATCTGCAATAGAGATAATTGTCTTCATGACTACTTACTTCCCAAGTAAATGCCATAAATATAAAGCAAAAAGAAAATATTTCACTCTTCTTCTCTGTTAGCTTTCACGTTTCCTTCTTCTTTTTCCATCTTCAAGTTTTTCTTTTTGAAACTCCATTAAACCACCACATTTCTAAAGGATACTCTTAGATAAACACCTAAACTAGTTCAAGAACACTTCCTCTATATCAAACTTAATCCAAAACCTTGTTTTTCCCCTTCAAATCGGTCCAAACAGCAGCTCATATAAAGGGCTAAAAGGTGGGTTTAGGGCTTGGATTAGAGAAGAAAAGCTAGAGAAAAGTATGTCAAAAAACTTGGAGAAAGGTATGAAAGATTCTATGTCTATTGCTTTGAGATTGTTTGACTTTTTGCTAATATAAACTCTTGTGATATGTTTGAAATTTGTGTTTGTGAAATCTGGAATTGTTTCAAGATGCATATGTATATGAACTTGATATATGTAAAAGGATGAAATAGATAAGTGTCTTGTGTATAGGTTGAATGGATGGAAGAGATTTACTAAGTAAATGAAGAGATTTTTGGTTTTTTCAAAAGATTGAGGTATTTGGAAATTTTACCAAAATATAGTCAAAAATAGTTTTGTGAAATATAAAAGATTGGTATTTTTGAAATATGATAAAGTTTCATGAACAAGAATGGGATTTTGATCTATAGAAGAAAAGCTTTGAAATCTAAGTAAGGCACTTGGTTTAAATTCCTGAAAGTTTTAAGAGTTATAAAGTAACGAGTCCTATAAGTTTCTCTATGAATAAATCTCATAAAAGTTTAGCAGACTTTGCAAAAAAATCTCATAAACATTTGGTAGATTTTATGGAAATTCTTGTAAAGTTTCCTGTTTCCTTTAAGCAAAATCTAATAAAAAGTTTAATAGATTTTACCAATAAATCTCATAACAATTAAAGAGATTTAACGGATATCTCATAAAACTTCAGGAGATTTAAAAAAATCTCATAAGATTCAAAAATTATGACAGAAATATCTCATCCAATTCCAGAGATTTTAAAGAAAGAGTCTCAGTAATTCAAGAAACTTAGTAGAGAAAATCTCATAAGAGTTAAGGAGATTTTCAAGGAAATCTCAAGGTAAAAGTATGAGAAATAAAACTATTAAGAAGATATTTTACTTAATAATTATAAGATTTCCTAAATAAAGATCAAAGATTTATATGAGGAAAGAAAGTTTAAGAAATAAACTTTATGTAACATTAATTGCTTGATTGTAAGCTCATGGGTTCAAAGAGGTTGTAGTAGACGTATTACGCCGATTGAACTATATAAGGTTGTAACACGACAAGGTTACATCGTTGTGATGAAAGTGATGTATTGAGAATAGCATGATATTGTGATGTGATCTATATAAGGCTATAGTAGACGTATTACATCGTTTGAACTATATAAGGTTATAACACGATGGTGTTATATCATTGGCAATACATCAGATAAGAAGTATATCAGCAATCCTTTAAGCTCTATTCTCAAGCCTAAAGTTATTAGTAATACTATGTTAAAGAAGTAATGAAACAAACTAACTAACTAATTATTATAATGTTATCAAAAATAGATTAACTGCTTAATTCTAAGTCAAATATCACTTAGTAGACTGATATTTTTCCTATGGAAATCATTAATTCTCATTCATGCTGTATAATATATTTTATATAGATGGCCACAATCATGAGTTTTCTCAGATGCTTGATTAGCAATGGCATTATGACTAGGAGTTAGGGTTATTGTTTCTGGTTGTTAGTCTCATATTTGAGTTTATATACTATTCGCTCACTTATTCACTACTACTATTATGAGTCCTACTTTAATCCGGAGTCCCTTTCCTACTTTTTCGCTGTATGTGACTCATCCACCATAGCCATCACATCCTACCGTTGATGTTGAGTTGGACCCTTCAGAGGAGACTTCTTCTGGTTCCTCTACTTCCTCAGAGGAAATGGGGGTTAGCAGGGTTACCTAGCTGATGTGCCTAATGGACACAACTCTCTTCCTGCTTAATGACTATGGTGTATCCAGCTTGTATATAGGCATATGATGACTCAAATTCCCTTATATTTATTAACTACTTAGTGGCTCTTAGGTTTGATCTTTTGATGAGCCACTGAGCGAGGTGTTATGTTTATCTGTTTGTAGTTGATTATATTTTATTAGACCCTAACCCGAATTAAGAGGTCTCTACGAGGACCAGGGTAAGACTACTTATGATACAAATGTAATTATGTGTGGTTGTCGGTAATATGACTACATGACTTATGGGTACTAAATATAATGTAAATTATTGTGTGGCCGACTACTTAGGATACTCGTTTTATTTCGCTATTTCTCTATGTTGATTATTATGTTGGAAAAATTTCGAAATGCGGCAAAATTAGCATAGCTTTTAGTGTAAGGCTCCTATTTATTATGTCACACATGTATAGAATTTATATGATCAAGAAATGTAAGAAAGAAGATAAGTTTTTTTGTAACAACTACTTACTGTGATGTTATGACTCGAACATAGGATTATAGTAGGGGGTGTTACATTTCAAATTAAAGTGACTAATTTGTTTCTCACTATAAATCTAAATGATTAAATTTGGGTTTTAGTCTTGAATCAACTAATCAGTATCTATTTATTTTTGGATAAATAACAAGAAGGATCCTTGAGATTTGAAGAAAAAACACTCCACCTTAAATATGTGATGGATGTCAATAATGACCCAATTAACTAATTTTTTTCTTATTAAAAGAAGAGTAAAATATAACTAATATTTATAATGTTTATTTTTTTAATAAAATACCATTTTATTAATACTTATATACATATATTATTTTTACAAAGTAAAATATATGTTGGTTATAATAACATAAAATATTAATATATTTATATATTCAATTTAATTTTTAAAATTTTACCATATCAAAAGAACAAATTATTAAAAGTAGTAATAAATTGTAATAATTATTTTTTAAAAATAAAAAATTATGTGTTTTCTCAGCTTTTAATTTTAGAATATTAATGTTGATAAAAATAAAAATTATTTTGTTAATATCATATATAAACATAAATTACAAATAACATTAAGAATTACTATAAACAATATATATTAATATTCTAAAACTAGTAGTTGAGAAAATATAAATATTTTTTTCAAATATAATTACTATAAATTATTATTAATAATAATAGATTTAATTAATGAGTTTTTATTGCACTAATAGTATAATTATTTTTACAAGTTATCCAATTATACATTGTTACATCTGCATAACAAATTTACTCTTACCCCACTATTTTAAAAGTCATGCATCGAAGAGAATTCAATTGGATTAAAAAATAAAAAAAGTTACACTATAAATGCATTTAATTCAAAACCATTATTAATAGTTATAATAATTTATAATAATTATTTTTTGTAAAAATAAAAAATATGTATTTTTTCAAATATTACTTTTACAATATATATATATATATATATATATATATATATATATATATATATATATATATATATATATTATAGTAAAACTACAATTCTTATTGTTATATTATATGTGATTTATCTTTATGTACGATATTAACACATGATTTTTTTTATGCACACCAATAATCTAAAATTAAAAACTGGAAAATACTTAATTTTTATTTTTATAAAATAATTATTACAATTTATTACTATTATTAATAATTTATTCTCTTAATCTAGTAAAATTTTAAAAATGAAATTTAATATATAAAATACAATGTTTTCTATTATTAGAAGCCACATATATTTTATTTTGTAAAAATAATATATAAATATTAATAAAGGATATTTTATTCCAAAAATTAATAAACATTAGTTATATTTTACCTTTTTTGTAATAATAGAAAATTGTTAATAGAATTATTAGTGTCATATCTTTTACATATTTAGGGTAAAGTATCATATTAAAATACAAATGGATGGAATTCTTTTCTTCAAACTTCATGTGTGTTTCTTGTTAATTACCCTTTATTATTATTATTATTATTATTATTATTATTTTGACAGGGAGTGAACGCATGCCTGGGGAAGTTCTCAATGCATCGTCCAACAGAGAATAAGGCATAGACTGAATATCGCCATCTTGATTCCTAACCATGTGTAGCTATTTCCTAAGTTTCAAACACTAATTGCCTCTTATATCCCAATGTCAAGCGCATTCCATTTTCATCAGCTCAGCATCGAACCATTTTGTGTTGGCACAGCCAAGAAGGATCCGAAGATTCCATTCCATGGCTTTTTGTGCTTTTTGATACTTATTTTTCAATCCATCCATTCTTCCTTTCCCTGCAATAACTTGATCGAGATCGTTGCCACAAAATGGGTGTTCCCTTCTTGTGATCAAATCCACATATTTTGGCTAAGAATGAGTGTTCTCTTCTCCTGAACAAAATGGATTTCAGCTTGGGTGCAAAAAAAATGAGTAGTTGGCTGAAAATGAACGTGGATTTATGAAGAAGTTTCAATCCTAGTCGAGTACAGCTTCAGTTTGTTTCTTGAATTTTGTGTTAAACAAGTGATATGATGAACGGTTGTATTTTACAACTTTAAAAATTGTAATTTCACCCGAACTTTTTTCCGATAACTGTTTTGTTCTCACAAAACCCACCAAAGACCAAGGTAGTCACTAACTCATTAGTGGCGACCACATAATTCCCTTGAGAAATGATATTGACACCACATATAAATATAATACTATATGGATAATGTGAGATGATTAATGAAAGAGAATAAATTAAAAAAGAAATAAGTGGTAAGCAATATATATTATAAATGGGATATTTAGTTGTTTAAGACAGTTGAGTCTCAAAATAACAAAACTCATTCCCCTTACGTCTAATGGCAATAATGAGGTTTAGGGAAACTTAAAGCAATGCAATAGTTGGTGTGTGTTTTGCGTGTAGCAGGGCTTAAAGAAAAAGCCGAAAACTGTGCACAATGACTCTGATCCTTCCCATTTTTCCCATTTGAAAATTTCATTACCAAAAATCACAAATAGATCCACTCTTTATATCACACTGATCTCACATTCCCTCGCCCTTCACATTCAACTTTCAAAGCAATCACTCGACAGAGAAAGGTTGGATTTAGGGACTCTTGGGGTTGAGAGAGAGATGGTGGTGCAGAACGTGGGGCTCCCGCCGGCCATCCTGATGGCAGTGAACGCGACGACAGCGGAGGAGTGGCGCGGCGGGCAGCTAGGAAACGACACATAAGAAGAAGAAACGAAACCTCCTTGCCAGGTGCAGATAAGAAAAAAAACCATCAACCATAATTTTTCTCTTCTTTTTTTTTTTTTTTCACTGATTTGTTTATCAAATTTTTGGGGATTCTTTGTTGATATTTACCTCGCATGAACTTGGGCCAGGCAAGAACGACAAGGAGATGTGTGAGAAGATTCGCAAGAAGGACGACATCAGGGAGAAGTCCGAGGAGGCCAACACCCAGCTCGCAAGGAGGCCGCCGTTGACTTCTACGACACCTTCGACATGCGGGTGGACCACCATTCGGGGAAGAAGGGAGCTGCTGCGCAGTTGGCCACGGAGTCTCGCGCGTTGTTGCTAAGGAGGAGGTGATCTCCAACAGCTCATTGTCATTCGTCCAATTTATGTTCTTTAGTAACAAATGATCAAATCGTTACATTGTGTAAAGGGAAACACACAGTGGCATGAGTGCATCCTTTTCCAAAAATATCTGTTCGTAAAAAAAAGATTATTGCTTACAAGTTTTTATCTTTGGGTTATACTTGTGTATTTTTTATTGTTGTTCTTGAGTTCCTGACCACCACCAGAATGCCCGTTGCACCCCATTTCCGCTATGGCAGAATAATCCTCAAGTCAATTACTGAAATTTTTAAAAAGGAAGGATGGAATAAACCCAAGAAAGCTGATAATATTATTGTATTTGATAGTTAGTCACTTCTATGCATGGTTGTACCAATTTTATTTTTAACATGCATTTGTTAAGTCTTTTGCAGCACACTCAGTTCTCATGTATATAAAAAAATTTCTCAATCACAGTGGAGTGTTCTAACATCAAAGCTGCTGAAATGTTGCCTACCCTCACATCTAGGCTGCACAATTATTCACGTGGTGATTAAGAACAAGAGCAACATTAAAGGAAATCAAGATTAATGCATGAGGATTTGTCCCATTCACAAGAATATTATGGAGCTCTTTTATCGAAAAACAGAATATTGTGGAGCTCAAAATAGTTATTGATTCTGAGTTTAGTAGAGTTGTAGAACAATGACAATGACAACTTCTGTTTCAAGAATTCAGTTGTGGATTGATTTATTCGTGCATGAAAGCAAAGAAGAGGCACTTAATGCCATAGAGATTGCTGATAAGCAACTTGCTTAGAGAGAATTTGCTGGTGCAAAAAACTATGCTGTAAAGGCTAAAACACTTTGTCCAAGATCGGAGCGCATATCTCAAATGGTGGCCATGTTTGAAGTTTACATTGCTTCTGACATTGCATTTTTTATGTTTAATTGAACACTTTGTGGTTATTGGCTTTAGGGGAAGAAGCTGAAGAAGCTGTATCTTGCTCAGGCTGCTTCTCCTTTGCCAATTGGAATAATTACCCACTATATGCATCCTATTAATATGGCTCCTCGAGTTATTTCTAAAGGTAACCACACAAGTTGGAGTAATTACCAAAGATTGTTTTAGAACCTTGAAATAGCTAAACAAAAATAATGTGCTTTTCATTCACTGTGTTTCTTTTGGCAGCTTCCAATATAGAAAGCCATGGATATGCCTCTTTTTTTTTTTTTTTTTTGGGAGGGGGTGGGGGGGAAGATCACGCCTCATGGTATTGGTGGCACATTAGCAGAATTTGAGGCATTAGCTTTGTGTTTGGCTGATATTCAATATTTCACCCCTGAAAAGAATAATAGGAAAAGTTAGCCGCATGCTACAGCTATGCCAAATAAATGATTCTATTTGACATGCATGATATATGAAATTTCAGTGCATAAGGAAAACAAATTTAGTAAATTCATGTTTTGAAATCTAATGCTTGCAATGAATAATTCAGTTCAGTTCATATGCCATCCATTGTGAAGCTTTCAGTTCATAATTAGTTCAGGATTAAAGCACGTGCTTTCCTTTTTCTTATTCAATTCTTTACCTTGGCTAGGGCGACTACCACATGCCTGAGACCAGAGGACTCTGCCTCTTGAAGGAACAGACTATCAGCACTGTAAGATTTCCTTTAATATTCTGATTTGTTGACATTTTTGTTTCTATCTTTTTTATAGCCAAATGGTCGCATTTGTTATCTATACAAGACAGCCTGGACTTGGGATAGGAAACAAAGCATTAGACATGAGAACACAGCCATATACAAATTAACTGGACTCTGTGATGTGACAGCACTTCTCGTTTTATTTGGTAAAGGTAATATTTTATTGCTAATGCTTATATAGATTGTGTCATTTGGAGACAAATTCAATGCTTAATTGCTTATGAGCCAGATTGTCAGATAGATCATTAATTGAAAGTTAGCTAATAAAGGACAACTAGATAGTTTCCTAAGGAATAAAATAACTATTAGAAAAAGAGTCGTAAAACCAGGAAAGTTAGTCAGTATATAGCTAAAGAGACCTAGAGATTATTATGCATGAACAAAAGCAGTGAGTTTATTGGTGAACGGTTTAGATCAGTTTACTGCTAACTAGATCTAAAAAAGTGTGAAAAATTACATGGCGAAATAAAAAAGAAAGAGGCTAAAAGAACCTTCTATGAAAAGAACCTTCTATGAAAAGAACCTTCACACTCACATTTGCTTTCCCATTGGCATCCGTCATTTAGCTCTTTTACCAGTTCTTTTTTGTACTTTACGAAAAGAACCTCCATATTCCTTTGGAATTACAAGCGGAAGTAGATCGGGAAAAGCAACATTTGCAGCCAGGCATGTGTTGCTATGTTTAGCTATTATGTGTGTTTCAAGTTTCGTGACTTTCATAATAAAACTTTTGAGACCCCCTTTCCCCATTGCAAAAATCCCTTCAATCTCATGTTTCGGTTGATTAAATCATGATTTAATGCATAAATACAATTTCATCATTAGGTTGAAATTGTGTTAAGAAGTAAAGACCTCTTAAAAATAGCATGTATATATATATATATATAAGTTTGGATATTGTGTTTATGTATTTTTCATGCATTACCTTTTTTGTATTAATTGCTTCTTAAATTCAAAGTTATGGTTTTGGTTATTTTTTTAGAAATGAAAATTCACTTGAGATGACATGAAAATTCCCTATAGCCTTTGATGCATCCAATGGCATACTAGACTTTGAGACCATCAACAATGAGCAATCTGAAGAGCAAATTATATGTTGAAGTGACAACTACACATTGGATGAAAAATAAAGAGTCATAATTCAAAACTAAAATATTTGAAAAATGTTTCATTTTTGGCTGAGAATGAATGACAATGACCGCTCACAAACTTCTAGAAGAAAGAGAAAGGCAAAGAGATAAGGACAAGTGGCATAAGGACAAAAAGTCTCAATGGTATATATGCCCACACAAGACAAGGACAAGGCCTAGCTGGCCTCTCTCATGGATTGTAATGGTCATAATATGTTCCCAATTTAAGGAAACAACAAGTCTCAAATCATCTCAAGAAAAGAGCGCTAAAAAGCATACTATTCTAAGAAAAATTTTGCCTAAGCTTACTCCTCATTTTTCTTCTCTTAATAGCCATCATTTACATCTTTTGAGAGCTTTATTATTTATGTTGTCATTGAATGTTACCTTTTGAGAGGAAACAAATACATACATATTCTGTAAAAGGCAAATTTGTTGGTGAAGCTGAGGTAAAAGCCATTGGTGAGCTCTTGTTAGAGAACTAGGTTTCTTTATTCTTGAGTGAATCTTGTATGAGCTTGGAGAGACTCTTGAAAAGACTACACTTTGTGTGAGTTTGGAGAGGCTCTTGTAAAAGACTACTCTTGGATGAGCTTGGAGAGGCTCTTGTCAAAATTACTCTTTGTTGGTGCTTGCACTTTGGCTTTGAGTGAAGCATTGTTTGTGGCGTTTGTCTTGTAAACTTTTTGATATAGTGAAACTCTTATCGATATAGGCTCAAGGTTGAGAAACCGAACCAGGATAAAAAGATTGTTTACAAGCTTCTTCTCCCTTACTCTTTAATTTGTGCTCAAACTTGATTTTCCTAAATATTTATTGAATTTTTCAATCACTTATTGAAATCTTTCTTTTGTTTAAAAGGTGTTCGCTTACAAAATGTTATGGTAGGAGACTTTACTAGAATTACTGAGCAATTTTGTGAGTGTGTAGGAACTTTTCGAATTAATAGTGATTGATTCAACCTCTTCTCAATCATTGCAACACTATCAATAATAAAATAATCTAAAGATAATTAAGCAATAGAGAAACTTGTATTTGAAGAAAATGCAACCAAAGGTGCACCTCGCCTTGGGTAATTAGAGCATGAGCGGCCAATCTCTTTTGGTATTGGGTTGCGCGTTAAGTCGTTGAAACAATGCAATCCAAATGGAACCCAACCAAACATGAATGTTTCTTATTTGTTTGGATTGGGTTGGTCAAATCATTAGGTACACATCACTCTATTATGCAAGATTCTTCGTTAAGTTTAGATTTCATACTCCATCCTTTTTAAAATAACTATAAAAAATTAAACAATATACATTAAGAAAAATGAAAAAACATTTGTTAAATGTAGAAAATTACTATATGAGTTAACAAAACTATCATTTTATAGTCATTATTAGTCATCTTAGTAAATGTATTGAAACTATCATTTTATAGTCATTATTATTCATTTCAGGAAATGTATTGATTTCTTAACTAATATATTTATAGTAAGGGTATAAATGGAAGAAAAAATTGATGTTATCAAGATATTATAAATGGACAGATATTCTGAAACATAAAATGCAAAAATCTGATGATTATTCTAAAATAGAGGGAGTAATATTTTATATTCTGTTTTGTTAACGATAAGGTATTAGGTAAGAAATCAAGAAAAAAAATTTACGATACACCATTTCATATTTGAGTTTAATTTGTATACACTAAGGCGTTTACACGCCATATGATAAGGCTTAATAGGATAAAGGCTGATAGGATAATGTATGATAAATTTTTAATACTATACACTATTTGAAGTGACACTTATAAAATATTGTCTTGTATAAGATAATACTATCATGTGTTTGCCTACGACAAAAGCGTCTCCCTCACATGTTTGCAGCATCAGTGACTCGCATCATGTGGCGATGGAGGAGTTACAAATGAGCAGTATCCTATCAGTCCTTCAACTCCATGGTAGTGGCACACTCGCCCTTTCGCATTCACTGTGATAGTTGCCCAACAGACCAATGGCAGCGGCTAAGAACAAATGTCGATGAATAGTGGACAGAGAAATAGTGGCTGTGGAAAAGAAAATAACAGTTGTGAAAAGGAGAGAGAAATAGCAGCTATGGGTGGCACTTCAATGGCAGAGATCGAAGGCACAAAAATGGAGAAAAAAAGAAGAGAAAGTGGGTGTTAGGGTTGTAAAAGGAAAAGTGTCTTTTCACCTTATTTATTAAAAAGTTATCAGGTCTAACCCACCCCCACAAATCTAATTAAGTTATACATTAAAATGATGTATTAGAGGGATATATCGAATAACCTTTTATAATATTATGGGCACACCAAACAATGGGTAAGTTCATAATGTATTGTGTAAGCCTATACTATGAGGCCTAATACAGTGTACCAAAGGGCACTAAAATTCTATTACATTATCATCTAATAATGCATTTCCAAATCAATAAAAGTGATTGAGTCCTACATTTAACATTTGAAAGGTCATATAAATAAAAGGATTTGATTGAATGAGGGTAAAATAGTTTTATATTATTTGTGCATAAAAATTTGGCCTTTACCTAATTTTATTTGTTTTCTGTTTTGTACATCAAAACTTTTAAAGTCAATGACTCAATGAGGTTTGAAGGTAAAATCTCATATAAACTATCTAAGGTGGCATTTGGCATACTACTTGTTAAGATTACTGGTAATGTAGATTACCACTTAGAAAGATTACTACATTTTAAATTACCAATAATATTACAATATAGTGTTTCGTATGAATAGGTAATGTAATTGACAATTCTCATTACCTTGTTCGTGTATCAAAAAGTTACTGGGTAATATATATATTACTAAAATGACCTTCAAACAACAACAACAACAACAATAATAATCATTATTATTATTGTTGTTGTTATTATTATTATTATAAAAATCAATATAATTTATAGTATTATAATGATGATAATATACATATAATCATATCATACTTTGTACAATATATAAAACTCATCAATAATAAAAATATATTTTGAAAATCATATTATAAATTATAAATGTTTTATTTGGATGTTCAAGAATTTCAATTAAGTATTATTAATTTGCTATGTACGTCTATACCATAAAATGACTACAAATTTAGTTATAAATAAATAAACAACATACGAAATATTTCTCTTAATGATATTGTAGTACAATTTTTTTATATATATTTTACTTCATAAACTAACTAATATATTTAGAAAGAATTAATAAAAATTGATATAAATATCTAAAAGAATACAAATAAAAGTGTAAGATTCTTTTTCAATATATACATATTAGTTTAAGTATTTTTTTTATATTTATATGATTGAGAGGAGTGAGAGGACGGGGGGGGCCAAGGCCCCTACCTGCTCTTTCCCTTATCCGTCCCTGCTAATAAGCCCGTTACCAGGACAAGCGCCAACCCCACCCTACATATGTTTCAAGAAATTAAGAACTTTTTTCATAGTGCACACGGAATTGGAGTAAAATCTACATTGTCTGTTTCTGTAGAAAGGTTGTTTGATTAATGCAGTGAATGATGGCTCAAGGCGCCTGCGTCCAAGTTAGGCAATATATAATTGGAGCCCTAACGAAATTTGACCAAACTCATCATGATATGACTTGCCAACATTCCTCAAGAAAGTCTTGTCATCATTCTTGAAAAGTTGGCATATGTTATTTATATAAAAAATTTGAATTATATTATCAACAAAATAAAATATTTCAAATTAATTATAATTAATTACATTGTTGTTATTTTGCAAATTTCTTCATATTTACTCATCCGTCATAACTCTTTTTCATATCAAGAATTCCACCTTATTTCTGTGCTCCATGCTTCTCTTTCTCCTCTTTTTTTCAATTATCTAAGACAAGCCTGATACTCTAAAAAAGTGGAGAAAAAAAGAACATCAACATCCAAAACATAGAAGATCAGGCATATGTAAGGTAGTGTTTGGTTTCTATTTCAAAACACTGAAAGACAAGCAGTAGAAATAATAAAGATTGAGACATAAAAATCACTATCTCTATCATGTTTGATTATGGACAAGACACAATAACTATCTTCGTATCTATTTGGAAACATGAGACAAGACAACAAATACATAATAAAATACATTATGTACCATCGCCTTCTCGACAGACCATCATTGCCACCCATGATAGTGAGGATAAATAGGAAAATATTGAATATGTATAAGAATATTATTGGAAGAAAAAAATATTAAATTTTTGTCTCCGTGTTGTGTCCTGTCCCTTCCATTTTGAAGGTATAGAAATTTTCTGTATTTTGTATTTGGGTTAGGAAGTTTTTCCTCCATATTCATGTCTTCACAATCAAACAGTTTTTGTCTTTAGTGTCTTTTATAATCTGTCAAGACAGAAACCAAACGCCACCTAATAGACATTACACTCTTTACTTTTCTTGCATGAAAAATTCCAAATATTTTGTTTAGGGGTCGCACTGCCACTCATTCTACAGCACCGATGATTTAGTTGTCTTGTAACTATAACATCACGTTGCAAGTTCAAGACGGCACTTCCTCTGTTCCATCATATACAAACAAAAATTTCCGTTGGGTTGTGATTCTTGTTTGCTTTAGAAACAACTATAAATAGTGAGATACTTTAAGCTCTTATGCAATAAAAGTTCACTCCTTAAGTTGAAAATAGTTGTTTACAAGAGCTATATGGTGATCCAACATAGTTGAAAACTACGTCGATCGGTACACTTCATTTAGCTAGAAAAAAAGTAACCTTGATAACCTGGAAAGAAAACTATGTCAGTTTTGGCAACTTTATCACTATTTGCTCCAACAACTAATGCCTCCCCAAACGTCCATAGACGTTCAGCGAATTATCATCCTAGTGTTTGGGGAGATCATTTTATTCAGTATGTTTCAGAATCTGAGGTAACGTAAATTTAATCCTATTAAGCTTTTCATGTGCAAATGTATGTAGATGATTCTTTCTTTTTGTTTTAATTACAATTGTGACACAAAGATTTGAATTCATGACTAGAGATCTACGATAAGTTATTTATAAATTATTTGAGCTTGATTTGTTAAGTACTTGATCAATTGTTTAGGCATTTTGGTCCCTTATCTTTTAAATTGATTAATTTGGTTGTTGGTCCCAAATCAACCGTTCAATCACATAATTGACGAAAAATACTAATGTGGCACAACTACAATGTTGACATGACACATGTGGATGTGACGTGAAATGTATCACATTAGTATTTTTCATTAGGTATGAGATGGAGCAGTGAGTTTGGACCAAATTTAAAATGATTTGAAATATAAAGGATCAAATTGAAAAAATACAATGTAAGAAATCAAATTGAAAATCAAGTAAAGATAAGGGGGAAGAAATATTTTGCCAATTATCTATCCATATATATACAATTGGAATTGAACATATATCTCTTAAAGGAAAAAAATTGGGAATTTATACAATGTAAGGGACATAATTATACATACTTTGAGGTGCACATATTTTTTTGTACTTATCTATCCAAAATGTTGCAGCTCATGCATGTATGAAACATCCTTGAAGAATTTGACCATTTTATTCTGCTTTCCCATTCTCTCCATTTCCATAAAATTTTACAAAACACACTAGCATGAGAAAAGATTAACTTTGCAGGAAATAGGTGAAAACATGTGCCAACAAATTATATCACTGAAAGAAAAAGTGAGGAAGATGCTCATTCCGGAGAATGAGAAGGCACTACAACCTGTTATAGTTGCTAACTTAATTGATTCAATCCAACGTTTGGGATTGTCTTATCACTTTGAAGATGAGATTGGTGAAGTGTTGCAACATATTTACAATAACTATGTTGATAATAGCATAATAACTCTCGATGAAGACCTTAATTCTCTTGCACTTGTCTTTAGATTACTAAGGCAACAAGGATATCATATTTTGCCTGGTATGTCCCACACTACCTACTTTTATCATCTTTAATCACAAGTCTTTGGAAAATATAGTACTCATATTTGCAAGAACAGGAACTCAAATTGAAATATCAAGTTGATTTGGATTGACATGACATAATAATTAAAGTATTGTGGTTGGTGAATGACTTCTAGATGTATTTAACAAGTTCAAGGATGATGAAGGGAACTTCAAACAAAGATTTACTACCAATGTTGAAGGAATGTTAAGCTTGCATGAAGCTGCACATCTTAGGATTCATAGAGAGGACATATTAGATGAAGCAATTGCTTTCACTTCCTCACACCTTGAGTTAATAACCACCCAATTGAGTCCTTCTCTTGCTGCAAAAATTAACAATAGCTTAAAGCGTCCACTCCACAAGAACTTGCCTAGGCTTGTGGCAAGGCACTACATCTCCACTTATGAAGAAGAGCCCTCCTATGATGAAAATCTATTATTGCTAGCCAAATTAGATTTTAATATGCTTCAGAAACAACACCAAAAGGAACTTGGTAGTATTTCAAAGTAAGTTTTTATTAACAACCACCTTAACAAAATAATTAGAAAGTGTTAATTTCTGTTGCATACACAAATCATTCATGTCTTATGGAAATTGGTTGTATTTAATGAATTAGGTGGTGGAAAGATTTGGATTTTGCAGCAAAATTGCCATTTGCTCGCAATAAGATAGTAGAATGTTACTTTTGGATATTGGGAGTGTATTTTGAGCCACAATACTCTCTGGTAGAAAGATAACAACAAAGGTGATATCCTTGTTATCAGCAATTGATGATATATATGATGTTTATGGAACACTTGATGAGCTACAAGCTTTTCACTTAAGCAATTTCAAGGTTTGATGTTTAAATCAAGCTTGAAATGTTTTCATTTTTGTTGTTAATTTCCTAATTGAATTACAAGTAGAGATCAAGAAAGGAATTTGTTGATGACCTTTTGAGTACATAATTAATGTATATTTTAGGTGGGACATCTGTTGCATGGATTTTTTGCCAGAATACATGAAGCATTGCTACCAAGCACTATTGGATGTTTATGAAGAAATAGAACAAGAGATGGCAAAGGAAGGAAAAATGTTTTGCGTAATTCATGCCAAAAATGAAGTAAAACTATATATACATATGTCTCTACATTTTCCCAAAAAAAAAAAAATCTTCTTTTGGACATGAACTAAGAACTAGCTAGGAAGTTTAAGACATGGTGTGTGACTCAAAATTCATCTAACTATTTTTTATTGCTATGATTTTTGTGAATTATTGTGGTGTGCATCACAAGTCAAAAGATTGGCCCAAGCCTACTTTATGAGGCCAAATGGTTCAATTGCAATTATACACCAACTATAGAGGAGTACATGAGTGTTGCATTGGTGTCTTCTGCTTATCATGTGCTTACTGCCATATCCTTCATTGGGATGGGATGTTTTGTTACAGAAAAGGTCTTCCAATGGCTATTGAAAACCCAAAAATTGTAGTAGCTTCAACAATTATCTGCAGACTCATGGATGACATTGTTTCCAATGAGGTTTTTTTTTTATTGTTTGATTTTTTTAGTAAGCTAATTCATCATAATAAGAATCAATTTCATTCTTACTTTGTTGTTTGATATTTTAGATTAAACTCTCATCATTTGGGACAATAATTTTTTTATTAAAAAGAAATTCACTATAGTACATCAAAGATCATCATAGTATTAACTTAGTTGTTAAATAATAATAATTCCTTTACATCAAAATGTTAAGATTGTTTATTAAGATAAGTTGAAGTCAGTATAATCAAAAAATCATTTGGGGATCAATTTGATGCCTTTAAGCTTTCTATATGTAAATGATGTCTTTTTTTTCATTATTTTAGGAATTGATGGTTTTGTCATGAAACCATATCTTTCAAAAAGTTTAAGCTAATAGATAGAATCACATGAATGCTTTGATCAAACCCTTGACCGTTTGGTTATGAGTCTTGATATCATGTTATAAAACTATTTCTCCCAAAAGCTTAAATTGATGGTTAAGATACATATATGATTTTATATTCTAACATGTTTACTATACATATATGTGATAAATTAATTTCACCCTTTGTTTTGGTTAGTTTGAACAAGAGAGAGGGCATGTTGCCTCTTCTGTTGAGTGCTATATGAAGCAACATGGTGTTACGAAACAACATACCATTGATGAATTTCGTAGACAAATAACAAATGCTTGGAAGGATATCAATGAGGATTGTCTTGATCCTACCAATGTACCAAAGCCTCTCATTATGAGAGTCCTCAACCTGTCACGTGTTATTGATGTTCTTTACACAGACAAAGATGGCTACACTCACTCTAAAGGATCAACAGAGAAGGACATTGAAGCTTTGTTATTAAATCCATGTCCAGTATGACTATATGAACATAAGAGCTTCATGACATGAATTGTAATGGTTAATTGCCAAAGTCACAATTCAGTTAGTTTGTTATTAAGTGTAATAGTATGAATAAGCCAAACATAGCTATCGTGAAGCTCGAAAGCAAATTTTATCATTTGGAATGAACTTATTAAAACATATTTTCATGACTTGAACAAATTGACCGCATGACTAAATTATGTTAACAAGAGAAATCAAGACAATCTTAGCATGTAAAACATTAATGGACCTTTCTTGTTTCTTTTAGTTTTTTTTTTTCTGAATCCATTATATTTGATCTATTTTACAAGGAAATCACATCTCTGGATCAGCTTTCTACCCGTTGAAATTTACATACGCCCTATGACAATAGGCTATATATTTAGTACAATGATAAGAAACAAATGATTTATTTTCACATATGTTGATACTCCACAATAACAATGTCATCCATATTCAAATATATTAATCGCTACCAATTTATAAATTATGATGCTCTATATTTTAAATATTACAATTGTGTGTATATTCCTGTATTTGTTGCTATCACATTTTCATTGTTAAATTTTCGTATTATTTTAAATCAAAATAAAATAACATATGAAATGGAAAAAAAAAACAAAATATTATTTGTCAAGCCTTTGTTTCTTCTTGACTTAATATATATCATGGCAAAAAAAATTTGAAAATATTAAAATGAAATTAAAAAGAATAAAAAGGCTAGCCTAACTTAAGTTAAAAAAACATCATTGCAAAACCCGTCGGTATAACTCAAAACATGTCAGTAACACCATCGATATATTGCACATTTCTTGTAGTGATATAACGTCCATGGTGGTAATAAAAATCTTATTAATAATGACGATTGATAAGATTTAAAAAATAATTCTTAATTTATGATTAAAAATCTGAATGATATTATATAGTCGGATTATATTACAATTGAAAATATCTTATTATCAGAGTATATAACAATTGATCAGATAATCAAATTGAAAATCATGATTTTACATTGAATATTAGATTTAAAAATTATTTGTAATTTGAAATTATTTTTGAATTGATATTTATGAATAATAATTAGTAATCATAATTTTCATATAACAACTATAAGATTATTCAAATGCTGAAAAAAATTTTGATCAATATATGACAATTGAGATCAAATCTCAATTAGCTTTAATTCAGTTTTTTTCCAAAATTATTTTCACATCTGTTTTTTCTCAAATTATTATATAAGTTTTTGAAGAGTGAGAAGATATGAAATCTATATATTAATATTTAAGACCATTAAGTTTTTTTTAGTTTTCAATTTTCAGTTTAATTTTCAGTTTTTTTTGAAATTTGTGAAGGAAAAACTAAAATTCTAAAACTACAATTTTTCAGAATTTTAGCTTTTCCTTCACAAATTCTGAAAACTGAAATGAAAATAAAATAAAATGAAAACTTAAACCATTAAGATTGTCGGGTTGGTGTTTGTTCGATGGTTTTTTTGTTTGGCTTCTTTGTTTCAAAAATATTAATGAATAATGAATATTGTTTCTGTGCAATTTGGTTGGTTGGGAGAAGAAACCCAAATGGAAAGTGGGTGAATGTTCAATCTGAGTTCGGGAGTAACAAAGTTGGTATGGGTGATTCAATGTGTGCATCAGCTGAATGGGGCGTGCAAATTAACAAAAAGAAGAAGAAGAAAGATAAAGTTTGATATGGATGAAGGTTGTGTAAGCCTCTGCTGCTGCTTCTTCAAATTAACAAGGTTGCTGCATACCCTCTCTCTTTCTGTCTTATTCTCAGCTTTAGTCTTTGACTTACAGTATATTAGATCTGAACTCCTCTCATGTTGATTTATATATGGAGACTTGGATTTGGATTTCATTGAAATGAATCTTCGTTTACAATTACAATGTATCTCAATACACGTTCGAACCGCCATGACCATTCACCTTAATGTTCACAGGCGATTTAATCATCTCTTCTCCGGTGGAGAAAACAAAGGGCATCCATTTGCAAAAAGAAATAATTGAGACAACTGTTTAACAAAGTCATCCAAAACACGTGTGAGAAATAACACAACGGTCAGATTTTACTCAACATTAATCCAATGGTCTCTATTAAACCTACCAGGTGGGACTAACGTTGGTATCATAGTTAGGGAGGACGAACCGATCGGTCCCCCAATTATTGACGACAAAACTTCCATCACTAATCCAAACCATGTGAGCTCCTGGCCGTCCCACTCACCTGCATTCGATTCAATTGGTATATATCTACAATCTATTAATAAATAAATACAGATAACAACTTTTCGTCCAGGCGCTAGTCTATGCGTGCGAGCCCACACTCTCTAATAGCTAGCTTTTATAATTCTCAAAACCAACTTTGATATATGAACACTTTTACAAATTTTAATGTGAGAGACTTACACCTTTTGAAATATCTTTAAAACACAATACAAGCTAACAGCTAGATGTATCTTTGCAGCAGACCTCAATTATGGTCCTTAGCACCCTTGATAGGATAGAATCTATTAAAATTTTAATCTTATATTGTGTCTGGTCATGGTATGCTATTTTAAACTTTGTAAGGCATAAACATCTAATTCAATGGAGTGTTGTGAAATAAATACAGAAGTGCTAGGAGTATACTTAAAACTATATTTGATTCCTATTCATTGCATGGGTTTGTTAATATTTGTTTGAGACTCTTGAAAAAAAAATATTTTAAGAAACATATAATATTAATTAAAATTTGGATATCATAATAACATATATTTTTTTGTTACAGTAAAATATAATCCCCTTCATTGAGAGATGATTATTATACTACTCTTCTGTCAATTTTTTAAACATATATATACTCTCCTAGTCCTCTAAAAAGTTAAAATAAGGCATATTTTAATCCAGTTTTAAATTTTTCATTAATTCTTCATTTTCTTATTATTTTATTTTATTTTATTTTTTATTACAATTCCCTTTATTAATATATAATTATACATATTAACTTTTATGTATAAATAAAATATATTTGGCTCATCTAGATTAAAAAAATTGACTTATTATAGTGGGTTTATATTTTACTCTTTTTTATTGTTAATAATCTTTTTAATATAGTGCATATATTTATCTTTTTTTAAACTATAATAATTCACTATTTACGTGAGAAATATTCTTATCAGATCAAAGGAATTGATATGTTAAGATTAATTGTCATTTAGTCATTTTTTTATGATTCCCATTTAGTCTAATTTTATTTTTTAATATGTTATGTGTTGTAACTTATAGCCATACTATAGTTACACATTATTTCTAACAAAATGTACTATTAAATTATTTCAAAAAATATTTTATCTGTCAGGTTTAAAAGTAAACCTAATTAACATTTTTTAAAAAAATTCCATCAAAAGACATATAAAAAATTAAATCACAAAAGCCATATTATTCTGAACTAAAATATTAATCTAATTATTTCAATTTTAACCTTATAAAATTTAGATACCTTGATTAATATTATTATGCATAATTAAATGAAATGTCACATGAAAATAACTTTTCTTGATGATGTTAAGGTTTTTCTTCGTTCAAACTTAACTATTAGACAAATTAAAGGCAACAATATTTTATTTTTTGTTTTAAAGTAAATTTTAATTTTACATTTTTTAAATTTTAAGTAGATTTTTCGAAAAAAAAAACCAAAATTTACGTTATTATTAGCTAATAAATTAACACAATTATTTCAATTTCAGTCGAAATTGAAATCAAAGTTAAAATATTAGTATCAATGTGTGCAATAATATTACTTAATTTTAATTATTATTTAATTATTGCAAAGAGATTTTTTCATACATTGCTAGTGTATGATTTTTCACATTATCAATCATATAACATTAATCCGTCGTGTATTACAATTTATGGCCACTTTAATTTTACACATTATTTTCTAACAAAATTCATCACAATTTTAACATATTAAATGATTATAAAATTGAAATTATTTTCTGTTTAAAAATAAATTAAATGTTACATTTTATTATGACCATTAAGCAAACTAATTATCAAATTTTGAATCACAAAATCTATAGTATCATGAGTTAACCGATTAATGTAGTTATTTAAATATTAACCTCATGAATTCCGGAGATAAAAAGATCAATATTATTATGTACAACTTGATTACATTAAGGCCATTTATTCCTTTAAACAAATGCTAATAAATAGTTTTAAATAAAAAAATTCATTTGTCCACTTTTAAATTAAAATTTGATTTCATATTGCTTAAAAATTGTAAACATTTTAATTCTAAAAAAAAAATATTATCATGACCTAATATATTGACATAATTATTTTTATTTTTATTTTACTAAATTAAAAAATAAAATATTAATATTAATGTTTATAACAATATTGAATAATATTATTGTATGATTAATGTTGAAAGATTAATTTTGCAACACTATTATAGTAAATTTTAAATTATATTGATAGAGTGAATTCACAGCCAATTACATTATTATTCAATAACTATATTTTGATTAAAGGTATAATTTTAAATATAATAATTACACATTAGAATGAATATTAACTATAAAATAAAGTTGGGTGGGTAAATAAAAAGTAAAAAGAAAAAATAAAATTACAAAACAAAATTAAAATTATCTAATTTAGGAGAAAATGCCTTGTGGCAACTTTATTTGAAGAGCTTTAATATACTAATATGTGTATTCGTGCATTGCACGGGTATAAGTTATGTGAATATAATTATATAATTATTAATTATTAAGAATTTATATATTATATATGAGAAAGATCTGTTTACATTGATGTAACACTTGCTACATATTTTACACCTTGGATAACTTTTTATATTCAAGATTTTTGTAAAAAGCACACTGTTGGATTGAAAGTTTATATTTATAGATCATCTCTATAAAATTTTATATTATTCTAAAATTATTTGATACATTTTTTGTATACATATAAATCAACGTAATAAATACCTTATAAATATATTTAAATAAGAATTGTTTAATCACAATCTTATAAGTGTCTGATTTGTTTGCAATTAGGCATGGGCAGTCAACATGATATGTAGTTATAATTTAATGGTTGATTGACAAAAACTATATTCCATTAAAAGTTATAAAAAAATATAAGTATGTCAAGTCTTATACTAGTGTCAACAGATCCTCCTATCAAAGTATAACGAAAAAATTACATTATAAAAAATTATTTTATTTTGATAGATTATAATTGAAAAATGGTTGTATAGGATAACTTAAAATAATGAAAAACTAAAAGGATGAGAAATGAATATATCACAAAAATGAAAAGTATAATTTTCAAATTTTAACTTGAGAAAATATAGGATTTTACAAAAGTTTTGTAGAAATTTATTCAACATTAACAACTTATTATAAAATTATAAGAATTAAACGATAAAGTAATTGTCACGACCTAAAAATCGTGACCGCACACAAGGGATATTGTCCCTTATGGAAGCCTTCTGGAATTAATTTCATGCAATCATGCATAATAAATTACTAAATTAATACTCATAACAAATCATAAAAATAAATAAATAATTTAATAAATAAAATTCCTTAAAACTTCTTGAAAACTTTATTAATAAAATCCATAAAATATTTAATTCATCCAAATCATTCCAAAATCCATAACTGAAATAGACAATCTTAAATCATGTTCTTGAAAGAAATTATATAAAATATCATTATGATAAAATAATATAACCTTAAAATAATCATGCATGCTAAATGATGTCTAAAGACCTGCCTGCACACTCCTGGAGTACCATATTCTAACATGATCCTAATTTAAACTTCACTACAAAGTGAAGCTCACCACTAGAACAACTGCAAAGCTATGAGTCTAGGTCTGAATAATAACTAGTCTACTTGTAACTATATAAAGGAGGAAACAATAATTTAACTAAATACATAGCAATAACTAGTAGAGAAACTAGAGTGTTCTATATATAAATATCTAGCTGATAGCTAAATCTAAGCCAATGGCTAATCTGATAGCCACCTAACTAGGTCTTATAAATGGACACCACACTGGGTTCTTTACTATGGTGAGCTAGTCCTCTAGCGGATCACTTGGTACCAAGGTTAACAATCAATCTTGCAACCATTAACTCGCTATTTTGTTTCTCAGTAATAACTAAAAAAATAATATCTTGCAATTAAATTGAATAAATCTGAAAGTTTTGAATTTATATAATTCTAACAATCTGACTTTAGGGTAACTAATGTTCTGAAATCATGTCCAAGAAATCACTAGCTTATAGACATAGTGATTTTAGAAGCCATGAGTATGTATCTGACAATTGTTATGAATCATACTTTGTTTAACACTTTCAATAAATCATATCTAATGTTCTAAAATGTTAATAGGAAATCCATAGTCTAAAAATAAGGTAATCAATATTTCTCTGTAAATATAAAACTAAGATATCATAATTTCATAAACTAGAAAAGAGATATTCTATAACATGCATGGTATCAAATATGGTCCCATGAGTTTTCTAAAATAAATTTTTCATGATAATTGTGAAAAATAATAATTTTTCTTAAAATTGGCATAATTCATGAAAGCGTGTATTTGGTACAAGTCACTCTAGAATTTCATAAACAAATTATATAATGCTAGGAAAATACTAATAATGACAAAAAATATGGCCATAAGCTTAAACCCACTCACTATTCATTGACAAGAGTGCATGACCACTACCTACATGATCCTGGGAAATTGAAAAGGCACTCTCAACTGCCATGGAATTGTAGACAAGAATAAGGAATAATTTGGAATTGAATGAGAAGAGAAAACTATGCCACAATAACCTAAAGATTCGTTAAACTCATGACCATATAAGGATAGAGGTGAGAGGATACTAGAAGAGATTAATCGAAGAGGTTTGAGAGAAATTACGTCTTTCTCTCTAAGGAAAAATCTTTGGGTGGCTAGGGTTCTGAAAAGAATGTTTAAGAGTACTATAATATGCTAAATATATATCAGGAGATTGAAGATATCACTAACAAATTTTTTTTAATTTTTTTTCTATTTTTTTCTTTTTTAACTTTTATTAGGGCTTTAACTTCCATTGCAGTTGGAATTTGGCCACAAGGCTAGAAATAGCACTTGTAGATAATTGAGTTATCTTTCTAATGCCACAAATATCGTGTTAATCAGACATCTACAACTCAAGATATTTGTAAAATACTAAACATGGGTCATACTTTACAGTATAAGAATAAGGCTATGTTAAAGGTCTTGGCTATATATGTATCCTAACTAACTGTGTGATATAAGCAACAATGAGATAAGAATAATAACTAGATTAAATCTAATCATATCTTTTGCAACTACTTAGATAATTCAAATTCAAACTATCCTAACATATCTCTTAATTATCTTTTGTATCACAAATATATCTGCATATATACTATCATGAAAAGCTAATGAGGTTTTTAAAACAAATAACATATACCTGGTTGTATTCACATTATGTACTTGTTTCCCTTTTGAAATAACAACAACAACAACAATAATAATAATAATAATGATAATAATAATTTACATGATGAACAAATTTTGCATTCAATTCTAATAATTAATAACTTCTTAAAAATATCTAATAATTCTCTATAAAAATGATATCTAACAAATTATTTTCATAATACATGTTAAATATATATAATATCTAATATCTTCAAGTAAGTATCATTATAATTCAGCAATGCCTGAAAAATCATTTTCAAATCACAATGGTTATGATTTTGGTTAACTATCAATTACTTTGAAAATCTTAAACTATCGATTTATCCATATTCAATTTTTTATGAAATTGACATATTCATTTAATTCTATATATTTGTATATTTGAAAGTATTTGACTATTTTATAACTACTTAAAAATTATATCTATTATCAATATAAAATACTTTATGCTAACATCATTATTACAAAAGTAGTATTGTGAATACTATATATACACTAATAATCAAATCTTTATAGAATAATTACAATCTCTAATGAAAGAAAGAAACATATCTCAAATTGACATTTTACAAATTTTATACACATACACACACACATATACATATACATATATATATATATATATATATATATATATATATATATCTCAAATCCTAATTGACATTTATACCATAAATATAAATGATAGATATATAAATAAATCATAATCTTAGAAAGGATATAAAAATTAATTTATAAAGAGCATATGTGATAAAAAGGAAAATTTAATATGCTATATCTTTTTCTAATTCTAACAATATCTACAATACTAATACAAATATTAATATCAATGATAATCATAAACAATATTGAATCTAATAGATTTAATAAGATAATATTTTAAAGTTTAAAAATAAATAGTACCGATTATTATAAACAATATTAAATCTATTTTGATAAGATAATATTTTCAAAATTTAAAATCAAACGTCATAACACAAACTGAATATCATAAAAAGATTAAATATCAAATTCAAATAAAAACTAAACATTGGCATAGAAAAGATTGATGCACAAAATTATTATAAATTTTATATTTTATTTTCTCCTTTTGGGAATGATATTTTCTTTTATAATTCAGATTTTACATGATTTACTATTTCACATAAATTTAAAATAGAGATTTATATCTATTCATTCTTTTGATTTATTTATTTTTGATATACAATTTCTTTTTCTTTTAAGGCATTTAAATGTCTCTTAGGCTTTATCCAATCCTTTATGAGCTTAGGCATATCCTTTTTAAAGGTATCTACTTTGGGGATATTACAGTAATTCATTTCCTTTCCTTTTTCTTTTATGAGGGAGAACAATAAATGAATTTTCAAGAAAAATTCAACCAAACAAATTCCTTATAATAACACATTAATGAAAATTTAATTCAATTTGTAAGTATAACTATTTTTAATTACCATATGAGAACAAAATAACTCAATAGATAAAAATTATTTCTTTTCTCCTTTATCTTTAGCCTTATAATAAATTAAGAAATTTTCAAAGTAGATAAACTTCTTGAATTAGAACAATTAAGATTTTAATACCTTTGTCAAATTCAATAGCCTTCAAAAGATATGCGTAACAATATTGTCATTTAGCTCTCTAGTTAGCCACACCCCTACAAGTGTCATAGCATGAATAATAATTATTACATAATGAACTTTGCAAAAGAAAAAAGATTTTTTATTTAAACTCTTCTATCCAAAATTAAGCTCAATGCCTAATGTAGGTAGTTTTCTCTGAAAATAAATGGTTGTTCTTACAGTTGGAGATGAATAAGCTATAATGATTAAAAAAAATACAAACTATAAATATAATTTAAAATAAAATGATGATTTATTATTCAAGTTTAAAAATGAAAAATGATATTCATGATGTTTTAAGATTTTACAAGAAAACATGGAAGAATTTGCCAATTTTTTAACTCTCAGAATAATTTATTTATTTATTTAAATTAAGTTTTTATATATAATGAAGAATAAATAAGTTGACCACTTCTTTAAATAGAACTAATTAAACATATGAGAGAATAAATAATGTAAATTTAATCTGATATATATTGAAAAGTTATTGCTATAATAGAGGCTATTAAGTTAGTGGAGTGAGAAAAGAATGAAGTGAAAAGATAATCTCATAAAATAAGTAGAGTAAAAAGATATTTGAATTCATTTGCAAAAACTTTTCTTTTTAGGTAAAAATAGAATTAGAATTTCAAGAGAAGCATAATCAAGCTTCCAAGTGTCATTATTTCATTAAACTTTTCTATTAATGATTCTTAAACCATATATCATATCATATATTATATATATAATTCTAAAACCAGGTTTTGCAAAAAAGATAATGGATGATGTCATTCAACCAAGTCATTTGGTTTCCCACCAATGAAAAAAAATATTAATTGCACCAGTTTTTATAGTAATAGGATTTAGTTTTTTTAATAAAAAAATAACATGCTAAATATTTATTTTTATAAAATCTGATTTTCAAATGAATCTGATTTATTTTTATAGGAATAAGATTCAAATATTATGTTATAAGAAAACATTAATTGCGTTAGTTTTTATAGCAATGAGATTGAAAATTTTCAATTAAAAAAAATCATATAATAAATATTTAATTTAATAGGAATCTGATTTTCAAATGAATCATTTTTTTATAGGAATTGAATTCAAATATTATTATATAGAGAAGACATTAATTGTGTCAGTTTCTATAACAATAGGATTAAGATTTTTTAACCAAGAAAAAACACATATTAAATATTTAATTTAATCAAAATTTTATTTTCAAATGAATTAGATTTTTTATGGAAATAGGATTCAAATATTATTTTATGAGAAGACATTAATTGTGTCAGTTTTTATAAAAATGGCATTCATATTTTTTAATAAAAAATTACATACTAAATATTTAATTTAATAGGAATTTGATTTTCAAATGAATCAAATTTTTTTATAGGAATAGGATTCACATCAGTTTTTGTAGCAATGAGATTAAGATTTTTTTTAATAAAAAATACATATTAAATATTTAATTTAATAGAAATTTGATTTTCAAATGAATCAATTTTTTTGTCATTGGAATAGTATTCAAATATTATTTTATAAGAAGACGTTAATTGAGTCAATTTTTGAGACAATAGGATTAGGTTTTTTAATAAAAAATCACATACTAAATATTTAATTTAATAGGAATCTGATTTTCAAATGAATCATATTTTTTTATGGGAATATGATTTAAATATTATTTTATAAGAAGACATTAATTGCATCAGCATTTATAGGAATAGGATTTAGATTTTTTAATAAAAAATCACATGTTAAATATTTAATTTAATAGGAATATAAATTCAAATAAATCATTTTTTATAGGAATAGGATTCAAATATTATTTTATGAGAATACATTAATTGTGTCATTTTTTATAGCAATAAAATTTAGATTTTTAATATAAAAAATCTGATTTAATATGCTCAAATAAATCGCTTATACCATATACAAAATGACATGCTAAATATTTAATTTAATAGCATGATTGTATGTTGCAATGAATTGACTTTTGCATATACAATAAAAATCATATATAAAAATGAGATTTATTTTTCTTAAAAGGAATCTATTTTTCAAATAAATCATTTTTTTGTTATAGAAATACGATTTCAGAAAAAAAAATCATATCATATTTTTCATAAAACAATAAGTGATAAGCGATTTGATTTGATTATTAATCATCATTTCTACTTATATTAGCTATTCTCATTTACAAAATGATATAAGCGATTTATTGAGCATCCTGTCTAGAACCCTTTGTCATTCTATATTGATCATGTTACACAATGTCATCGAAGTTTGATTCAGTAAAAGATGTAACTACAAGCCCAAAACATAAAGTATGGAGGCTTAAGGTCAAGATCATTAGGTTGTGGGCTATTCCAAATTTCACAAACAAAAGTCAACAGCTTATCTAGAAATGGTAGTGGTGGACCAGGAGGCACTTTTTTTTTTTTATTAATCATATTATGTTTTATATTGTGTTATTATTAATAGTTAAATTTATCTCATTATATGGTATGTTTTCTAAAATCTCATATTTTTAATTTTGTTTAGGGTGATTGAATCCAGTGAACAATTAAGTCTCAACATATAAAGATGTTTGAAAATGACATTATTGAAGGAAAAGTTTACCTTTTATCTAATTTCTCTGTTGATGTCAATAAAGTGAAATACAAGGCTACCAGGCATAAGTTTAGGATATTCTTTGACAATGATACACAGATTAGAATGATTGAAGAAGACTCTTTAATACCGCTAAATGGTTTTCAATTTATCCCTAATAGTGTTATCTTATGGAGATAAAAGAAGAAGCCCACTTGATTAGTAAGAGTAATAGTTTACATATAATTGCTCATGATTACTTTGTTGTCAACCAATATTTTGAAAAAATTCACTCCTAACTATTTCATAATTGTATATATTATTGGATTGAGGACTAGAAGAGGAACATGAAGAATCACGACATTGATGGAAAGAAGTGCAACAAAATCATCTTAGAACTAGATGGTTTGCAATAAACTACACTTCATTGATTATTAATTCTATCAATTAACACATTAAAAATATTGTAATGCAAATGAACAACACCTTTCAACAGACTTGTGTTATTCTAAAATATGGAAAAATGAAAGTTTGCTAAGGTAATACATGTATATATGAACATATATTTGCCAATACAATATTGATAATGTATATAGTATATACAGTTTTTTTCCTTGAATTTATCCAATTATAAAAAATTATATTAACTTATATATTATTTCCTTTCTACTATCGATCATTCATACCTAATAATTCAAGGTGTTCACGATTGCTTCTCAAGGTGCTGACTTGCATAAGGTAACAATATTTTTTAATTTATATAGAAAATATTTAAAATTATATTATGTTTTAAAATAAATTATTTCATTGATTCCAATTAAAATTCTTTTATGTGTATGTGTATGACCTACAAGATTCATGCTCTCTGTCAGAAACTCCAATGATCTTGAACAAGTTACTCCATCGAAGCCATTGTCTATTGAAGATTGGTTTGTAAAGCCATTTACAGTCTCATCAGACATGGCCACAATTGAAATGAGGAAAGTTGTTAAGCAGGAGAAAGACTAGCTATATGAGGTAATTGTTTTGTTTGAAGCTTATCAAAATTAACAATAGTTTCCAAATTGAATGTTTTATTGGTTGTTCATTCTTTTATAGTTACGTATTTTGTCATGGACAAATTTAATTTGTCATTGTTTTTTATCATCAAATGTTTTATTGTTCAATGCTTCTTTATATGATTGATTAAATAATGATTTGAAAAATAATCAGATTGATAAAGGAAGTTGATTACATAACGTCCATGGTGGTGATAAAAATCTTATTAATAATAACGATTGATAAGATTTAAAAAACATTCTTAATTTATGATTAAAAATCTGAATCATATTATATAGTCTGATTATATTATGACTGAAATTATCTTATTATTAGAGTATATAACAATTGATTAGATAATCAAATTAAAATCATGATTTTACATTGAATATTAGATTTAACAATTATTTGTAATTTGAAATTATTTTTGAATTGTTATTTATGAATAATAATTAGTAATCATAATTTTCAAATAATTAGATTATATAACGACTATTAGATTATTCAAATGCTGAAATTAAATATTTTCAATCAATATATGACGATTGAAATCAAATCTCGATTAGCTGTAATTCAGTTTTTTTTAAATTATTTCCAAATTTGATTTTCTCAAATTATTATATAAGTTTTTCAATGAGTGAGAATATATGAAATTATTTGTAATTTGAAACTATTTCTGAATTGTTATTTATGAATAATGATGAGTAATCATAATTTTCAAATATTCATAATCTAAAAATTATATAATGCAACAAATAATCAACAAACAATCAGATTATATAACGATTATCAAATTATTCAAATGTTGAAAATCAGATTTATTTTTTCAAACAATATATGATTATTGAGATCAAATCTCGAGTAGTTTTAATTCATATTATTTTTTAAAATTATTTTCAAATCTAATTTTTCTCAAATCGTTGTATAATTTTTTCATGAGTGTGAAGATAGGAATTAAATTATTTTTTAATTAAATTAAATGTTTCAAATCCTACATTAACGTTATAAATTTTTTTTCAAATCCTATTTTAATGTTATTTTAGATATTTAGATTCCTATAAAAAAAAAATGAGTGAGAAGACCTTGATTGTATAGGTTCTCTTTCTTTCAGATCATGTATTCTACTTGAGGGTTTGGCAAGTTATTTATTTGTTGCAGTACTTTATTTTTTCTAATTACTTATTTAACATTGCATTGTATAGGAATTAATATAATTATTTAAAGAAATCCAATAATTTTTTTACTACATAGTTATGTATGGAGTATAATTATTTTTGATGCAAATGGTATAATTATTTAAATGTAGATAAATGATTTTAATATTCAATATAACTGTTTTGCTATTAATCATCTAATGCATTAACAAGGTAATAAACTAGTATTAATAGTATAGATAGATAATATAATTTCATCACTTTAGCCATTGAGTTATAGATTTATACTATTTAAATAGGGTTAAAATGAAGTGATATTTCACATAAAATGAGTATAAATAATATAACTCTTTAACCTATATCAGTTACTAATGACAAACCTTCCATCACTAATCCAAACCATAGTTTTAAGATTAGCTTGGTGATTGACTTGGTCAAGGAACCAGGTACTGGTTCAACGTAGGTCATTGGTAAAGCATTTAAGGAATTTTATTAAATTATTATATAAAACTACAACTTAATGTCATATTTTATATATATATATATATATATATATATATATATATATATAAAATTGATTGCACATAAAAGCAGCAACAAGGTTGGCTTAGTAGTTGTTGCATGCTCCCAGTAATGCCATTGCCAAGGTTCGATTCCCACTTGACTTTTGAGAATTTTCAACATTTCACATAGTGGCCTCTTAATGTATAATATATATATTAAATGCAACATAAATAATAAGAAGTATCACTAGCATGGTAGCAAAGGCGCTTGTTGCTCCCCTTGAGGAAGGGGGTTCGAACCTTGCTAGGGAATTTTTGGCAAAAAATTCCTTCATGTTGGTGGGATGTGGACCGACCAAGTAGTTCACTATTGGTTCGATAAAAACTAACCGTTGACCCTAGTTTGACCTGTATGTCAGTTTAACTGCAAAATCGATCCAATAAAATTCCTACCAACAAGGAGATGGCGAATTCACAAGGTCCAATTTTTGATACTATGATCCAAACCATGTGATCTAGCAAATTCTTCGTATTATCGCAGCGAAAAGGTTACCTGACCAACCACGTGGGTGTTGGAAGGTCAATTGTAGAGGGAGAAAATGTAAACAAACCACAAACACAGTTAATTCTTTTCTTTTTTCAGTTGTCGAATGTCGTTTTGTGAAATTCCATACGAGCCATTTAATATTTCTGCGCCATGAATTACTCATAGTATACCAAATTTGTATTTGCAATCTACTAAGAAAAGAGATTCCTCTCGAAATAAATTAATAAATGAATGCATATAACAAATTTTAGGGTATGTTTAGTATGATATATTAGATATGATAATATAAACTAATATTATATATTATACTCTTATCTATTATGTGATGTAAATAATATATTGTATGAACTTATACATTATAATCACCTTATATCAAAATATTATATAACTTAGTACAACATAGAAGACAGATTAGACATGATTAGCTTTAACTGTATAAGGCTATTTTTATTTTTTAATATTTTATTAAAATAAAATAATTCTTAAATAAAAGAAAATTATAAAAATAATACATGGTATTAATTTAGTTATATATAGTAAATATATATATATATAAGTAATAAATAATAAATAAAATAAAATAAGAAATATTTAATAAAAAATAAATACTTTAAATAAATAATAAATAATATGTAATATATAAAGTAAGGATTAATAATTTAATTTTAAATAAATATGGTTAAAAATAGAAAATATTAAAATATATAAAAAATTATATAATCTATTGAAATAATAAATAATTATTAAATATTGAAATATATAATAATATTTAATGTAAATTAAATTTTAATTAATAAATATTTACATAAATATAATACTTAATAAAAATGTCTATTTTATTATTTTTTATTTTTATTTAATATTTACTTATAGTATTATAATTATTCAATATAAAATGTAATATCTTATAAAGTGTTATATAAAATATTGTATAGTATTAAAAGTTTATTAGGCCTTGTACTATAGGTCTTATTCTATCAAGTCTTATCCTATCAGTCATTATTCTATCAGGTGTGCCAAATGGGCCTTTAATATTGGCGCTAGTCATTGGTTTTCTTTCCTTGGGCTATTTTATGCCCTGTACCGTAAATCATTAAAAAAGAAATACAGGCATTAGTCTATGTGTGCGAGGGAATTTTTACCTATTTAAAATAAAAAAAATACATTATCTATCAATCTAAACTAAATTAACATTGCTACAAATATGGACAATTTTTATATAGGATGAATACGTTAAGATCCCTTGCATATTCACCTTGATTTGGAATACACGAATGACCCTAGCTTGTTCACCCTATGCAAAACCTGTGCACATCTATTCTTTTATTTTAAATAGGTGAAAATTCAGCATGCGAGCCCACACTATCTGATTGCTAGCTTTTATAATTCTCAAAACCAACTTTGATATATAAAAACTTCTACAAATTTTAATGTGAGACTTAGACCTTTTGAAATATCTTTAAAACACGATACAAGCTAACCGCTAGCTGTATCTTTAATTGCAGCAGACCTCAATTATGGTCCTTGGCACACTTGACAGGATCTATTAAAATTTTAATCTTATATTTTGCCTGGAATCATGGTACGATATTTTAAACTTAGTAAGGAATAAACTTATAATTCAATGGGGTGCTGTGAAATAAATACATAAGTGCTAAGAATAGATATAAAATTTCATTAATCCAGCCACTGAATTAGAAATTTCTACTAAGTAGATTAATTGATAAATCATAAATCTATCTATAAATTTTCATATAACTAGTTTTTTACCCATTTATAAATTCTAAGAAATTGATAGAGTATATATATATATATATATATATATATATATATATATATATATAAAAATTGAATTAAATTATAATATACTAATTTTATATGATTTATCATACATATGATTTTGGAAAATAAATAACTAATATATTTACTCATGTGATACTTGTAACGTATAAAAAATATATTAATAATCCTAATAAAGGATAATTGTAATATTATAAGATGTACCATTGAATATTTTGTTGTTCAATTAGCTTAAATACAATTATGATATGAAATTGTAACAATAAGTATAAGTTGTAAAATTCATATAAATTTTTTATTCTATTGGTTTTTTGAGCAATTAAATAATCTCTTGTATTTATATTAATGAAAAGGTAAATAAGATTTTTTTATTAAAATAAATCATTACATTCAATACACTAATCATTATCTATTCAATTTATATGCTTGCATCACCCATGTAAGATTATTTATTATCACCCATGTGTTATATATTTGGTATCATCACCTAGCTATTTAGGATTTTAATATCCATAAGAAAATTATTCTACAATTTTATTTGTCATGTGAGCAATATTCTGCTAAATAAGAATTTAATATGGCTCATTTTACAAATGAATATAATTATAAAAGAAATACAAATTATTCTGATCAAAATAAACTTAATTGGTTCTTTTTAAAAGATTTTTTTGGGTTTGTCATGTATCTTCTTAGTGTGTAAGTATGTTTTTAAAATGTTATTCTTGCAATATATATATTAAAAATATTTTTATATTAGAATGAATTAAATTAAATACTAATATAAGTAAATATTAATAATTTTAAATAATAAAATTAATAAAAATTAATTTAACATTAAATTGATTTTAAAAAAACTACTTGATTTAAAATAGGAAACTTTTGAATTGATATCAAATGATTAAATTTCAAATAGAAAAAATGATTGCAGTATAAGAATAATATCACATTAAATCTCTTGGATATAACATTAGAATTGATATTAGATTAATTTGATATGACTTAAAGATTTAAATAATTAAAATGAAAAACAAATTGATATAAGTTGCAACATTTGTGTGTTATTCATTTAGATTTTTTATTATTTTATTTGATTGGAAGTCTATGTACCTGTCAATGATAAAATACTCATTGTTTATTATTAATTAGATAATTTATTTTATTTCATATATGTTTGAAATTATTTGAGAGATTTAATTTAATATCAAGGACAATGCATAAAATGATTTTTAAAAAGTACACAAATTACTCTACAATTATGTTTTCAAAATAAATTTTAAAACTTTATTTTTATTATTTAAATAAGTTAAATTAAATATTTATACTAATCCATATTAATCATTTCAAATAGTATAATCTTTTATCCATTAACATACAGTTGCGATCAATTAATTTATTTATCTACATATTATATTTATATCTCATATTTGTTTTTTTTAGGTTCGTAAATAATGTTCATAAATAATTCTATTGCAATATAAGTCAAACCTTAATTTTTTAAACAACTCAAATTTTTCTAGGGTTCATAAATAAATTAATTTACAATGAAATCAATATATATAATTGAGATTTGGATCATATTTTGGATTTAATCATTTATATTACAATCACGTTGAATTGATTTAAATATATT
Organism: Dalbergia oliveri; assembly: GCA_030441495.1. Classification (NCBI taxonomy): domain Eukaryota; kingdom Viridiplantae; phylum Streptophyta; class Magnoliopsida; order Fabales; family Fabaceae; genus Dalbergia; species Dalbergia oliveri. The sequence continues at coordinate 18,775,996 of JAMLFY010000003.1, forward strand.
ATTTAATTGATCTCAATAATAAAAACTATTGAATCGATATGATATTAAATTTTCAAATAGAAAAAAATGGATATTGGAATATAACAATAATGACAATCTTAATTTTTGGGATATAAATTGAAATTTGATACCATATTAATATGATATATTAAGTAACAGTAATATAAAAAATTAATATTAAATAAGATAAAAAAAGTTAATGTCAAATAAGAATGATAGAGCAATTGATATCAGTTGTCCAATTTTAATTCATAAAAATTGAAAATTATCTCAGATTCATGAAATTGGTATTATTAAAGCATAGTATTAGAGAATCAATATTAGTAAAAAAAATATCAATTATGAAAATATTGATAAACATAATATGTTTGTATCTTTTATTATACTTTTTGGTTATATTTGATTTCATCATTCTTGAGAAATCATTGTGATTTGTATATCTTAACATTTGAAATACTTTTAAATTTTAGTAATGATTTTTTTTTTTGGAAATTATTGCTACTGCACTATCTTTTATTTATCAGCCTTTAATTGGCCCTCAAAATGTCATTTAAAATATTTTTCAAATTTACGTATATTAAATCAAATATTTACAAATAAAAATTGATATTTTCAAATGATATAAAAACTGATTTAAATGTGATATCATAAATAATATAAATTAAAATTTTGAGTTATAAATATAGAATCTATATTAGGAGTGAATATAAAAAAATATGTTAAAGAAAAACATAACAAAATACTAATGAAATTAATGCCGCTTAAGTCAAATATTTTAATTGCGAAATAAGTAACATAATAAACCATAAAATAATACTTGGGCAACTGCCAAGTATATCTAAAATCTAAAATTAGTCTAATGGATAAAATTTTTGACATCCACAAATGTAAAATGAAACAAACATTTATCAATAAGCACCAATCGAAATTGACAATATTAGGCAAAGCACAAAAAAAAAAAAAAGAGATTTTCCTAAGCTTGGTTCATCAATTATTCTTCTTTGAAGATTCTCCTAATTCTTTTTGTTGAATTGACAATTCATCTCTTAGAGTATTTGTAATGCCCAGAATTTTCCTTTTGTGTAAAATGACCAAAATGCCCCTAATCATTTTTGCACGAGAATCAAGGACGTCAATCTTGGCCATCCTCAAAGGTTTAGTTTAATGTTTGAAGGGGATTATATGTGTTTTAGATAACAATCATTGTGAAAATTGCAATTCCTAAATTTTTTGTATAAAATTACTAAAATACCTATGAGGTAATTTAATGCAGGATTAAGTGATGACAAGACCTTATCGCTGGAATTTGATATGTTAAATTGAGGGGATATTTGATGTTTGTGTAAGTCCTAGAGAGTTGTTATATAAAATCACCATTTTGTCCTAGACAATGCTAATTAAGCCTAATCAAAATAATTAAGGAAATAATGTGGATTTAATTATTCAAGAATATCTAAAGAGTTACTAATTGTCTAATTACCACTAGTTAAAAGTGTAGCAACATAATGAGAGATTTGATGATATCACAAATCACTACACTTGTCTTTTAATATATTTTCCACTTAATCTACCTCACCTCTTTACCTAATTCCTAAAATACCTCTAAACCTAATCCAATCACCCCACAAACAAATAAAAAACTCAACTACTCACTCTCCATCATTAGTGTGCAGCTGCCACCCACCCTACTCACACACACAATCACATTTTTATTTTTCAAAAACACTCCACTAAACTCTCTCATCTTCATCCTCTATCACCACCACCTTCCTCCACCATTTCCATCCTATAACTCCTTCAATTCTCCACCAAATCTAACAAATAAATACACTTTTCCATAGCTCTTTCACCTAACAAATACAAATCCACCATTAGTTTTTCAAGAAAAAGCCTTCTCCTACCTATTCTGGAGCAAACCAAATTCGTGGTCAAAGGAAAAGAAGAGCTTTTTCTTCCTTACTTGGGAGATCCAACTTTAAGGAGCTTGTGGCTGCCTTAAACTCCAATAAAAGCTATATTTTGGTAGGGATTTATGTTTAAACTTACTTATCTTATCTTGTTCTTTAACTTTTGTTAAGAAGACTTGAGTTTTGATGAATGATTATGCTTGAAAGATCAAAAGAAGTTGTATATTGTGTTCCTGGAATTCTAGATTTAAGCAAGGCAGTTTATATGATTTTATTCACATAGATGGAGAAAATATTATGAGCTAAAATTTTTATATGATGAAGCTAACATATGGAGGTACCTTCAGTATTTTTATTGAGGTGTCTTGATGACTTTTTCTATTTTTAAAAATTCAGAAACTAAGAAGGTTAGAGTTTTGACATGAACAATAATTTTTGAAGCATTGAATTTGTATAATTTTGTTGCTATATCAAATGATTGAATTTTAACTTTAAATTTTTACAGGATGTTGTGGATATCTTGAAGTTCAACCATGAATTTTTATAGAATTTTTTTAATTCATTTGATAGGGTAATAAAATTGGATTTCTTGGGTTTAAAAAGGTAATAGCTAGAAGCCTTATTAAGCTTTGAAATTTTTACAAGGCCGCGTAGAAATATTGAATTATCTCTGAAAATTATTTTTCTCTATTTTGATGATGTTTAGTAACTTAATCATATTTTACTTTGAGACTGAAATTTATGAACAACATGATTTTATGTTTCAAAGTTTTACAAAAGTTTGGATTTTGGAATATATAGATTCAGCCAAGGTAGTTTCTCCTACAAGGAAAATTTTATTGTTAAAACTAACCACATATTTGGAATCTACATGAAAAATGGAGTAGGTACATGTGATTTGAGCATTTTTGTAATTATATATAAAGTTTGGGGTCGAAATGTAATTTTAGAAAGTTTAGGAGTTTTTCTGCAAAAACCAAATATTTAGGGAGTAAAACTATAAGAATGGGTTCTAGAACAGTAAGGTATGTGTTTAGAAGGAAAAAAAAATGAGTCTTTGGGTCATTTTATAATTTTAGTAAAGTTAAGGGGTCAAATTGTAATTTCTCAAAAGTTGGGGTTTTGTGTAAATTCTAAAATTTCAATGGCAGAACTGTACTTAAGTGGAATTAAGATGAAAAATCTGTTTTGGATGAAAAATTTAGTTAGATATTGTTTTGGAAATTTTATGAAGTTAGAGGTCTTTTTAACAAAAATTAGAAGTCTTAAGATTTTTTAAAATAAATTATTAAAGCATATGCTTATAGGAAGGTGGTCTTGGTTTTTTACAAACATTTGTAAAATAGAAAGGAAAAAGAATGCTCTTTAAGCTATTCATGTCATCACACTCAAGCCAATTTATTTAAAAAGACTTGTTACTTGTGATGCTACAAAAATGAATGATCCTTAGTTATCTATTGATGAATTGTAACCACTTATTGTACTTGTATGCCATACTTGACTAAATTGTGATTATTGACTATTTATCTTTGATATACACAAAGAATATGTACATACACTCCTAAAAACCTATAAGACTTTTACATGATGTTGGAACATGAGATTCTATAAAGTTAAACTTAATGTTAAGTGAAGTTGTTCCTCTCTATGCCCATTTAAATCTAGTGACGGCTAATTAGGTTGAGCTCATCCTAGGTGATAGGTGATAAGAGTTTAGGTGAAGGTTAAATCACTTGGGGATGGTGATGCGGTTAGTTTAGGTGACATGAGAGAGGGTGTTACATTAAAAGAATTAATGTTACTAAACAAAGTGCTAGAGAAAGTGTGATGTCTTGATTCTTTTTACTCTTTCATGCAAGTTCTCTCTATATGATTTATATGACAATAATGGCAAGCTCTCTAGATTATTATTTGTTAATAAAAATTTTTTACAAGACATAAAATGTGGATCACTTCGAGAGTTTATTTGCGAACTAATTAAAATAACTAAAGCATACTCACTTATTTTGTAATTAAACCGAAGTGACTAGAGACGATAACGATGACACTTATACTATTTTCATTTAATTCCTGAGATTCCTTTGGATTCTCACCCTTTTTTTTTTTGTGTCATCTAAAGATGAGCCAATGGACAGAATGTGAAGTCCCTTGATTTCTTGATGTGGAGCTAACCCATGCTTAAAGGCTTTATTATTATCTTTTGCATATTTTGTATTTGTCTCTTGAACATGTAGACCGTTGATCCCTATTTATGTTTTTTTCCTTATCTTGAAATTTTTATACCTTACGAATTTATTTGAGACCAGACTTATTACGGGCTCTTACCTAGGATTTATTTATGGTTTGTTCTATTATGTGCTTATTATTATGGAAATGTTGTTTCACACATAGGTTGCATTAGTTTTAGTTATGCATTGACTAACAAGGCTTTTCGCTTAGAGTATTTTCGAATGACTAAACATACGAAATCAAAATGTAAAAAATCTAATGATTGGCCAATTATGACGTACACATAAGGGGTTAATAATTAGGGTGTTACAGTATCCTCAAGCTTGACAATCTGTTCTCCTTGTGATATGCTTCTTTTCAAAGATGGAGCTCCAACGTTTGAGAAATTTTTGCCTTGTTCACTATTTTGAGTCACTATTCTGGAATTATTGTTCATCAATGGTAACCGCATCATAGAAAAAAATTCACTTTATTATTAGACACAATTAAGGAACACGTTTTTTTTCTTTTTTAAAAAATATTTTGTTCACAATTAGTATGTATATATGTATAGTATGACTTACCATAGAGTCAAGATTTTATTTTTTTAATAATACAGTGATTATCAACTCGTCATTGCATACCTTCAAAATATGGATCATGCAAGGCCTACGTGAATTGAAATTTTAAATCTTGACTTGAACCTTGAAAAGAAAATGCTTTTCCTTGAATCGATAAATATCTTCAGGATAGGAATGCTTGTTACCACCCTACATGTAGAGTATAGAATATGTTACATGTATTTAATAATAAATATATAGGAAAACAAGTGTAAAGGAGACAAAATGAAAAGTAATTATAGTATACTTTGGCAATTGTAGGAAGTCTCAAATCAAAAGCACTTATGTTCAAGAACTTTGAACGTTCACGATTGAACAACAAAAAAATGGCTGATTCTATTTCATCTACCACTCTCAAATGGATGCTATACCTAAAGATGAATTAATCATATCACTTCACTTACTCAAAAAAAAAAAAAAAGAGAGAGAGCATACTTGATTAGTAAAATTCAAAACAATGGAGGCTGTATTTTAATTAATTACCTTGATATAAATGTAGAGCAATCAATTTAATATTTTTTGCTATAGTTTATGATCCTCCTCTTGCAATCCACTAAAATACTTTTACGTGAACTGTACCACCAATTGTATTATGTCTCAATCTCTTCCACCATTCCAAGAGTCACAAAAACTCCTTTGTAATTGCATTTAGAAAAACAAATCGTGAAATAGATTAGGCTAAGAATAGTAGGTTAAACAAAAAGATATTGATACAAAATGATTTATGATCGACAAATCAATATATATATAATTTCACAAACATAATTATGGTTCAATTTATTTATGATTGATGAGATATTCCTTATATTTTTTAATCATATATTTATGATTTAATTGATTCATACATTAATTGATGTAATATGTTATGTTTTTTAATTAATTTCTGATTGATATAATAATATTCATTTATGATTGATCTAATAATAATATTTGTTATATTTTTTAATCATTTATGAGAAGACAATTTTTTTATTGAAACGATTGAAATGTAATAATTAACATTATGAGAATGGAAATTGAAACCAAGTATGTTTATATGTTTAGATCATGCATTAAATGTTCAAATAAATGTAATATTTGAAATAAATATAATAAATGATTGATCTAATAAATGTTCGAATAATTTAATATTTGAAACGTATATTGAAATCATGCATTAAATATATTTGTTATTATTTTAATCATTTAATTAAATAATTAACTTCCTTTTAATCAAATTGAATGAAGGAGGAATTACTACGTTGGATTTTCTTATTATTAAATAATTGTGTTATATATATATATACACACACATTGATATATTGATATTGATTTGATGAAAATAATTTAATATTTTATCTTTCCACTCGATTTTGATGAAATATCACCGTTTAACAAATTTTGAAGTAACAATGCTAATAGCTTTTGTCATAATGTCACTTAATAAGAATAGAACGGAGTTTTTTTTCACATGAAAGGAAAAACCTTTATTCATAAATAAATTTAAAGACATATCAGAGAGAACAAAAAAATTTAAAGACACTTACGAATCGAAAAAAAAAATTATAAATCTAAAATAAATAAGAAATAAAAAATCCATATTCTGAACTATTTAATGATATGTGACTATGTTACTCATCTAAAAACCATCAATGTCAAGGAAAATTTCACATTAGAGACCAATACGGAACATGCTATGTATATATATATATATATATATATATGTCCTTTATAACCACAGAGCCAAGAGGAGATGGTAAGAGGCTTTTTCTTTTCTTAATCAAGTCTATTGTTCGATTCTTCTTAGAAATGAAGCGGTTTAAAACCCATGGTTTACACACAAAGTGATTAATCAATGTGTTCAACAGTAGATATCTTTGGAAACCAAAAACAAAGAAAATCATCCTTTAGTTATCATCCACAATCTTATTCGCCTTAAGTTTCAAGCTGGTATATACCATATCATCATCATCGATGATCAATCTTGAACACACATTTTTCAAAATGAATCCAGAAGACAATTTTTCTATGGATTTCTTATCAGTAAGGATAACAAATCCACCCTATGAAAACATAGCACTTGATAATATAATAAGAAAAAAAGTCAATATTATGGCGACACGGAAGTCTTGAACCATGAATATGCGTCTCTCTCTCTCTCGATATTCAACATCTATATGTCTTCCATCTAATAAAAATGCCTCGTGTCTCGTACTTAACCAGGCTTCTTGTCTTGTACTCAACTCAGAAAGAAATATTTAGGTGTATTGAAAGTAAGAGAAAATATTTATCCTAATATATTTATTAATTAACACATAAATTTTATGGGTCATTATTATCTCCTACTTTTCTTATATTTTTAATGTAATAATTGATTTGTCAATTAATAAATAGAGAAGAGAAAATATTTTATCTTGTTCTAAGAGCACTTAATAATTTCTCCAACTGAGAATTGAAATTTCAAAATTGAGCCTAGTCCTCACTCATCTTTTGTTGAAGAATTGAATGCTAAGTTCCAAAGCACAAATTCTTACAAGCATTTCTCTTGGTACCATAATTTCTTCCACGATTTTCATTTTTTTCATCAGGTGTATTTGGACGTTGAAATTGAAATTATAATATAAAAGAAATTTTATTTCCAATTCCAATTATTTTAGAATTAGAAATCATATCACTTAGAATTTTAAATTTTTAGCTTGGGTTTACTGAAAAAATTGTAACATGACTATTAACAAATAAATGAGACAGAAAACAAAAAATTAGACTTTATTGAGGAGAGATATATTTAAGAAGAATATAATTTAGTTGTTTTTTAATTCCATATAATTGAATTATAGAATAATAATTCTAATTCTATATATTATTCTAAATATAAAAATTATAATTGAGGCACATAATTTCAATTTTAAACTTCAATATCATACTCAATTTTAGGCGCCAAACACAACGTTAGTGTTTTCTTTATCAATTGTGTTGTTTTTTATTCTCTTGGCATTGCAAGGATATCTTCAAGCTAAATTTGAAATTATTTAAAAAATAAGTCTTTTCCTGTGAACATTGTTAAGAACGCACCACTCGCATAAATTTGGTGTATTCTCACTGCTGCTATGCTAAATATTAATAATCAAAATAATCAAATTGTACGTATAAATCTAAGACTCCTATTACTTGATTGATTTATATGATTTGACACTTATTTATTTTCAATCATATTTCAAGTTCAAGTATTGTATATAGAAAAAAAATAAAATGCATTTTATTTCCTTGAATTTTAGGTCATATACAGTTTAGGGTCTAGGGTTAATCTTGCCTAACATGAGATTGGAAACCAACCCTTTATTTTGCTCATCACTAAAAGTCCATTTCTTTATAAAAAATGTTATTTCAACACTAAAAAAGTAGGTGTGCCAATGGACACCCACTAATCATCTTTGGATGATGGTGGTCACATTTATCTCATCCATCCATCACATCTAATAATAGTAAAATGGGTATTCTAATAGACTCATATTTTGGATTTTCAAATAACACTACTCTTTATTTATTGTGCAACACTACTTTTTGGATAATGGTGGTTTCTACTCATTTCATCTATTCATCACATCCAATAATAATAAAGTGGGTGTTGTAATAGACACTCAATTTTTGGCTTTTCAAATAACAATGCTCATTATTATTTTTAAATTGTAACGTTGTTTCATGTTTACATTAGAAACAACTATAAAAAGTGAGACACTTTAAGCTCTTTTGCAATCAAAGTTTACCCTTTTATAGTTGAAAATAGTCACTTACGATAGTTATAGAGTGATCCAATATATACAGTTTTGAAAACAAAGTCAACACACTTCATTTAGGAAAAAAAAAACACCTTGATAACCTGGAAAGAAAGAAAACTATGTCAGTTTCAGCAACTTAAATATTAATCTAATTATCTCAATTTTGGATCCTATAACTATACATAGATGATAAAGATTAAAAATTAATTAATGATAATTAATGGAGTAAACCCCTAAATTGATCTCTAACAATTTCTTAAATGGACAAATTGATCTCTAACAAAAAAAAATTAAGGTTACTCACAATTATAAAAATAGGACACCACAAGTCTGGCTAGCTTGGGAATTTGATGTATCACTCACTTGCTGGCGTGACCTAATTTATTAAGCTAGGTGGTACCTATTAATCCTAATCATCACTAATTGGTTAAAATACACCTTTTAATTTTTGTAAACACCTTCCAAAACATTCCAAAATTTCACAAATAACCCATTAAACCCAAACATAGCCCGCTTTTTTCTTTTCCGCTCTTTGCTTTTGTCGTTTCTCCGTATGTTCTCTTGCCAAGCCACATTCCCTTTTCCATTAAACCCTTTTTCCAAATTCCGCCTTTTCAATCGTTCTCCCTCAAGCCATCTCCGATTGCAACAGCCATCGTGTCTCGCCTCTACCATCGCATGTCATTATCAGTCCATCGCATAATCACCGTCACGTCTTCCTCTATAATATTAACAAAATATCGTTCCCATTTCCAAGCATCTGTGGAGTTCTCGTTCCCGTTCGTATCTGTGAGAAGGTAATTGACCGAGTTTTACTGGCACCCACATCCTCCAAAGTAAGAAGGTGAGGATTGAAGGAGGAATCTCCATCATAACTAGGGTAGCATGTGCTTTTGTTCTTGTCAGTCTACAATTGGAAAAGCGACTGATAGTGCTTCTTTTGACAAGTTTTTTGTACATGGATATGTAAATCCATACAAAATGACAGTGCTATGATTGGTAATTAATGAATAAGGTTCATGAGGAAAGTCTCATGGCTTCTGTTTTTTATGAGAAAATGCTACAAAATGTTCTGTTTTGGCTTATAATTTGGTTTATCTTGTGTAGTATATGGTTCACTGAAGTAGCATTTTAAATACCTATGTTAGCAATTCACAAATGGTTAAATGTCTATTTGCATTTATGTTCCATATTGAAGTAGCAATTCAATGTGCATCCATATTCCTTGCGTTATCTTTTTATCTAACATAGTTCGTGGATGAATGATTCAAAACTTGAACCCATAAACTTGGGTGTTTCCACTTGCCACTAAAAATTAATCTTTTTGGTTTGCATTAGGGAGGAATTTGGAAAAGGGGTTCAATGGAGAAGGGGATGTGGCTTGGCAAGAGAATAAATAGAGAAACAACAAAAGCAAGAAGGAGCTAGGGCTTTGTTTGGGTTTAATGGGCTATTTGTGAAATTTTTGAATGTTTTGGGAAAGGGTTTGCAAAAATCAAATGGTGTGTTTTAATAAATAGGTGATGACCAGGATTAGTGGGTGTCACATAGATTAATAAATTGTATGCCATGTTAATAGTGGATGACACATTAGATTTTCAAGTGAGTTGGACTTGTGTGTGCTATTTTTATAATTGTGAGGGACCTTAACATAATTTTTTTTTATCAGGGACCAATTTATCCATTCAAGAAATTGTCCCAATTTGGAGGTTTACTCATAATTAATGTTCACTTTATCATTTAAAAAATTAGTCACATAACCTTATGTTGCAATTTTGACCATTCATATAAGATTCAATGGCCAAGATTGACTCATTTTATTCCCATAATAAACAATCTCTTTCACTTGAGGTGTCTCCCATTATCTTGAGTAACCATATACATTTATTATTAATTAATATCACGTTGAATGCTTCTTAAAATTTACAATTACTTGTACGGTGATCACCACATGTCAATTTAATCTACGAGCTATTTGAAAAATATATTTCTCTCGATAATATACATTCACTTTCTTTCCACTTACAATCTCAAATTGAAAATTTTAATTTCAAACTAATTAAGGCCTGTCATTCAACTGCCGTTTTCATAAGCTCACAAGTTGATTTGTTCAACTAAATAAATTTGTAATTAAATTATGCACACTACAAGAAATGGGTATAGTATTTTTTTAACAAGTAAAACATTGAAAACTTTGTTACATTGCATAGATAAAAACTATGAACTCTTTACCGGTTTCTCTAATATTTTTATAGTTAAAAGGCTATGTTTGGTTAGGGAATATAAATAAGGGAAACAATTTCACAGATGAGTTTTATGTATATTTTCATGCAACTTTTTTAACTTTTTAATTTTATAAGCTATAAAAAGTTGGTTATAATCTATAAAATATCAAACTTTTTATTATATAAACTGTACATACCATTTTAAAATTATTTTGAAACTAATACACCTAAACATAAATTACTTTTAAATCGTTACATTTAAACAGAAATCCATTCAAAATTAATACATCAAAATGGAAATTAAGTTTTATATGATTAATTATAAAAAACAATTATATTTATAATCAATTATTAAAATAATTTTAATTTCACCACTTTCTCACACTAGAACTAGTCATGACTAGCAGTAATTGAAGTATGGATCACTTCAACAAATACTTTTCCATAGAGTTAACATTATTAAAGTCCACTTGTCACTTACTCCATTCAATAGTTGCGACTTGCTGCTTGTGCGAGTACATTGATCATTTTTTTTTTTTTGACTGGGTACATTGATCATATTTACTCACAATTAAATTGTGTGAATTCCAAAACAAGGGTGTGCTCATATATAATTAAAGGATTTCATCCTTTATAACTATGAGGCCGAGATGAGATAATAAGGGTCTCTTTTATTCCTTAATCAAGTGTCTATGGTTCGATCTCATCTTGGAAATGAGAGCTTTAAAAACCCATGTCCTATACACAAAGGAATTAATCAATGCGTCCAGCTGTGAATATCCTAGAAGAAAAAAAATCCTTTATACCACATTGCGACACCCAACATTTCGATCGAGTGATGAATTGAGATGGATGAGTTTAGCTGGAATTTATTTTCAATATTTATTTAATAGAAATTATACACGCCCCATTATAGCAAAATGGTAGGAGCTACGTTCTCCCAAAGGGTTTTATGGAAGAAATTAAATCGAACATAAACTCGTAGTCATATTTAGTTATTATCCACAATCTTACTCGTCTTAGTGTGCGTTTGGATGGAGCAATTATGGGGGGAATGTAATTTTTTGAAGGATTTAAAATTCATTATAATAAAATATCCTATTTGAATATTAACTTAGAAGAAATTGCAGAATTCAAGGAATTTTATCTACCTAAAATAGAGGAATTTAATTTCCACATATAAAGAGAAAATTTTGGAAATTCCTACATGTATAAGTATATGTTTTTCTCATTTTGGTAAGTTTCACTTTTATTATATTTCATTGTAGTTTCTTTATATTTATGAGATTTTCATTTAATGTTATTTTTAATTCATTTTGTTACATTTTAAATTTTTTAATATTTAGTTTATATTACATAATGTTATATTTATGTATCATTAATTCCATTTTATTTATATAACAATTAAATTTTATAATTCAAATTTAAAATATTTTGTGAATAAAATTTAAGATAATTTATGAAATATGAACTTATTATAATTGATTTTAGATAGGTTGAATTTTGATTATTAATAAAAAATCTTATTTTAAAAAAATTATCATATGCTTTTCAAATAAAATATGTTAAAATCAAGGTAATGTAATTACTGCACCCAAATAAAGTATTTTACAAATGAAAGAAATGTAATTATTTGTCCAAACAAAAAAATTTAAAAATTGAAGGGAATTTAGTTGAAGTATTTTAATTTCCTCACATTTTAAATTACCTTGTATTTTGAAAATACTCCATCTAAATGCACACTTAGATTTCAAGCTGGTATATATCACATCATCATCATCATCATCGATGATCAATCTTGAACACACAGTTTTTAAAAAGAATCTAGAAGACAATTTTCTTCTGTTGATTTCTTCTAGGTTGATGTGTTATAAGTAAGGATAACAACTCCAGCCACCCAAAGAAAACAAAGCACTTGATAATGTCAAAATTATGGTAACAACGATTATACTCGGAAGTCTTGAACCATACTCTCTCTCGATATTCAACATCTCTATGTCTTCTTGTAGGCTGAAAAAGTATCTTTGCTTTCATCTAATAAAAATGCTTTGTGCCTCGTACTCAACCAGGCTTCTTGCCTTGTACTCAACTCGGAATTGAATTTCAAAATTGAGCCTAGTCCTCACTCGTCATTTGTTGAAGAATTGAATGCTAAGTTCCAAAGCACAAATTCTTACAAGCATTTCTCTTGGTACCATAATTTCTTTCACGATTTTCATTTATTTTTCAGGGTGTATTTGGATGTTGAAATTGAAATTATAATATAAAAGAAAATTTATTTCCAATTCCAATTATTTTAGAATTAGAAATCACTTAGAATTTTAAATTTTTAACTTGGGTTTACATTGTAACATGATGATTAACAAATAAATGAGACAGAATAAAAAATTAGACTTTACTGATATATATATATATATATATATATATATATATATATATATATATATATATATATATAATTTTTAAAATTGATAATTCATAAGATATATGTTAAAAATTAAGAAGAATATAATTTAGTTGTTTTTTATTTCTATATAATTGAATTATTGAATAATAATTCTCATTCTATATATTATTCTAAACATAAAAATTATAATTGAGGCACGCAATTTCAATTTTAAACTTCAATATCATACTCAATTTTAGACACCAAACACAACGTTAGTGTTTTCTTTATCAATTGTGTTGTTTTTTATTCTCTTGGTATTGCAAGGATATCTTCAAGCTAAATTTGAAATTATTTAAAAAATAAGTCTTCTCCTGTGAACACTGTTAAGAACACGCCACTCGCATAAATTTGGTATATTCTCATTACTGCTATGCAAAACATTAATAATCAAATTGTAGCGTATAAATCTAATACTCATATTACTTGATTGATTTAAATGATTCGACACTTATTTATTTTCAATCATATTTCAAATTCAAGTATTATATAAAGAAAAAAGGTAAAATATATTTTATTCTCTTGAATTTTAGATCATGTGAAGTTTAGAGTTTAGCGTTAATCTTGCCTAACATGAGATCGAAACCAACCCTTTATTTTGCTCACCGCAAGAGTCCATTTCTTTGTCAAAAATATTATTTCAAAACTCAAAAAGTGGGTGTCTATTGACAATTTATGGACACCCACTTTATTATCTTTGGATGATGGTGGCCCATTCATCTCATCTATTTCACATCCAATAATAATAAAGTGAATGTTCAAATAGACTCACTTTTTGAATTTTCAAATAACACTACTCTTTATTTATTGTGCGACACTACTCTTTGGATGATGGTCTCTCACTCATTTCATCCATCATTCACATCCAATAATAATAAAATGGGTGTTGTAATAGACACTCACTTTTTGATTTTTCAAATAACAATACTCTTTATTTTTCAAATTGTAACGTTGATTCTTGTTTGCATTAGAAACAGCTATAAAAAGTGAGACACTTTATGCTCTTCTGCAATCAAAGTTTACCCTTTTATAGTTGAAAATAGTCGCTTATGAGAGCTATAGAGTGATCCAATATATACAGTTTTGAAAACAAAGTCGACACACTTCATTTAGGGAAAAAAAAAGGACATTGATAACCTGGTAAGAAATAAAATTATGTCAGTTTCAGCAACTTCATCACTATTTGCCCCAACTGCTAATGCCTCCGAACTTCCGTCGATGTTCGGTGAATTTTCATCCCAGTGTTTGGGGAGATCATTTTATTCAATATGTTTCAGAATCTACGGTAATGTAATTGATTTATTCATATTAAGCGTTTTATCATGTTCAAGCATATCAATAGTTACGTTTCAATACAAGGCACCTCCGAGTATGAGTGTTCTGCAAGTTTTTTCTGCTCTATTGTTTCTGCTGTTCTTATCTGTTAATGTGTGTTTCTGTGGGTTGTAACAAAATTTATTCCTTTTAAGCTTTTCATATGCAAGCATCTTAATAGTTTCTACACAAAAGGCACCTCCGAGTGTGAGTGTTCTGCTAATTTATCAGCTGGTCGTGGCGGTTGATTCCCTTATGTTAAGGGATGGTCTTTGGGTTTTGGGTAGTATGATGATGAGAGAGATATATGCATGACTGCTGCATGTTGCATTGTTGATGTAGCTGTCATGTGGACTTTCCTCCAATATTTTGGGGTTAATGTTGAGTCTTACGGTAAAGCAAAAATATGCAAACATACGTATATGATTATTTTTCTTGTTTTTTACATTACAATTGTGATAGTAAGATTTGAATTTATCACTGCTAGAGACGTACACACGAGTTGAGTTATTTATAAATTATTTGAGTTTGATTTATTAAATGTTTGATCAATTATATTGTTTGAAAGCATATAAGTTCAAAATAAATTGAAACTCGATTATATAGCTGTATCTTCAAGCATCATATAAAAATTAAGTTTGTGAATTGCTTTAAATGTATTTAAATATATTGAATGAAAAGATTATACGTTTATTTCTGAAAAGTATATATAATACTAATAACCTATATGTTATTATATATATAGCATATCGTAATTTAATTTAACATTGTTTACTTCTTACCTATTTCCAACCTTTGTGCTTTTTGGTCTCTTTATATTTTATTTTACTTTTAAGAAAAAGTGTCCATTAAATATTAAATAGATAAACTTATTAAATTACTTCAAGAGAAAATTAAGTTATAAACCAGTTAAAATAATGGTTCATATATATATTTTTTCAAAAATAGAATAACCTCAAATTTTAAGTTTTTGTCATTTAATATATGTAAACAAGGGTCTGTTTTGATATATAACTTATTTAAGTGCTTATATAAAAATAACTTTCATGACCCAAAAAAAATTCACATCTAAAAAGTAACTTATGAATGATTTATTTTGAATTTAAATACATACTAGCAAAATTATTTGTTTTGAATGTTTTAAAAAATAGTTCTTTAGAAACCAAATATTTGAACTTCTTAAAAGTACTAAAAATGCCTTTTGAGAAGTAGAAGCCATTTAGATAAACAGGATAAAAAAAAATTAAAAATGTGATTTTTAATTTCCAAAAAGTTAAAGAAAGTCACATTGTTATCCAAAGAAGCCCAAGTCAAGCTTAAAAAACATCTTTAGTTACAAGAGTGGAACTTCAAGTTCAATTTGTTGGCTCAGACTCATTTAATTTACAGCCGTTTGTATAAGCTCAAACAAACAGACTATTGAAACTCTTCATCGTAACTCAAATTCTTTGAGACTTTGGCTTTGTAAATTGTTCTTCCATTCTCTCTATTTCTACAAAACTTTGCAAACATACGAGAATAACAAAAGATTAACATTGCAGGAAGTTGATGAAAATGTGAACCAGCATATTATATCACTAAAAGAAAAAGTGAGAGATATGCTCATTCCCGTGAATGAGAAGGCACTACAACCTATGGTAGTTGCTAACTTAATTGATTCAATTCAACGTTTAGGATTGTGTTATCACTTTGAACGTGAGATTGATGAAGTGTTGCAACATATTTACAATTACTATGTTGATAATAGTATAATAACTCTCAATGAAGACCTTCACGCTCTTGCGCTTATCTTTAGGTTACTAAGGCAACAAGGATATAACGTTTCCCCTGGTATGCCCTAAACTACTGAATTTTATTATTTTTCAATCATAAGTGTTTGAAAAATATAATACATATATAAGCGAGCACATGAACTCAAATTGAAACATAAAATTGATTTGGATTGCCAAGATATAATAATTAAAGTATCTTAATTATAAATTCTGGTTGGTGAATGAACTCTAGATGTATTTAACAAGTTCAAGGATGAGGAAGGGAATTTCAACCAAAGACTTAGTACTGATGTTGAGGGAATGTTAAGCTTATACGAAGCTGCACATCTTAGGATTCATGAAGAGGACATATTAGATGAAGCAGTTGCTTTCACTTCCTCACGCCTTGAGTTAATGACTGTCCAATTGAGTCCTTCTCTTGCTGCAAAAATTAACACTAGCTTAAAGTGGCCACTCCGCAAGAACTTGCCTAGGCTTGTAGCAAGGAATTACATCTCAACATATGTGGAAGAGCCCTCCCATGATGAAAATCTACTATTGTTGGCCAAATTAGATTTTAATGTGCTCCAAAAACAACACCAAAAGGAACTTGGCAGTATTTCAAAGTAAGTTTTTAACTAGCCCCTTACCAAAGTAAGTATAAAGTGCTAATTTCTCTTGCACACAAATTGTTCATGTCTAACTTGGTTATCTTTTAATGAATTAGGTGGTGGAAAGATTTGGATTTTGCAAGAAAATTGCCTTTTGCTCGCAATAAGTTGGTGGAACTTTACTTTTGGGTATTGGGAGTGTATTTTGAGCCCCAATACTCACTTGGTAGAAGGGTAATGACAAAGGTGGTATCCTTGATATCAACAATTGATGATATTTATGATGTTTATGGTACACTTGATGAGCTACAACTTTTCACTGAAGCAATTGAAAGGTTTGAAGTTTAACTGACATGCAATGTTTTCACTTCTCTTTTTAATTGTTTCTTAATTGAATTATGGACAAAGATCAGGAGCTGAATATATAAGCCTTTTGATGATCTTCTACATGATTAATATAATTCAGGTGGGATATCAATTGCATGGACATTTTGCCAGAGTACATGAAGCATTGCTACCAAGCAGTATTGGATGCTTTTGATGAAATAGAACAAGAGATGACTAAAGAAGGAAGAACATTTTGTGTAATCTATGCCAAAAATGAGGTAAAACTAACTTTATGTGTCTTTACATTTTCCAAAAAACAAAATTCTTCTTTTGGAGGTAACTGAGATTTAGCTAGAAAGTTTAAGACATGTTATCTAACTCAATGCATATTTTGATTCTTGTGAATTATTGTGGTGTGCATCCTATTCCAGATGAAAAGATTGATGCAAGCCTACTTAACTGAGGCCAAATGGTCTAATAGTAATTATATACCAACTACAGAAGAGTACATGGATGTTGCAATGGTATCTTGTGCATATCGTGTGCTCGCAGCCTTATCATTGGGATGGGATGCTTTGCTCCAGAAAAGGCCTTTC
Organism: Dalbergia oliveri; assembly: GCA_030441495.1. Taxonomy (NCBI): domain Eukaryota; kingdom Viridiplantae; phylum Streptophyta; class Magnoliopsida; order Fabales; family Fabaceae; genus Dalbergia; species Dalbergia oliveri. The sequence continues at coordinate 18,793,756 of JAMLFY010000003.1, forward strand.
GGTGGTTAATTGAAGATCCAAAAATTGTAAAAGCTACACTTATTATTTGCAGACTCATGGATGACATTTCTTCCAATGAGGTATTTGTTATTTGCTTTTTCAGAAGCTGATTCAGCACAATAATCAATTTCCTACTTTGTTAGATATTTTAGAGTAAACTTTATCATAATAATTTTTTTCACATAAAAATTTAGGGTGAGAGAATATTGTCTCAATCCAATATAAGGCAAAGAAAATCTCTGGATCTAGAAATCTATTATATTAATTTAGCTATTAAATGATTGTAATTCAACATCAAAATATTGCAAAGCATTTATTAAAACGGGTTAAACTCGGCCTATAATCAAGAGCCATTTGAGGATGAATTTGGTGTCATCAATCTTTCCATATATAAATTGATCATGATTTGCTTTATGAAAAATGCCAAATAGCCATAAACTTTTTCTAAGTGTAGTTGTGAGAATGAGTATCATAATTTTCACTCTTGAATGAACTAGTGGGTTATACCTTCCTTAATCCAATGACTATCATGATTTTGTTAAAAAAAAAATGTAACAATAGCTAATTATTTTGACTGTGTAGCATTACTCATACTTTATATGATAAATTACTTAATTGATTGTTTCATCCTTTGCTTGGTTAGTTCGAACAAGAGAGGGCATGTTGCCTCTAAATTCAGTGCTACATGAAGCAACATAGTGTCACAAAACAATATGCCATTGATGAACTCTACAAACAAATAATTAGTGCTTGGAAGGATACTAATGAGGGATGCCTTAATCCTATTGATGTACCAAAGCCTTTCCTTATGCGATTCCTCAACTTGTCACGAGTTATGGATGTTCTTTACAAAGATGGAGATTGCTATACTTACTCCCAAGGATCAACAAAGAAGAATATTGAAGCTCTCCTATTGAATCCATGTCCAATATGAAAATAAGGGCTTCATGACCTTAACTATATTGCAATAGTATCATAAATAAGCCATTATTATTTTTCAAATTTCAATATATTTTGATGGATAGTTCAAAAATATCATTCACGTAAAATCTTGGCTGCCTTATTATAAGCATGAAGGTTTTCTTTACTTTCTGGTTTGTATAAATGTGCAAAAAATTTCACATTGGTGTCATACAAAATATTTTTCTTGCTGTCACATTTGGATTTGGGAAAAAGTGAAAAGAAAAGAAAAAGAAATGTGTAAAATCCAGAGCTAGAAAGTGTGGCAGGAAGGAAAAAGCCGAGGAATAAGAATTTGGTATTGTTGTTTTGTGTTACAAGGTGCTAGTGTTAGGTTACTACATGTTGCAAGGATTAGAGGTGTAGTGATGTTATCATCCCCATGATTTTTTCATATAACATGCAAGATTTTGTTGAATAAACGTTTACCACTAGGCCAACTTTATTTTTTCAAAGTTTCTCAAAATCACATCTAGCTTGAGGAGTTGCACACATTACAAGTCTATGGGCTCATCCAATTCTAAAGGTGACACTGGAAAAATTATGTCAACACAAAGGAAGGAAAAATATTTTGTGTAATTTATAAAAAAAATAGTAAATCTAGTTAACTCTATATGTCTCTACATTCTCCAAAAAATATTCTTCTTTTAAAGGAACTAAGAACTAGGTAGAGAAATTTAAGACATGGTGTGTACTCAAAATGCATCCAACTACTCTTCATTGCTTTCATTTTTGTGAATTATTGTGGTGTGCATCACAGATGAAAAAATTGGCCTAAGCCTACTTTGTTGAGGCCCAATGGTTCAATTGCAATTATACACCAACTATAGATGAGTACATGAGTGTTGCATTGGTATCTTGTGATTAATGTATGCTCAGTGCCACGTCCTTCATCGAGATGGGATGCTTGGTTATGGAAAAGCCTTCTAGTGGGTAACTGAAGACCCAAAAATTGTAGTAATGATGACAATTATTTTCAAACTCATGGATGACATTGTTTCCAATGAGGTATTTTTTTTTAATTTGATTTTCAGTGAACTAATTCATCATCATAAGAATCAATTTCTTACTTTGTTGTTTGATACTTTCTTAGTTATCAAACTCCGGTCGATGATGGCTTGGTGAAGCATTGGATTATTGGGTCTTCAAAATTAAATAAATACTACATATATATTAAAATCTAGATAAATACAATGAAATGATATAATTAAATAATTACCAATTTAACGGATTTTAGGTATAATATATATATATATATATATATATATATATATATATATATATATATATGTATGTATGTATATTGGATTATCATGACATAATCACACACACGATTTAGTTGTAAGGATACATGTTTGCATTCCTTAAGGTCTTGAGTTCAAATTAAATCCCATTTGTCCTAAAATGCATTTTTGAAAACCTAGCCAGTTCGCTTGCATACTTGATCCACACCTTTAACTCAGACTAGTTGCATGCCAAATTTAACTGTATCGAATTGGATCTGTAAATCCAAACTTAGATTTAATAATACTAGATATTTTAGTAATCTTCATTTTCGATGATAACTATTTTTTAATATCACTTTAGTATTTAAAAGATCATTATATTAACTTAGTTGTTAAATAATAATTCTTTAACATCAAAATGTTACATACTACTTGTTAAGACAAGTTGAAGTCGATCTATGATAAAAAAAAAAAAATTTGTGGATCAATTTGCCAATCTTCCCATATGTAAATTGATGGTTTATTGTATAAAATAAATTAGTTACTTGTTTGGTCATTTCATCCTTTGTTTTGGAATAAGTTTGAGCATGAGAAAGGACATGTTGCCTCTGCTATTTAGTGCTACATAAGGCAACATGGTGTTACGAGACAATATATCATTGATGAATTTCAAAGACAAATAATGAGTGCTTGGAAGGATATCAATAAGGGATGCCTTGATCCTACTCATGTACCAAAGCTCTCATTATGCGGGTCCTTAATATGCCACATGTTATGGATGTTCTCTGAGATAAAGCTTTTATTTATTTAAGCTCTGTTATTTATTTATTTATTTATTTGTTATGAATGGTAATTTTATTGCTAAGAAAATAAGCCAAGCCTAACTTAGTAAGATACGATATACAACCCGCAAGTTGGATGGCTAGACATAAGTAGCAATTAACAACTTTGCCTGATAATACATTCTTAGTCAAGAAGAAAGTTTCTCCATAGCTTTATAGTGTCTAGCGTCACCTTCTTCATGATCTCTGATGGTAGTAGCAAAGGTATCTTTATAAAATTCACATAGGTGAACCTTGCTCTGCAATAACTTTGAGTTTTTTGCCTGTAATGAATCTTTCATTTTTTTTCCCTTCCAATCAACTCCAAGCCCATGGAAGCAAAGAACATGGAGTTCTCAAAACAAGACAAACATGCTTCCCATGTTATCATCTTATAATCATAGCAATCCGAACAAAAGCCAAAGAGATGACCAAGAAAGAAATATAAAAAACAATACAAAGAAGACTTCCTAAAAGAACTAACATCACAGACAGGAAACACATGCATATAAAGGAAACAATACAAAAAGCAACAAAGCCACTACATGAACTAAATATAGCAACAAACAATAAAAGTGTGATCAATCACAAGCACTTCCACAATGTCAACTAGTTTTTCCCGTCTCCAATTCAAACACTGCAACTATCAAGACATACTCATCAAAAGTAAAATTAAGACAAAACTCATGTAGAGAAGTCCTGAGACATGCATAAACACACTAGAAAAGGGAAAAAGAAGAAGAAGAAGAGGAGGTTACCAAACCCAACATAGAGGGGATGAGTCCTTCTATGGGGTGGCACCTATTAAACAGAAAAAGCTGAAGTTGAAGCTCTCCTGGTGGTTGTTAGAAGAGAAGTTGTACTAGGGTATTCATTTTTCAGCTCTGTCATTGAATCCATCTCCAATATGACTATATGAACATAAAGTCTTCAATGACATGAATAGTATTAGTTAATTACTAGAGTCACATTTTAATTACTTAGTTATTAAGTGATATAAAGTGCAATAGTATGAATAAGTCAAACATATATGCCTATCGTGACTCACATTTGAATTTTAGCATTTTGAATGGACTCGAATGAGGCACTAGATAAGGTGTTGGACTTGGACCGTGATCACATGAAGAGCCCAAATTCGATAATAGACTATAAAGCTAATAAAGTTGGTAATAAGTCTAGGTCTAGCAAGACAGGAGGTAAGAGAGGATGAAAGGAACAAGTTATGTAAGACCCAAAAAAAGAAAAGAAAAAAAGAACAGGTTATGAAAATCAAGCCTAGTTGAAATACATACTTTTGTTTTAGATTTGAGTTTGTTGTTTAGGTAGGCTTTATTTTATGGTTAAGGCTATGGTATCCTAGGTTAAGTGTGGTGTACCACATGCTAGGATATCTATGCCCTCGATGTATGTGGTACATCAATACACGAATCACATCATGTGCACCCTAAACTCTTTGTATATCTCTCTTCTTTCACCTTCCAGGTGGAGTCATCAAAATAGGTTGAGCTTCAATGGGTCGGCTGGAATGGTCAGAAAAGTGTGTAGGCTAGGCTAAGAAAATATGAGGAAAAATACAAATTGGCCTAATTTGGCTCGGCTAATTTGGCCCAACATGAATGGGCTAAGCCACTTTAGGCTAAGCTTGCTTGATATCCCAAACAGTAATTTTTTTTATTAAATAATAAATTACATATACGAGCTATAAATACTTGAATTTGGACCTTTTAACCTATTTTTTAACTTAAAATGTCTAAACTAGTAACAAATATTGACAGAAAAATTATATATATTTTTTATCGCTTCACTATTAGATCAAATTAAGTAATTGAAATTAATTATCAAATAAAAATCAAGTTTTATTTATCATTCTTACAAATAAAGCAAGAATAATAATACTTCTTACTAAATAGTTTATTTTTTGATCCATTACAATGGAATAAGAAAGCATTTTTTCACTAACATTTTTACATGAACTATAAAATTAAAAATGAACACGGAAATAAATTGGCCCATGGGCCAGCCTATGGCAGAAGTGGCTCGGCATATTTCGATAGCTCTATTGGTCAACTTCACCATCATATCTCATCGCCCTGCCACAACCACCACTGTCACATGTCATTCCCTCAACCACGAGCACGCACATCCCAATAGCTCCGTCTCCATACCATCATGGTACTCTTAGCCACATTGCCATCTTCTCGACTCCTCACCTGTCTCGTGCCTTGTAACACTATAACAAACCACGACGTATCCTTTCCTCCATCAAAGCCCCAACCGATGACAAGTAAAAAGCACCTATTAGGATGCGGGACGATTCTTGCAACTAAGGAACGATGCATGATAATGGTGGTGGCATGTTTATTCACAAATCCTGTTTATCGGAGAACTAGTTTGTTGATCAGATTTAACTTTTTGATTAAAATTTAGGGCTTTTAATGTTACAATCAAAGTTTTATAAATGATGCATGACAATTGTGGTGGCATGTTGACGTACAAATTGGTTCGCTGGAGAACTAGTTTGTTGATCAGATTTAACTTTTTGATTAAAATTTCGGGCTTTTAATTTTACATTCAAAGTGTTTATAAATGGAGCTGAAATTTTCATACCTGACTTTGAGAGTGCTTTGCTATGATGGGTTGAAGTTCTGAACTTTTTCAATTTGAGTTTGAAACATGGTTTGGAGAGATCAGTAAAAGAGGAAAAAGCAAAAATGAAAACAAAAATATAGAGAGGAAGTTGAAAAATAGTTTTATTTACATGTGGCCAACAACCTAAGGAACTTAAGCAATTTTAGGAGTTGATTTGTGGAGGATGCAAATGTTGAAGGTGAGAGAAGAGATGGTGGAAGAGGAGAAGCGCCAACAAATGTTGGGGTGGAGTGTAGGAGAGAGATGTAGAGTTTAGGTTGCATTATAACTAATAGGTGTATAGATACACCTTAAAACATAAGCCATCAAATGATAAAGTGTGTGGTGCATCATAGACAAAACCTTATTTTATTGTTTTTTGATCTTTACAAAAGAGTTTTGGATACTCGTAGAATTTTCTTATTCTTAAGTTATAATATGATATTATCTCCGCTCCATTCTTGATGAATTATGAGGTCTTATTAAATTTTTGAAAAAAAAATTTAAATGAACTTATTGCAACATATTTTCATGACTTGAACAAATTGACCACATGAACTAGATTTGTCAACTCAAGAAATCAAGACACAATCTTAGCATGTAAAACATAAATCGACCTTGTTTCTTTTTTCTTTTCTTTTTAATCCATTATATTTGATGTATTTAACAATGAAATCAATTTCTAGATCAATTAGTTTTCTACCCTTGAAATTTACTAGTCCTATGTGACGATAGGCTGATATATAATAGTTAAAAAAACCAAATGATTTTATTTTCATGTATGTTGATGCTCAACTTCATCCATATTCAAAAAGATGTCACTTTATACACTAATAATTTATAAATATGATGCTCAATATTTTAAATATTACAATTGTGGGTAAATAATTTCTATATTCGTTGCAATCACATTTTCATCGTTAAGTTTTCATCTCTATTTTAAATCAATATAAAAAATAGGGTTAAATACATTTTATCCCTTTGAACTTTAGGTGTGTTTCAATTTACACGCTGACTTTTCTAGCAAAGAAATTAGATTCAAGGTACCATGACTCTAATAGCATATTAGAAAACATATTAGAAATTAAACCCGAAAAATAAGAAACATAGAAGTTGGTTCCATATTTTGATGTGTTGTATTGATATAATGAGGTAGGCTATTTATAAGCCAAAAAAAGTTTAGAACACAATGATAAAATCAATCTAATATAAAACTAAATCAGTCTAGATCAATCTAAGATATACTACAATTATTCTATTTCTAACACATTTTACTTCAGAATTTTACATGCATTTTACACATTTACTTTTGAAAATATGCATCGCAACACGTTGAAGTTACGAAACGTGCAAAACCCCATTTATGATAAATTGACATCCATTTCCATAATCTATTGTGTACAACTCAACACCTTGGATTTTTTTATTGTGTGCACTTAACCCCAAAAGTTTCTATTTTGTGTAACCCGATTTGCTTGCCTTAAAGGGAATGGATGTCAACTTAATAGAAGGGGTGTTATCCACTATTTGGTAATTTTAGGCGTCACAATGCATATTTTGAAAATTACTACAAGAAAAATGCATAATCCGATGGTGTTATTGATAGGTTTATCGCAGATACAATTATTACCGCAGGTTTTTACGAGTACGACCATGGATTTTTGGCCATTGGAGGAATATTATCGATGGGTATATATAAGTAAATGCCGATGGGTGTACCGACGGTTGTAAAAATGAAAATAAGTCAGTATAATTGCATTAAAGGCATTACTAAGATCATCAAATAAATAATATTTTCTATGGGTTTTTTAATTTTACCAATGGGTTTTAAAAAATAAAATTTATTTTTTATTATTTTCTATCTACGGGTTTAGCAATGGGTGCATGCTTTTTTAAAAAATATTTAATTTGAAAAAATCATTTTATTTCTTCAGGTTAGTCCTTTGTAATGTTTTATTTTTTTAAATAAATGATTACATTGCGGTATAACTTATCTATATAAATTATCCAATTATTTGGTATTTATTTAATTTTATTTATTACAAAAGGAAGCTCTCATATGAGCTTTAGTACATATCTGTTCTTTTACGTTTACAACATATACAGACAACTAAGTACAACATAATAAAAGCAACAACTACTAAATTACTACAATCAAATTCCTTTTGTGTAGGCCCATAATTCTCTGATAAACTTGGAGATGACATGGAAACACAACACATAGGGGTGAGAATTATACAATTCTCAATAGGGCATTTCCCTAAATACACAATCGTAATGTCATCATCATTGTCCTAACCACTTCATTTTAGTAAGAAAAAGGTGATCATGCATTACATAATAACAGTTCATTTTTAAAGTTCCAAATCATACTTTAAGTGGGTTGCTTTTAAAAATCAATCATTTAGTACATATTTGTCATAAGCTCATAATCATAGTAAATAATGTCAAACAAAATGATTAGATATGATATAAATATGTATATGTCAAATGTTGTGAAATTATCTTAATTGCCCTTGATAAATCAAAGAGGATCTTATCTCTTATTTGCCCTGGACAAGTCAAAGATGTTCTTATTTTCTTCATTTGCCCTCGACAAGTTGAAGAGGAATTTACCTTTATTGATTTACCCTTGATAAGTCAAAGAGGATCTTATCTTTCTTTATTTGCCCTTGACAAGTAAAAGAGATCTTATCTTTCTTTATGGCTATAGAACATAATTTAGTGTATCATTCACTTTTCTTTTTTCAAATGCATGTATAAAACACATATAGGCATTCATTCACAATGTGATTTCAATCATGCCTCATAAACCAATCTTTAAAGTCACTAGCATGCATTCATATACAATATACTTGAACTAAATATCATTATGTCACCAATATAATGCATTAGCACAAATAGAGCACATAGGCAGATTTCACACCTTTGTAGGACAATTTAATTTGCATATCAAACAACCAATTCATAGGCTATAAAATTATACAAGACACTTCAATGTGTCCCTAAGGTCCTGTAAAAATTTCAAAGCAAGAATCATTCTTTAACTGTGTTAACAAAATTAGACAAACTCAAGGTCAGAATTTCTCAGTTTCTACAGCCAAAGTCTCAATTTTTCTACCCTATCAAATGATTATATAAAATCACATAAAAATTCAGGGTTGGACTTCAATATGTCCTCAACACCCTGTAAAATTTAAAGGCTAATAATTCGGTCATTTGCTAGGGTAACAAAATTAGACAAATTCAATACTACAAACTGGAACTGGCTAGATAGCACCCTGACCTATTTGATTTTTCATTTTTTTTAAAATAGCAAAAGTCATTTTGAAGACCTAAGAAAAATACTGAAAACACCTTATATGTTAACTTTATCATATAAAATTTTCAGCTCATGAATCCATCTACAAACACTTCAAAAAAATCATGAACCGTAACCTATCTGTACAAATTAGAATTATAGCAACATGATTCAAAACTTGTTTTGCCAAAATGAGTTTTCTAACATCATCCAAACACTCTACCAAGTTATACACATCAATATCTATATATTATCAACCAATATAACTAAAAATATCAAATTAAATCAACGAAAAGATAAAAATGGATTTGAAGCAAAAAGAGGTTCAAAATCCTTACTTTTAAAGCTTTAGGGCTTCTAACTCCAAAGGTTCTTCCAAAAATGATTTTTCCTCACTTGCCTTCCAAACGCACCTAATCCCTTCCTTAATAGTGGAGTATGATATCTCAAGGTGGAGAATGGAGATGATTTGAAATTCTAATCGGTTGATTTTGTAGATTATGGAGAGTAGAATAAGTTTTGTGAAGCAATCTTAGTGTTTTAGTGACTTTGAGCCTAGATTTTGGGGATTTGAAAGCAAGAATGAAGGTTGGAGAGAAAGAACAATGGAAGGCTGTGTTTCTAAGCCTCTTGGCTGAAAATGATGATGGTGGAGTGATAAGGTTGGTGGCTTTATGTTTATCCTAGTCTATGTGTAGTAATTATGTAGGTAAGGTTTGAATTTCTTTCTTTCTTTTTGAAAAAGAAATGAAATGAATGGCTATGATTGTTTTCTTGGTCAAATAATGGATCTTGGTCATCCACTTGGCTGAATATAAGTAGGTCACTTTAACTTGGTGATCAAGTAAATTTTTCGGTTTTAAAATCACACACTGAAATTCTCCGAACAAATGATATTGGCTCCTGGGTAAGATAATAATAAATGAAAGGTCATGATTAAAACTTACTTTTCAAGTTTCAATCCTTCTTATCCACTTGGCATAAAGTGGTTGGTAAAGGTTACTTGGTTACTGCCACCAAGTAATTTTTAGGTGTTAAAAATCGCACATCAAAACTCTACCGAACAAGTAAAACACCAAACTTAGGTAATCAGATATTGCTTGAAATTAAATTCCAGGTATAAAATCTTCATTTCTAACTATTTCTAACATCAATCCTATGTTTCTCATCCTGGGCATCTCCTGGCCTGGATTCTAGGGTTTTGCTTTTTCACTGGCAGCGGCAGCAAGGTTACTATTCATGCTCGACCTAAATTTTTTTTAACTTCTCCATTAGGCCATCTTCATCATTGCTAAAACTGTCAGATTTTTTAAATTATCACTAATAAAGCTCAAATTAATTTTTAAATAATTTTTTGAGTGCTACAATATTAATTAAGAAAATAATGAAATAATATTCAAAAACACAAAGTGATGAAATAAATAAACAAAGTATTATAATAAAATAAATACAACGTGCAATAAAACATAAAGTTAAAAAAAGCTATATAAAAACTAGCTAAACTTTTCTTCGTAAGCATCGACGACGATGGCAATGGCGGCATCGCCGTCATCGGACCTATCAAGTTGTCTGCACCATCAGAAGGTGAGGAGCCCTGAAAAATGGGGGAGTGGGAATCTGGAGGAGCTTATTCTTGTTGAAGCTGGAGGATCCTAAGGCCTACATGTTCCTGAAGAAGCTTATTACATTGGTAATGATCTTCTCCTCTTGAATTTACTCTTTTCTTTCTTGGCCTTCTCCTGTTGTTGTTCCCATGGACAGCTTCAGCCTAAGCTCCTCTCCTAAACTGTTGAAGAAGTTATGCCTCCGCTCTTGCTACTACTAGATAAGATGTGCTTGCTGCTATGGCTCCTAGTTGAGGGCATCAGGATCCTTCTGGGCATCATCCCCAGTAACAAACCTAGTGGTGGAGGATCAGGACCTCCTACTAGGGTAATACCTTATCCAATACATGCGACCCTTGTAAGGGCCGCCACCACTGGGCTAAGATATCATCATCATTTGGAGGAGAAGTGATATGGGATCGAGCCTAGCCTCAGCCACCTGGGTTGGTCTGGATTTGTGCTTGCTCCAAAGCTTTGTATACTCATGCTACAAAGAAAAAAAGATAAAACACATTAGAAGTAATAATTATGACAGAAATGAAAAAGTAATAAAATTTAGACTAAATATCCAACAGGTCCTCAGGTTTGCATTGGGAGACAAGTTCAGTCCCTCAGTTTTGAAAATTTCAAATTGGTCCCACATTTCAAAAAAAGGGACAAATTGGTCCTCCGTACAATTTTGTACAATTAAAAGGGGACAAATTGGTCCCTCTAAACTCTATGAACTACAAAGGACCAATTTATCCCTTTTTATGAAATGTCAGGGACCAATTTAGGATTTTCAAAATTAGAGGACTAAATTGTCCCTAATGCAAACCTGAGGGACTATTGGGTATTTAGTCTAAAATTTAAATAGAAAGAGGTATGAATTTAGACTTACATATGTAGTTTAGAGCGACGATCGACCCAGAACTCTCCTATCTCCTCTTACTACTCATCCTTTCGGTGTTGGTCTCCGACCAGCTCCCCTGGGTCGAAGGGCGGTTTAGCTCCCTCGACTCCACAAATATGTATAGTAAAGTCATAAAACATACTATTTGCTACAATTCAAATGCAAATTAACATTATTAAATGTATAAAGATTAAAGTTTTACAGACGTTTTCAAGTCCCTTTATATGTGCTCAACCCACCCATAGCAACTTACCTTTCAGTGAGGTGATAAAGGGCATTTATGCCGCTTATCTTGCTACCAAACCTTAGCTTTTTGCATGAGTTTTATTGTGTTATTAATGCAATTAATTAGGATTTTGATTTATTCCTTATTGTGTGATTTTAATAGAATTATTGGTTTTTGCACTGATTTTGGAATAATTTGTAATTACACTCTGTTGCGTTTAATTTGTTTCTTTGAGCATGGTTTTGTGCATAGGAGTTTTGAATCAAGTGCAAAGTGTTAAGAACAAGGCTGAACACTCTTTGGAAGAAGCTTGGAGCTAAAAGGAATAAAAGCCGTAGAAGCTTATGTTCGAGTGAGCGTCTGCGCTCATTTAGCATTGCAACGCTCGCAGAAAGATTTCTAGGATAAATTAGAGCAACGCTTTCTGGAGAGCACTGCGCGCTCTTGAGCACTGGAGTGCTGGTACAATGATGGAAAGACAATTTACTTATCTATTTTTGGGTCCTACTTTGGCCCATTTTAGAGAGAGTAGATATAAGACTTACTCAGACTTTTACCATAGCTTTTGACTCACTTTTAGATCTACACTTTAGATTGCTATTATTCTCTCTCCATCTTCTCTGTCTTCTTCTTCTATACTCTTTTTTCTCTTAGGGATTCCATAGGTGAATTGCTTTGTTCTTATGGATGGTAGTAAGGATTGTTACTATTATTTCCAGGTACTCTTTTAGATTCATTAATTGTAATCTTCCATAGATGGAGGAGTAGATTTCTTTATTAGTGTAAGGGTTTCCAGATTGATTAGGATGATGTTTGAGACTCCTTTTTGATATTAAATGCATTGGTCTTCTTAATGTTTTGCAGTTTCTATTCCTTTAATTATTGTGGTGATTGCTATAATCTTTATTGGAAAAACTAATTGGCGATCATCGTTAGGGAAACCCTTTGGGCATAAATTGATAGATCTATTGGTTTATGTTTAAAGGAGAACATTAGAATTAACTTTCGATTGGTTGTTAGGCTATAGCAATTGGCTCATTAAATTAATGTGATTTCTTAAATTGATATCTTTACATTGATCAAATTCTAGAGGTCATCGATCACTAGTAGAATTGCTAGTAATTTATTACTAATAGCCACCAATGGATTTAATATTTGGTCAATGATAATTAAATTTCAATCCTAGGAATACCTTGCATTAGTGCTTCTTCATTGCTGCTATTATCTTGTTGCTATTATCATTTAATTTAAATTGTTTAATTCTTACTCTTCAAAACCCTCCCAATTTTCCAACTAAGTGATAAAGCCTCCTTAAGAGACGACATAGGTTGTACCATTTACTACATTTTTTGTGCAACTTAGCAATAAACTAATTTTCTAAGGATGTAGGCGATGGCCGTTGAAATTTTGGCAGGTATGGGGAGGCATTAAAACTTAGTTGTTTATTTTTCTATTTTTATTTTATTCTAGTTTTTATTTTCTACTATTTATTTTATTTCTGAAAAAATGACGAAAAAAATTTCTATTTCCTTGTATGAGGCATTCTCTCTATCTGGAAATTTAATACCTCTTGACTTTGAGATCAGAAAACTTTGAGAAAAATCAAACAGGAAAAGCATCAACGCGGAACCATCTAGGCATTCTAATCCTCTGTTTAGTGTTTCAGGAAATAATTTGACATAGGAGATAGGAACAGGACACTTAGGGAGCTCATTGCTCCTAATTTTACCTAGCGCCTTGGCCATTACATACCCTAGGTTTGACAATGACTTTGAGCTCAAGGGGTACCTGGTTCATGCTTTGTCCAAGTTCCATGGCCTCTCTGAGAAGACCCACACTAACATATAAAGAAGTTACATATGGTGTGTTTTGGCATGAGACCCAATGGGGTAGAGGTGGATGATGTTAAGCTGAGAGCATTCCCCTTCTCCCTAAAGGATGCAACAAAAATTGGTTCTTCAATTTGCAGATAGGCTAAATAGTTGGATGAGGATGAAGATGTTTTTCTTGGAGAGGTACTTTCTCGCCTCTAGAGTGGCTTCTATCCAAAAGGAGATCTCTTGAATCCGCTAATCAAATGAGACTCTCCATGAATATTAGGAGCATTTCAAGCTCCTCTGTGCAGATGCCCCAACCATCAAATCCCAGCAGCTCCTCATTCAATACTTTTATGAAGGTCTTGTACCTCCTCGGTAGGTGTATGATTGATGCTGCAAGTGGAGGGGCACTCTTGGATAAGACATTGGAAAAAGCCGTGCTTTAATTGAGAACATAGTTGCAAATTTTCAGCAATTTGGATCCAAGGTAGCCACAAATACTAGGGGCCTTCATAAGTGAGTCAGCTAGAAAATCCATTGTTAACCCAAACTTTATAGTAACTTTCTAGCCTTATACAACAATTAATGGTGAGCCAAGCAACAACTCCAGTGGTTCCTAAGATATGTGGCATATGTACTTCAAATGACCATCACACTAATATGTGCCCAGGTATTATAAGATGACTCAACCTGGGTCACAGCAACAAATCCCTTCTAGAGTCAACCTCATAATCATGTAGGCTAGTTCCCATGGAACACTTATAACTCCAACTGGAAGAATCACCCCAATTTGAAGTGGGGTAATAATTCTCAACAACGGGGCCAACCTTCACATCAAAAGTATATGGCACCTCATCAGAGGCAACCGGCCCTTCTTACACCTCCATTCTCATATCCCACTATGATGAGATGATGATGATGATGGAGCAAATGCAAGAGATAAGAAAAGGAAAATGCCCAGTTGAAAGAAGAGGTGACTCAAATAAAGCAAAACTAGAGTTAGTAAACCTAAGCCTCCAGTTACCCTCTCGAACCTTGCCTAATCCAAAGGGAAATGTCGTGCAATTACCCTAAGGTCTGGGACGAAAATGCTAAAGGTAACAAGGCCTGTAGAAAAAGATTAAAAAGAAACAAACGGGCTTAGAGATGTTTCTAGAGACACTACAATGCTCAAATAGCACTACAACGCTTAGCTGAGCATAGGATGAAGAATTGGCACAAGAGCACTTCTTGGGCGAGCACGCAGCACTCAAATAGTGCAACGCTCAAGAGGGCACCAAGAGATGAAAATTTCACTCCGCATTGGCATTCCCACAAAGGATGCAACCTAGGAAGGCTACTATTGCAAATTTGGATCCAACACACTAGAAACCTTTCAAAAAGTGCAAGTAAACATACCTCTATTGGATGCAATAATGGAAATTCCCAAATTTGTAAAATTCTTGAAAGATCTATGCACCAATAGGAGGAAGATCAAGGGTGATGGGGAAAAGAAGGTGACCATGGGGGTAATTGCTTCCTCCATTATCAAGTCAAGCAATCTACCACCCAAGTATAAGGATCCAAGCACATTCACTGTCCTTTGTATTATTGGGAACTTGCACATTATAAAGGCCCTGGCTGCATTCTTGAAGCTTAACATTAATGTTATTCTTAAATCTCTACCAATCCTTGTACTTTTGAGAGCTCAAACCAATGGGTTGCAAATTCAGCTGGCCAACCGAACATCAAGACCAGGGAGTATTGGAATGTTCATGAGGTAAATGATTTAATATTTCCTCTTAATTTTTATGTGTTTGAGATGGAGAATGACACCAATGCCAGCCAGTATACATTAATCTTGGGTAGACCATTTTGAAAACTACTACAACCATGATTATGTTTATGCTGGCACATTATCCATGGAGTGTGGGGACATGAAAGTCCAATTTAACTTATTTGATGCTATGAAACATCCCCATGAGGAACACTCTGTGTTTGGCATTGATGTCATTGACTTTTAATTGATGATGCTTGTGGAAATTTGCTTTGTAAATATCCAACCTCCTTCTCAACTTTCTCTTCTTCTATAGGATATGATGTGCCTATTTTAGAATGTCCCAGTTTTCAGTGAGATGTACTCATGCTGGCGGCAGTCATCAGTTTGTCAATGCTTCAAAAATAGCCCATAGTGGAAAGAAGCCCTGTGAAGGGTAGAAGCTACAGAGCCCCAGCAACATGAAACTGAAATGTCAAGTCTGATAGAAGGGACCATTCTTGGTCACTTGTGTGCACCTATAGACCCCAAGACCAAAATCCTGTGACATTGATGGGCATTGGTAATGCACCTATATGAAGTCCCTAAGGATTTGGGGGCTTAGATGGCTTATTTGTAGGTTGAAATGTACACCCTCCTTGAGGATCCTGACCATCCAACTTAGGGACATTAAAGCAAAGTGCTGGGTGGGAGACAATCCAGTGAGATTTTCTTTTCCTTTTCTTTTATTTTGGTGCATTTTAGTTTTTGTCATTTTTATTTTTAATTCTTGCATCATGTTTATTTTTGTTTGTGTTCTACACTATTCCTTTGGCACCTTAGAGATCATATGCATAGGCTCACACCACATGCACTATATTGACATGCTTGGCATTGACTTTATTTTGTATTGCATGCTTGGTGGATTCATTGTGTTGTTGGATTGAGTATATATACTTTTACCTATAAGATTTTGACCCCTTTCATTGGACTATCATGTACCGTGCTTATTTGTTCATGTGTGTTTCCTCTTTGGATTTACATTCTAGAACTTGCTTAGGGTTTTGTTTGAAAATATGTTTTCATGTGCATGCTTGAATATGATTGAGGCATTTTTCTTGTTTTTAACCACTTGCCCATATAGCCACTCTTTGCATATTACCATTGTTTAGCCCCTTTAAGCCTTATTTCTCATTCTTTTGTTTTAACACATCCTTAGCCAAAAGTGAAAAACCATGAAATATCCTAATCTTTTAAGCTTAGGAGAGTTTGTGCTTTTCTTATATGTGCTTGAGCACAAGTATGGGGGAGAACATGAGACATGCTCCAATTTAAGTGTGGGAAGGAACAATATATACCAAAACAAATTCAGCAAGTGGCACACTAAAAAATAAATAAAGAAAGAAATAAGGATGAAAAGTTGATTTAAAAAGAATTAAGGAAAAGCTTGGTTGAAGGTGTGCCACATTGCAAAAGAAAAGTCTATAATTGTGTTAAGTTAGACAAAGTGTACCCTTAAGCACTTGTGCTCTTAGTGTATGCATTTGCTTTCCTTTGACTTGAGGTTTAGCCATTGGCTTATATATTTATCCACCTTCACCAAAGCCTCATTACAACCAAAGGTAAGTTTCTTGATTCAGTATGCATGTGTGTATGACAAAATGAAGAATGAGACCCATAGCAAGCCTATGGTAATACATTTTCATTTGAGGCGATTGAGTGTATATCATAACCCCAAACACTTGAGTGAATGAGTGAAGCACTGACTTTGAGAGGATTTTTGTACTTGTTCATGCATAATATATGGATTCTACCATGTGTGCTATGTTTATGTTCATGCCTTGTTTGTTGGTGTGAAAGCTTACTATTGTATCTCTAGGTTTATTGGATTAGTGTATTGTCATTTCTTTTCATGCATCATGCATATGTACACTATTTCTCATCCATGCCTTGGTCTAATTTGATTTTGCACATGAGGACATGTGAAAGCTTAAGTGTGGGGGAGTTTAATAAATGCATTTATGCCACTTATCTTGCTACCAAACCTTAGCTTTTTGCATGAGTTTTATTGTGTTATTGATGTAATTAATTAGGATTTTGATTTATTCCTTATTGTGTGATTTTAATAGAATTATTATACTTTATTGCATTTAATTTATCTCTTTGAGTATGGTTTTGTATATAGAAGTTTTGAACCAAGTGCAAAGTGTCAAGAACAAAGCTTAGAACTTTTGGAAGAAGCTTGGAGCAAAAAAGAATAAAAGCCATAGAAGCTCATGTTTGGGTGAGCATGTCAGTGCTTGGCAGAAGAGTTCCAGGATTAATTAGAGCAATACTTCTGGAGAGCACTACAACACTCCTTGAGCATTGCAGTGCTGGACGATGATAGGAAGATAGTTCACTTATCTATTTGGGTCCAAAATTGGCCTATTTTAGAGAGCAGTATATATAAGATTTACTGAGCTTTTACCCTAGCTTTTGACTCACTTTTAGATTTACACTTTAGGTTGCTATTATTCTTTCTCTCCATTCTTCTCTCTCTCTTCTTCTATACTCTTCTCTCTCTTAGGGATTCCATAGGTGAATTGCTTTGTTCTTATGGATGGTAGCAAGGATTGTTGCTATTATTTCCAATACTCGTTTAGATTCATTGATTGTAATTCTTAAGAGATGGAGGAGTAGATTTCTTTACTAGTGTAAGAGTTTCCAAATGGATTAGGATGATGTTTGAGACCCCTTTGATATTAAGTGCATTGGTTTTCTTAATGTTTGTTGTTTCTATTCCTTTAATTATTCTGGTGATTGCTGTAATCTTTATTAGAATAACTAAATTGGCGATCATCATTTAGGGAAACCCTTTGGGCATAAATTGATAGATCTATTGGTTTAGGTTTGAAGAAGAACATTAGAATTAACTTTCCATTGGCATTAGCCTATAGCAATTGGCTCATTAAATTAATGTAATTTTTAAATAAATTGAGATCTAGTCTATTAGTTATTTTCATTGATCAAATTCTAGAGGTCGATCAATAACTAGTAGAATTGTCAATAATTTATTACTAATAGCCACCAATGGGTTTAATATTTGGTCAATGATAATTAATTTCTAATCCTATGAATACCTTGCATGAGTGCCTTCTTCACTGTTGTTATTATCTTTTAATTTAAATTGTTTAACTCATTTTTCAAAACCCCAATTTTCCAACTAAGTGATAAAGCCTCCTTGAGAGACGACCTAGGTTGTACCCTTTACTACATTTTTGGTGCAACGTAGCATTAAACTAATTTTCTAACTTGAGAAGGTAGGAAACAACCTCTGTTCATAAGGCTTGATTTGTCTTCCTCTTATTGGACCTATCCTTGAAAGTCGGGTCGAATACCATAGCGCCCAAGTTGCTAAGGGTGGCATCATTTAGCTAAGAGCTATTCATATGGCCCTTGCAGAACATCATGAAACATTCCTCGCAATCGCTTAGAGGACCTAATCCTAAGCCTTCTTAACAATGGGCTCATGCTCTAGTAGAATGTAAAACATTCTCTACATGCATAAAACATACAACATATAAGTAATCATAAGCATATACATAACATAAACATATTTTATCAAAAGCAAATAAATCATAGCATTACCTTCCACTCTTACCACCACATCTCCTTGACATCTCTCTGGATGTCATCAGTGACCACAGATTATACCTACTTTGTATAACCTTGGAAATTCGATGGTAACCCTCAATAAAATGATCAAAGCTGTTATATAAACGAACTAAATTAAATACAATGAAAATATTTTAAATATCATATGCAATCCAAAATTAAAATGCCATAGAAAATATGTTTAAACTTACATGTCTTTACGTCCAACATCATTTGGGGGAGCGGTTACCATCAGGTTCAAGCGGCCTACCATCTGGTCTTAGCAACCTCCCATTCGGGTCTTATGTCTATGACCCACTCGAGGAAAACAGGAGTTAATGAGATGTAGGGCTAAGAGTCGGGGTAGTGGTAGGGCTAGGGTGGCGCCACTACTATAGGTAGGTTGTGATTGGAAATAGGCGGAGGTGGGGGTTAGCATACTTGGGAGTGGGCATCATTCGAAGAGAAGGGGTGGTGGTGAGGGATAATGGTGGAGGTTACAGAAGATGAGGTGGTGGAGGGGCGGTGGTGGTCGCTAAACTAACCTCCCTAGGTCGGCCTCTATTCTTACCAACCATACTTGAGATAATTAAATAGTGCACAAAAAGATATAATTACATGCAGAAATTCAAAGTAATTTCAAAATATTATTGCATATAATATTTAACACCTTAGTTAATCTGAAAGTTTATGATTATTTTCATCATCACTTTATTGTTGATCATTATTTGAATCATCACCACTACTATCATATATTCAATTGGTCTTTAAATTTTTTTAATACAATTAATTTTAATCTTATTTCCCTAACAAAAATTTTCACAAAATTTTGACGGTATCTTCACTTAAATTAGGAGTTTATGTTATCAGATATTTCAATGAACTTAACAAGCATAGACATTATTAAAGGTCAACAACATAATAGACATAGTTAAACAGTTACATATTAATGATTGCATACAATTCACATAATCCTAAAAACCATTTTCAACGCATCCCCTCCTCACATGCATCTTGCAATCTTCGCAAACACAAAGAATCCCACAACAAAAATGCAAACAAGTCAGGAAAAAACCTCTACCCTTTCCTCAGTCATGCAATTCCCATTTCCTACAACTCTATCCTAGAAAACATGTGTCTCTATCCTACATACATATTAAAGGATATAAATAACAAGGATTTCGTTACTAACCTCTACCTATAGTGAAAAAACACAAAATGAAAAAGCTCCCTGCACGCAACCAAATCCAATCCTGAAAATCCAATATCAATAAATATTTAACTTTACACACTTATAAACATTTATACATACAAAACATAAAATAAAAAGAAGGAAAAAGATGGCAAATCACTCTCAATATAAGTCAGTAGTGCCACCCTCCAGCACAACTCCTACATAACAAAATAACAACAACAATTACTCTTTAACGCATTAACAAACAACACTATGGGCACCCATAAACAAACAAAAAAACTAAACCGAATGAAAATGCTCACCAACGTACCTAGATTGCAATGGTGGTCTTTGTTTCACGAATGAACTCCGACGGCGGCAATAAGGCAGTGAGAGAGAGAGAGAGAGAGAGAGATTTGCAGAAATGGCAAAGAAGAAGAGCGCAGTTGCAAAATATCCTCAAGTTACCGACAAGTACCGAGGGTGAGCTCATCGGTAACCGATAAGTGAAATGGTGCGTTTTGTCATATTCCTACGGAGTTTTTCGATGGGTATTTGGGAATTCCAATTGCAAGAGTTACCCAACGGTCTAATATTTCAAAAGCCCGTCGATAAATATAAAAAAACAAAAAATATGCATTTTTTAACTTGTATCCGTCAATAACCCAAAAATTTTAAAAAAATTACAAGCATAATATATTTTTTTATTTCCATCGGTAAGCGCCATCGGTAAATTTAATAAAATTAAAAAATAATAAAAAAGAAAAAATTATTTTAATTACAAGTAATCCCTCAATAAATTAAGGAAAAAATTAAAAAAATGAGATTATAAACACCTCTTATCATACCCGTCGATAATTTACTCAAATTAAAAAATTAAAAAGTAATTCATTTCTTTTCAGGCACCCGTCGGTAGTATTTCGGTGACTCATTGGAAATTGTGCGTGTTATATAGTGGCGCCATTAACTCCTGGCGGGTTGTCGTGTAATTAGTTATCAAAAGATTAATATTGAAAAAATATGGCAATCCGTTAGAAAACCCATTAGTAGTTACCAATGGTTATGACATCTCTGTTCCACGGATTTCTAGTAGCGAAAGCTAAGCTACAGAATTTTACATGACATAAAATTTGGGGATAAAATGTGTTAAAAATAAAATAATATCGTAGTATATCTTGGATTAATTTACTTTTATATTATATTGATTTTATCATTGTGTTCTTGATCTTTTTTTCAGGCCTATATATAACCTATCTCATTATATCAATATAACTCAACGAATCTAGGATTATTCAACCAATTTTAGTGTTTCTTATTTTCTTATTTTTCAATTCTTAACTTCTACTATGTTTTCTAACATGTTAAATCCACCCATCTTGAACTTAGTTTCTTCTCCTCCAGAGTTCTTGGGATTCACTCCTTTGTTTATTTTCCTAGGACATATCTCTCTGTTTCTCCATGGTTTCTCCACTTAGCTTCGCTATTGCATTCTGCTACCTCCACCTTTGCACTCTGTTGGCTCTACTTTAATACTCGTTGTCTTAGATCCAATCCTATGTTCATTGCCTATGTGTCAGTCCAGAGTTTCCTCCTTTCTACTTGTGACAAGCTTAATGTTCAATGAGCTTTAACTTGAGCGGTGTTAGAAATAAAATAATATCGTAATATATCGTAGTTTGATTTAGACTAATTTAGTTCTATATTAGATTGATTTTATTACTATGTTTGACCTTATTTTGGCTTATAAATAGCCTATCTCCTTGTATCAATATAACATATTACAAGAATATATAAATTATTCAACCAGTTTCCTTGTTTCTAATTTTCTAGTTTTTAATTTCTAATATGATTTCTAACAAAATGCTTTTAACTCTAAAAAATATATGAAAGGAAAAAAAACAAAATATTGTTTGTCAAGCCTTTGTTTTTTCTTTACTAAATATATATCATGACAAAAAAAATTAAAATGGAAGCGAAAGAAATAAAAAGACCAGTCTAACTTAAATAAAAAAAAAAATTGTTGTGTCAAACATCAATAAACCTAAGTCCCATAAGCACTATAAAAAGAAGGGGAAAATCATCACTTCAAATTATTCAACGGCTTCAACAGTCCAAGTGCTTTACCATTATAAAAAGAACGGCTTCTACACGAAGGGGTATATTCATAGGGGAAACAAGAAGAGTATAGGAAAAAAAATATAGAGAGGTGAGACAATTGAACAAGAAAGAACCAAAAAAAGTGAGAGGATGCTTAATTGGAGTGGCTTAGAAAATAGAAAAAAAATAAAAATAAAAATACAATTGGAGTGGTTGAGGGTGTCATTCTATGGGAGAAAAAAATGCTTGAAGGGAAACAAAGTGAGGAAAAGAATATTCAGACTACTCTCACTTAATTTATTCTTAATTAATATAAAATTTTATCGCTCACACTTAAATTCCAACATTCTCTTCTTTTAAGTGTGAGGATTTAATATGATGTGCTCTCTCAAGTCTTTTGGTCTCTGAAGTCTCAAGTGCCTTGCCATTATTAATTTATTCTTAATTAATAATCTTGATCAATGTTAAGGATGGGACCACTCTAGAGCACAAGCTGACAATTATGTCCAAATTTCAAATGCACGTGAACAGAAACCGTGTGCCACTTGTTGGGCACAACTGAACGAGGAATCTAAAATCTAGGTAATTCTTAATCAATAAACTAAGCAAAATAAAAAAAAAAACTACAATAATAGATCAAATGTTACATATTTAACAAAATACTTTAAAAAATGCATCTGTAAGTCTTCTTTATCTTATCTTATTGTCTTCATTAATCTATTCTAATCAATATTTTTGTTACTAAAAATTTTGATAAACATATCCACAACATCGAATTGTACGTATTTGTGAGATACATTGTAATAAGAATAATGGAATATTTGACACATAAATAGAGTGGGTCAACTAACAAGACAACCGCAAAAGCAACAATGTGCTTATTAGAGTAATGAGTAGTGTTATTTCAATTATTTAAAAAATAAATATCTATTGAAACACCTATTTTATTATTATTAAATATAATCAATAAATATAAAAAATAAATAAAAATCATCATTACATCTAATAATGATAAAATGAGCATTCCAATAATAAAAACTATTTCAATTGTTCAAATAATATTTATGGGGAATTGATACCTTAGCTCCTTGGCAGTCCTGTTGCACATTAATTAGCTGGCGAATACAAATCTAGAAGGGTATATTTAAATCTGGAACCAATTTGAAAATTTGAAGTGCATCTGATAAAGTCTCAATTATTAAAAATGGCCTAAGTCAAATATTATGAGTAAACAATTCATAGGATACTTGGGGGTTGTTTTAAATTGCTATTATTTTTGTGTTTTTTAAAATTTTTAGGTAACAATTAATAAAATTAACTAATTACAAAAAATATGCCACCATATTTTTTTCTTGTTTTAAAAAGTAGAATTTAAAAACATTCTTTTTAGCTACTTTCTAATTTTTGCTTTTAAAACATAAAACATGTTCTTTTGTTTAAAAATAGATATTAAAAAATAACCAACCAATTAATTTTTTTCATTTTCACTTTAAAACACAAAACCCTTTTTTTTTTTCCTTGCCTACACCTATTTATGTTTAGGAGATACCTAAGTGCTTAGTTAGGTTTCTCATTTGTGATTTTGGTGTTGTCCAATGAAAGCAAGGCGGAGCCTTAAGTCAGAACTGAGGGTGGAAATAGGCCTGGCATTGAAAAATAATGTCAAGCTAAGGCTTATTAGAAACCCTATTTATTCTCTAGGCCAGGCCTGAGCTCACAATTTAACCTTCTTTTAACAAAAATATCAAATATCAAACCAACACACTACACATGGGGAGCTAGCATTGCCACAACTAAACCCAACACTGCTCTTATTGCTCATTTTATCACATTAACATCTTTATTTAATTATACAAATTCTAATTTAATGGTAAAACCCTAACTTCTTCTCTTTTAGTGATTTTGTGGCTCGTAGTGTCATTTCATTTTCTTTCTAGTTTCATCCAGATATTGTTTCTTCTCATTTTTCTCTCAAATTAGAGTAGCTCTTGTTCATACTCTCATTCCATAACATCCTGTGTTGGACTTTACTTTTTTCTCTTATTATGTACCAGCTGCCACTTCTTCAGACCAATGTTAGAGCTTCAAATGCCAATGTACAAGACCATCGCTAACCACCATGTCAGACTTTTGCAAATTGGTCATCTCGTTTATTGTAATATTTCTTAATGAATATGAAGCAAGATTTAATAAGATATGTTTATCTTAGGAATAAATGTCATTGCTTCTTATTGTTAGTTGAGCTTGTTTATCTTGCATACTAAGTCTCATTTTATGCCTACTTTAATTATTTTTTTCCCAATATCTTATAGTTTTGAGAGGCAATACGGTTGATTATTTTTCTTTTGGTTCTATTAGTACTTGATTGAGACTTAAAGTCTAAAATTTTTAAAAATACACCCTTTAATAGCAAGCTCAGGCAAGTTAGATCTTGATAGGCCCACTCAAATCAATAAAAGTCTATAACAGGCAGAGGCCGTGCATGGAAAGCCTTGATACAAGGCTCGACTGCTTCGCGTAAAGCCTAGCTTGGCCTTGCCTTCCCACCCCTAGTGGGGATTGAAAGTTGTGGCTTATCTCTGGTAATAAAATTACTATTTTGTGTTAGCTTTCACTTTATTTTTTTACAGCCTTGACCGTACTCTCCTCAAGCTTTCTTTGCACTACCTTCCTTATAACCCACTTACCTCTCTCATGTCTCTCTCTAATCCCCTTAATTAGGAAGCCATTGGTTGTGAAAAAAAGTGAAAATCTATGTGAAAATACATTTTGAACCATTAAATTTAATTTGGTTGTAATTTTGGTCTTAGAATGACTTCATGCCTAAGATTTTAACTTATGTGCAATACTACACAAAGAATTCTAAATATAGGTTGTGATATGAGGAAATCAATTTTAAAAAAAATTTGTGAAATCATATGAGGCTTAAATAAGGACGAGTTTATGCTTCTCTTTCATTGGCAATGCAAACCCATTAATAATACTACATGTATGTAATTGATATCCTTCCTGCTAGAACAACGGATTGGTCATTCGTCCTAGCCCCTGGCCAATTCCCGACCTCTTGTGTAGCACCCAAGCCCATCGGGCAACACTATTCAAGGTTCCTGTCGAAGAGCATGACGGCCTTTTCCCATATTGATATACAAAGAAGGAGCCAAGGAATAGGGGTAAAATGTTGGCTAGCAGCGGTGTAACCGGTAAGAGGGAAAACACACGTCTTCGGTAGAGGGTTCCGATAGTAACTATCCCTTGCTTTCTGGAAACTCAGGTCAGAGGGATTTGCCATCGATCTTCGTCGTGCATGGCCAACGGTGGATCTACCGCGGGAGGCTGCTAACGGACAGGGTGGGAGGAGCGTTGCGGTGGTGGCATGAGAGGAGAAGGCGGATGTGGAGAAATGAAGAGGAGAATAGAGTGAGATGATGATTAGAAGGGTAAAATAAGAAAATGATAATTTGAATTGAAATTTAATTTTTTTATTGAGTTATTTTATAACCATTACCAGTTGATATTTAATGAATAAGATTAGTTAAGGATATTTATTAATAAACTCACCTTCCTTATCAGTGCAACAAAGTATGAGCATGGGTTTAAGGGTGGGTTTGATAATGCTTGAATTGTGTGTCTTGGTTTATTATGTCAATTTTTTCTATTGGTAAACTAAAAAGTTGAAAACTACTACATGGCTTTTAAAAGCCAATTGTTTTGAGGCAGTACTGGTGGGGTGCACTTTCAAAAGTCGCTTCTCCTCTTCTAAAATTTAAAAAAATTCAAAAGACTAATATAAATCTTGAATTTTAATAAAAATAAAAATTTATCCATTCATTAATTAAGGCTTTTAGTTTTTATTCTTTCCACAGTATTTATGCCTATTCAGGCCATTTTATATTTTGGAGGCGACTTAATATATTTATAAAATATACTTCAATAACTTCTCCTTATTCAAGAGCAAGCTTAGCTATTTTACCGGGCAAGTGCTAGATAGCTTTTGTAAGAGCCAAGTAGCTCGCACCAGTTTTTTGAAGGCGTGCATACCAACAAAGCCTTAATTTTCTTCCTGGATTCTGTGTTAACCAAGGTGTGCTTGTTCCTTACTGATTCTATTCTACTTCCAATTAGCTCCATTATATTCACAATGAGCTAACCCATCCTCAGCCTCTTAATTATTGTTAATTATTATTATTATTTTTGGTTACAAATGAGGTGATGATGTGAGAAATCCATTAAAAAAAAATGTGAGAAAGAAGAGAGAGCTAAAGTTAATGCAATGCAAAACTTTATTGTCTTAAAAATTAAATCTTTTGTCACTTTAATATCAGATAAGAGTTTTCACTTGGGTTATTAATTTTAATCTATATTCAGTGCTGCTGATTTTTCAGTTAAAATTCAAAACACGATTTTATTTAGCAACTAGAAAATACTTAAAATGGATTAATAAACAAGGGAATGTTTTTATGAATAGTTCAAACAATCAACTGAACTTCCAAAATAATATCGTTCGCGTAAAATCTTGATTGCCTTGTTATAACGTCAAGGTTTTCTCTGCATTTTCACGTTAGTGACACACGAAAATATTTACATCAGTTGTATAATTTTGGGCCATTTTTTAAATTTTTGGAGGAAATGGGCCATAGATTGCCCACAAAATATTGCCGTGCCCCATCCAAAAGTGAATTTTAGTTCGACCATGTTCAGTGTTTGGTGTCTACCATACCGTCCCATGTGAGTCTTGCCGTCTTTTTTTTCTGTCGTTGAAGATTCTTGCCCTCTTTTGCCACACTCTCTCTTAATTAATTAAGCATAATGATAACAGCTAAACTATAAAATAACATCCTGAATTTTTGTTTTTCAAGTCGAAAAAACAATCCTTAATTTTTCTTCACATCTTTAGGGCAAATGTTTCAAATTGTATATAGTGTAATTGCAGTGAATTGTGATGGATCAAATTCAAAATAATAATTTATGTGAGTAAAATAAAATTATAAAATTACCCGAGTATAAATTGATTAAAGAAAGAGAGGAGTATCTTTTATGTAAAAAACAACCCCTGAATATGTGGAGATTTAATTCTCAGTACGTGTTTATCACAAAAAAAAATCTCAATTGGCGAACTTTTAATCCAAATCTATAAAATTTCATATGATTTAAAAATGGTTTATTATTTCTAGACAAATTCTAATATACTCCCTAATGAATATGGTGTACCAAATTCTTGGTGATCCTAATGGAATAGATTCAATGATGTATCAGTGCTAATTACGCTTCACAATAATAATTCTTCATCACTATCTCTCCTCACTTCAAATCATCTTATACTAGCGCCGTCAAAACCACAGTTCACCACCTCTCTTTTTCACCTATTTTCTCTCACTTTCTGGTCTATGAGCAATCATCTAAATCTTGACATCCCAAATGCCTAAAATCTTGATTGCAAAACTTGAAAACCACACGAACAATAATTTATTGATCCATGTAAATCACATAATCATTTGACAATTAAAACTCCATTATAAATTTTGTTAAAATTATGTTTTTCTTTCTATTTATTTTATACCTTTTTGAACCTATGAGGATCAACAACGGATAACTTGAGAAAGTCTTGGATTGTATTAATCCCATTAGCGCACAGTTTTTGTTGAATGCTCCGTCTTTCCCAATCTTCTTTAGCACCACATTTCGCCGTGGATAGCAAAATCAGGGGAATAATGCATTCATGGTGCGGCCATTTTTCATACCGTGGACAACATTCGCCTGGGATTGCTATTGTCTAGGTCTGGGATGGATCTGACGATCATCCCTTTGAGGATGCGCTCAACGTTGGGATCGTCAAGGACCTTGCCAACGAGGTGGTTGACGGCCTTCTGGCCTTGTCGGCGTATGTGTAGTGGTGATCACTGGGACATTGGTTGTGCCGGAGGGGGGCAGTGGCATGGCGAGAGCAAAGAGGATGGGTGGCATCAACGGGGCGGTGGGTAGACTGATTGTGTAGCTGAGAAAGTGAGAATGAAAGATTGAATGAAATAAAAAAATGTGCAGTAAAGGAAAATTGAATTTTAAAAAATGTGAGGAAGAGAGTATGGTGGTGCTGGCGGTGGGTAGTTGATCTGAAGTATGGAGAATTATTAGTGTGGATTATAAGTAATTGGAGTAATGATACATTATTGAATCTTTACCATTAAGATTATTATCAAGTGTATGGCATACCATATTCAGTAAGAAGCACTATAGAACTTGCCTTATTTCTAATCCCACTCTAGTATTTTGACGAAACATCACCTTCTAAATTTTGAAACAGCAATAGTAAAAATTACTATTGTGATAATATCACTTAATAATGATAGTACCAGGTCTTTTTAGGTGCTGATAGTACAAGGTTTAGTATTCTAGAAATAATAATGGCATTAATTTCGCTTAATAAAACGATGTAGATGTTAGGTTATGCTAATTTATAGTTTAAGCACATTAAAAAAAAAATCTCAATTCTAAACTCATGTGCTAAAAGTACCTATGTAAGCAAATAAAATGGTATTAATTTATGAATTAATTACGCTAATATTAATCCACATAATATATATGTGTGTGTATGAGGGATCTATACTTTCTATAGTAAGTCTTTTATATTTACTTCATTAATATCTTTATAAACAATAAGCTTTATCAATTCAACAATTGAATTGTATGATATTATTATTGATCAAATATTATCAAATTTTAAAAAAATTGACCATTGATATAAACATAATTTTACACTTAATATTTACATATATTTTTCAAAATTGTATTATAAATCCAAATAAAAGGATAATAAACTATCAAATTGTTTTGTAATTTTATAAAAGTTTATACATTTGATTTATATAGTGAAAACTTACAATTTAATAGTTTAGATTGATAAAATTTAATGTTTATAAAAAGTTATTCAATAAAATAGGTATATCAAAAGTTATTATCAAATTTAAAGAAGTAATTAATGTGAATAAAATAAAATTATAGAATTCTAAGAGTATAAATTGATTAAAGAAAAAAGATGATCCAACAAAAAAAAGAAAAGAAAGAAAAGAAAGAACGAGGAGTGCATTTTATATCAAAAACAAACCCATAAAGATATTGAGATTAATAAATTCTCAATAGTCAATTCCATGTTTATAAAAAACTTTAGTACGTGAGCTTTTAATTCAAATATATGAAAGTTTATACAATTTGACAATGATTTATACATTCCACTATGGTATTTTGACGAAATATCAGCGTTTAAAAAATTTAAATTGCAATGGTAAAAGTTACTTGTGATAATGTCACTTAATAATAATACCAGATTTTTTAGGTGCTGGTAGTACAAGGATTAGTATTCTAGAAATAATAATGGCATTATTTAGTAAAACGATGTAGATGTAGGCCTATGCTAATTATTGTTTAAGCACATTAAAAAAAAAATTTCAATTCAAAACTCACGTGCTAAAAGTACGTGTAAGAAAATAAAATGGTATTAATTTATGAATTAATTATGCTAATATTAATCCACATAATATATATATATATATATATATATATATATATATGCAGAAATATTATTCCAATAGTAAGTCTTTTATATTTACTTCATTAATATCTTTTTATAAAACAATAAACTCTATTAATCCAAGAACTATATTTGGTATTATTATTGATGATCAAACATATCAAATTTTTAAAAAATTGACTATTGATAGAAATATAATTTAACACTTAATCTTTATATATATTTTTAAAACTGTATTATAAATCCAAATAAAAAGGATAATAAACTATCAAATTGTTTTGTAATTTTATAAAAGTCTATACATTAGTATCTATATTGTGGAAACTTGTAATTTTAACAAGTTAAATTATTAATAAAATTTAATCTATCAAAAAATTATTCAATGAAATAGGTGTATCAAAAGTTATTATCAAATTTAAAGAAGTAATTAATGTGAATAAAATAAAATTATAGAATTATCTAAGAGTAATTAATTAAAGAAGAAAAGGAGAGATCCAACAAAAGAAAAAGAAAAGAGAGGATTGCATTTTATATCAAATCAAACCCATAAAGATATTGAGATTAATAATTCTCAATAGTCAATACGTGTTTATAAAAAAAAAAAATTAATACGTAAGCTTTTAATTCAAATATATGAAATTTCATGCAATTTGAAAATGATTTATCATTTTTACATTCCACTCTAGTATTTTGACAGAATATCACCGTTTAGAAAATT